>CM076575.1:1437049270-1437419270 GCA_034641835.2 Pinus albicaulis | reverse complement strand
GCAATGGTGAAACAATATGAGTCCATTATTCATAATTATGTATGGGAAATGGTTCGAAGACCAAAACATAAATATGTTGTGTCTTCTAAATAGATGTATAAAATTAAACATGGTGTTAATTGCAGCATTGAAAAATATAAAGCTATATTTGTAGGAATATGTTTCTCTCAGAAATATGGAATAGACTATAATGAATTTGTTTTCACCTATTATCCATTATACAACCATCCAATCTATTTTGGTACTAGTTGCTAGCCAAGGACGATATCTTAACCAAATGGATGTGAAGGCTAATTTTATTCATGAATTACTCAAGGAAGAAGTATTTGTGGAGGAACCATAAGGATTTGAAGTACATGACTGGAAATTTGATGTGTGGAGACTAAAGAAAGCCATCTATAATTTGAAGCAAGATCAAAGAGCTTGGTATCCCCAAATTAATAGATCCATGATGAAGATTGGTTTTACTATATTTACTTCAATTCAATCCAAGGTATGCCTTTTGATTTTGGTATTATACATTGATGAATTATTTATGATTTTTGGTGAACCTATTATCCTCCAGTGTGAAAGAGAGTTATTTATGATTGGTGTTGAACCTATTATCTTACAATGTGATAGACAGTTAGATTCTGAATTTGAAATAAAAGATATTCATTTGATGGACTACATTCTGGGTCTTGAAGTATGGAAAAAAAATGGTGAGATTTTCCTTTCTGAAGGAAAATATATTGTGAAGCTTATAGAAATATTTAGTCTGACGAAATGTAAATGCATGAATAATATAAAGGATATGAACTTCAAAAAATTGTATGGTGAAGTTTCAGGTACTAATTTGGTAAATCCTTTTGAATATCATCAACTCATTAGGGCATTGTTGTTATTTTTTGGCATTATGGCTAATGTGTTTTCCTTGATGGAAACCTAATTAATATCTAAAAATTGTGATATGATGATGATTGTGGAACTAATTCATATTAGTATAGATGCTACAAATGACATGGAAAAGTGAATGTCAGTTTAGAGACAAATGAATGATAAAAGTGATGTTTGAGAAATTATACACGAGCCATGTGAATCAAGGTCGCGTACATATGTAGGTATTGTTAATGAATGTTGCGTACATAATTTGAACCATGATATTATGGATACTAGGGGTCTTTACCATGGTATTGGCCCATAGTAATGGGAGCAACAATGGTTATTTGATCCCGTTAAATAATACTAAGAACATTACCAAGGGAATTTCTTAAGGTATTGGATAAGGATAAATCTATATAAGGACATGGAGATCAAGGTGTTATGGGTGAAAGTAATGGATTATACATGTGTGATGTGATTTGGAATAAGTGTGCACCGAGGATTAAGGAAAATAATCATATATGAAAGATATAAAAGTATGTTGACATATATGCTTGATTGATTTAATTTTTTCACATTTCAAAGTAGATAATACTGATGAATTTGTAATGATGATGATGTTGTGATCTATATGAATTTTCATAAGTCTTTAGTATTAAGAGTAAAGGTTACAAAGAGTGAGGTTGTGTTTGCAGGGAAATTTTTTAGATCTATATGCAGATGTGTTTTGGAATAATCATGTACATACACAGATCCATCTCTATAGGGTCGCATATATATTTTGAGATAAAATTTCCAGTATGTTGAGATCGATACATGGCTTTTGTGCATGGTAGGTGTGTACATATGTTGATATGTTTCATGAATATCTCGTATATGTTATAGGGTTTGAAGTGCTGATAAATGATGAAATTTTATGAGTTATGTTATGTTTATTGTTGTATGTCGATAAAGTCTTGATCATGATGATCTTTGTCTAACAATGTTGATTGGATTAATTGTTCATGATTGGAATTTTGACAATGATGATATAGTAAGATGATTTATGATTGCTTTAGTGATTTGTGATTGGTTCAATTATCTATGTATGGTTCAATGGTTTGTGATTGGTTCAATGATATATGTATGGTTCAATGGTTACTTCAGTGTTGCAATGATTCATGATGTTGTAATTAGTTATTTGAGATCCGTACACAAGTCATATATAGAGGAAACATGCATATACAGAGGTGTGTTTAGAACACTAGTGTATACATTCTCATGTATGTATGATCAAGGTTTGCAGGAACAACATTGTGTTTCTATGATGATTAAAAATGTATGGTTTGGTATATTGATGAATGGTTTTGCATTGGTATGATATGATGGTTTATATCAGTTATGGATTGGTTTTATCTAGTTGCAATGATTAATTGAGATTCAGTTCATTGATTGATGTTACAGTGATTCAGTTGGTTCAGTGATTGCTTTATAGATTCAGTATTCAGTTTGGAATCTAGCTTAATGATGGGTTTATTATTGATATGGGTCGAAATTGAAAATATGATGAAACATGGCCTATAGTTTTTCATCTTTTGAGTAAGGTGGATCCAATATGAAATATTATGAATCGTGGTCCATTGAGGTGCTGAGGGTTGGAGCCATTAGTGAGGGAGTTGAAGTTTCCTTCCAGTGGTAGTTGGTAAATTTACTCAAGGGGTAGGAGATCCCTTCTAGTAGGAGTTGGTAAATGAGATTAGGGGTTGGAGCTCCCTTCAAGTGGGTGCTAGAGAATGAGAGAATGTTGTAGCCTTCTACAGGTAGTTGCCTACATGTTGGTAAGTGTCTGTGCTAGTACAAGATTGTAGGAATAGTTTATTTATATAATAATAAATAAGACAGAGACGACGAAAATGGTGTTTTTGTCCCACATTAGGTTTCCACCTAAAAATACTATTGTTCATGTGTGTTTATATTTATATTGTGCGTTGATGATCTATATTCTCTTTACTTCTCATGGTTTCTTCTTAATGAATGAATAATTAAGTGATGATGCACTCATTAAAAATGAATAGTTGATGAAAAATATGAAAGGTTATTTAATTGGATATATGATTTTTTCTTTCACTAAAGTCGTGAACAACATTGGTTGCATGAATGAGAGTAGCAGATATTAATAATAATATTGTTGGAGTGAGGTCCCATGGGGAAAATTTTGAGTAATGTTTTTTTTGTATTTTGGATATGTGCGCTACGCGGAAATGTCAAGGAGCTTTGGGGTGGGTCAAAGTCCCTGTTTTATGTAAATGGATTGTAAGGGTAAACTGTGGGCCTCAAACCATGGTTTTAGACCATAGTATTTGTGTGTTGCATGAATATAAATAGATATATCGAGTATAGTAATAAAAATCATGATGTGTTAGATTTAAGTATGTTTATGCTTCTGTGATACATTTTTGTAAGTCTAGGTTGGGTAGAAAGGCTCCTGCTGGCTGTGTGCGCAGAGACCTAGTCCTAGCTATGCACGAACGCCGCTAGCTATGTGTGTGAAAGGGTAATTGTAAGGGGAACGTATGATTGTACTGAAATTATGAATCTAATAGAAAGGTTGTTTTGGCGAAGCACTTGTGTTATGTGCCTGAGCTATTTGTTTAATTTTTTGAGGTTGCTTTACTTCTGTTATATCTACGTGAATAAATATGTTCTTTATGCATGAGTATATGTTGATGATGGAGTAGATGAATAGATATTATTGAGTTATTGCACTTTATTTTATTTTGTCATTTATCTACAACAAATTTGATTTGCGATCCATCTGTTATATGCATTATCTATATTTACTATGATCTGATCTGATAGGTATTGATTTATATATGCCCGCATATGTTTCCGATCTACAATAAGCTCTGCAATAAACCTGTTTAGGGCCACCACATCAATTTCTTCCTCAGGGTGTAGAAACCTGGTTCTAGTACCCCACCATAATGCTTCGGGTGAGACTTTGATCTACACAAGAAGGCCATTTCCAGAAGGGCCAATAGTTGGAGGGTTTGTTGGTTGTGTGATAAACTCTGAACCTAGGTCAGGACCCCTCAAGCCAAAAAATGGTTCCATTGCTGGGACCAAGATAATTATGAGGGAGATTTAATGTTGTGGCACCCTACACTGAATGAATTGCAACATTGGGTGGATAGAAATATCCTTGAATTCTCAATCCAAGAGAATCAAAGTTCTAACATATTTGCTGAAAGGTGAGTTCAGAAGTACACCTATACAGAATTTCACGAGATATTATTCTACTCCTTTGTAACTGAGTTGCATGAGTGGTTGTTGTGCTTGACTGAATTTAATTCTTGCGCGAAGGATGACACAATCACTTACTAGAATCCTAAATTAATACAACAATTAGAAAAGACAAGCAATAAAATCACCCAAGCGTTAGACCATTAGATCAACTGTGCCTTGGGAGGATTTGTGACTTAATTTTCCATCGATCTGTTTGTGTCATATTCTGAAGAAGAAAGAATATTTTTCAAGGGTACTATAGGTAAGTTCATGCACTCTTTGAAGTTATTTCTGAAGATGCTATTATGTGAACAGGGCTCTCTATGCCAACGTATTGCGTGAATGTCCCAAAGAGGCCTGACTACGGTCAATGGAAGAATTTACTGCGCAAAACTAGAAGAAGGATTTGTTTACAATCCTCTTCAGGGTAGATTTGACTAATAGCTCTAGTGATTCTGCACACTCTAAAGAAGACGAAGTCTCCTGAGAAGAAGTTTCACCTAATCAAAATGATCAGGGAGCCTTGTACATATTTCAAATCCCACCCACTCCACTTCCACACTCATCTCACAAAGTGTCCACTCCACCTCCCCTAGGAACAAATATGGGTGCATCTATGAAGCTACCTACTTTCAGAGGTATTGGAAATGAAGATACTGAGCAATTTTGGTTTGTGACTGATGTTGTATGGAGACCACAACAGGTTAATAACAATGATGTTAAGAAAGCGCAACTAGCCACTTCTTTCCAAGATCACACGTTGCATTGGTATATCAGATATGTACAAGAAAACCCTAATTCCACTCTATATGAATTAAAATATGCCCTAAAATAACAATTTAAGAATCCTAAGTCATATGCGCAGTGTGTTACAGAATTGAAAGAGATTCACCAGGAGATAAATGAATCTTTGTGGGAGCCAGATCATTGACTGAAGCACACTATCATAAATGGTGGATTCACTATCGATGATACCCAACACAAGGAGTGGTTTATTGCTATGTTTATCCCACATCTGCGCTAGCCATTGGGTCAACATAATATCGCCACATAGGCTGAGGTTGTGGATATTGTAATGAACTTCGAAGCTATGCCAACACCTGTTGCACTTCAAACTCAACAAATTCAGAGTCAAATAGAAGATATGCATTTGGAGATTCAGAATATGTGCAAAGATTAGGGAAAAGAGGTGTGCACAAAGGTCTGGTGCTTCTGATGTAAATTTTTCATGCATTATAAGGATTAATGTCTTGTCTTTAATGATTATCTGAACACTGGAGGACCAAGCCCACTGTTAACACTGGAAAATCGTACAGCAGAAGATGACATTAATTAATGTCAAGCCAAAGGGTTTACAGGGCAGGAAGACATTATGGAATCAAGAAAGTATTTAAAATCTCTAAGGTTTTGAGAAAATCAAATTTGAACTAGTCATAAAATGCTATTTGCGCGCATTATCCTTCAAGAAGAGCACCTTCTGGGTGCCTTTTTGCCCGATAAGCGCACATTCCTGAAAGTGGAAAAATTTTGCTTTCCGGGACCACACAAAGCAAAGGACAAGTTACTCCTTACTTGAAGCCACTTAAGGACAACTACCAACACCTCCTTAGACACTATGTGAGCACACAAAGGAATATTTGGAGCACACAATGGAATCATACCTCTCCCTTGGATCACCATCCACCATGTACCAAGGGAGGGAAGGGGGATTTGAAATCCCCTATATAAAGACACCATGAGATGAAGAATGGGTGATCACATTGTTATGCTGGCTAGAATTTTCGAAGCAATACCAACAGTGTGTGACCCGGAGCTGGAGATAGAGGGGACTCGATTGTTGGCCATCTAACAATATTAGTCCATCACAAAAGAGAGAGAGGGAGCTTGCACCAAGGCGAGCTTGGAAAACAACCTCCTTGCATCGGGACCTAGAAACATTGTGTAGGGGCCCTTTGTCAAATGGGTAAAATTTCTTCTTCGTATCAAACATTTAATAAGAAGGGGCCTAGCGCCACTATTCACACTATTATTGTTTGACTCTCTTCAATAGCTTCTGTATATTTTTGTTTTAGTTTTAGTTTAATTTGAGTATACATTTGCATGCTTTTTCCTCTAGATTGTATTCTTTTCAACTCCACCACTTTCTACCTGTTACCTAGAGTTTAAAGGGCTGAACCACACCCTTTAAATTGGTGCGATTTCATACATTCATGCACCAAATCCACCACAACACCCGCTAAAGGACGTGACAGGGCTGGGTGGTATCCCTCTAGTATGGTGCATGATCTGGCAGGTTATGGATCTGCATGAAAAATATTTCTATCCAAGGGTCAGAAAATATACGCCTAAACTAAAGAAGTTGTTTTGTAGATTCTTCTCATCGTTGGGACATAATGAGTTGCACTATCGAACTTTTGATATGATGCTGGAAGAAGATGAAATATATATAATGCAGGACGAAACTTCCTCACCAGCATCCTCATCTAGGTGCGATGGATTTTAGAATAGAGGAAGAGGAAGAGGAGGTGGATCAACTGGTAGAGGAAGGGGGCAAGTAATTTTCTACAACTGTGTAGATGTTGGCCACTATGTGCATGACTATCCAAATCCAATGCAACAATAATGCAGGTACTGTAGACAATTCGACCGTGTAATAGAAGATTTCCATGTTTTTATTGCTAAGATGTAAGAGAAAAAGACACGAACACTAACGTGGAATCTTCAGATTGTCAAAGCATAAACCTGCGAGGAAGATCCTAGCGTGAATGTGGTCACTAGGAGTGATGCAACCACTAATTAGGATAAGGGAGAAAATTTGGATACTGATATTTGGATTCATAAGGCACTTGATAACAAAGATGGATTTGATTTACATCACATAAATGAGATTTTTTTGAAGCATGAAAGGGGTTTACAGAAGGAATTGCATCGACATCAGGTCGATCGATGAAGGAGGCAGTAGTTGATGATGAAATTAAGCCATTTTTGCAAGCTTTAATTAAGTTGTTGTGAAAAAAAAATATGGTAGAGAACCTTCAGGCCCTGATAGATAACTGCACAGAAAGGGAACAATTGTTGATAGAACATAAGGTTATCAACAAAATTTATAAGAATAAGAAGAGAACGGGGTGAGAGATGTGTATGACCACTTAGATAGGTGCTTATGAGATGGATCGGGTTATTCTAGATCTGGGGTTTGATGCGAGTGTCTTACTTGATAAAACTTGGAAGTGCATTGGAGAACCCAAGTTGGAATGATCTAACATTCAAATTCTCATAGAAAACCAACAAAAAATCATTCCATTACCAAGGCTGTCGTAGGTCGTATTCGGTATTGAAGGTGTTAAGGTGCTTGTATATTTCGAAGTTATACAAATTGTTGATGATACTAATCCTTATCTTGTGTTGTTGGGATTAGACTGGGCTATTGATATGGATGATATCATAAATATGAAAAAGAATAAGAATAATGGAGTTTGAAAACAATGGAACTAGAGTCATAGTTCCCCTAGATCCCACATAAGGAGAGAGTTACATAGAGCCTATGTGCACTGATGATAATATTGACCATATTTATAATTTGACTCTATGCGACAAATATTGTATCAACCCAATGGCTGATGGAAGGCTGAATTGGGAAAATGACAACTCTTGCCTCTCAGATTCTGATGAATAATTGGAGAACTGAAAGAACCAGTTGCATGAAGTAGCCATGTTGCGTTGCAATCGAGTGACCAGATATCTTCAATGCATAACATAAAATGTACGTGAATTACCACATTATGATGGTTTAGTTGATGTAAATATGTTCTTAGGAGAACTTGAAATAATTGTCCTAGAAGGACAGATATTGCATGCCCTGGATCTCGGACTACATGCTACTCCAACACGATGGTGGGAGACTCATAAAGAAAACATGGTTAACTAGGATGAATGCGCACGAATGATGAGACTACACTTTCAATGTCCTACTATCATAATGGAAGAAGTCTACTTTGGGAAGGATGATCCACGCATACATTTGGCTAAATGGAGTGAGGTATGGGGTGTAGAACCAAGACCTGAATGGGTTCACATGTTCATTAATAATTGGGGAAGGTACCTAATGATTGGTATATAGAGACAGAGTTGCGCCGAGGTACTAGTGAATGGTCCACGCTGATGGAGAGTTTCATTCTAATCTTCAACTTTGAGAGTGGGTTTGTCAAGATTGGTAAAGCATTGCATAAGATTCAAGAAGTTATCTTTGATACAATAATGCCAATGGTAGAGCACACGTCGCCAGCCTGGGATTCTCAAATGAAGGATATCATTAATTGCAAAAATATGATGGTTGAAGAAAATGAAGAATATCCAAGGAATATCATAATTTTGGAATCTAAGGGACAACGTGTAGTTGCTGAGCCCTCGATCACTTTGCTAGATGTAAAAAAACCTCTAAATATTCGGTAGGTGAGTATTGGATCTGAAGAGAAACTAAATTTGGTGAATACTGGAGACTATTGGGATGATGACATAGTAGGAAAGGTTTTCGAACTACTGACATAGTATCAAGATTGATTCCCTATAAAATTATTATAGTTGAAAGAAATAATTGGAGAGCTTGGTGTCATAAAGATCACTTTGAAACCTAATGCATGCCTGGTGAAGCAAAACCCATACAGATTGAATCCAAAATATAAGCAGAAGGTAAAGGAAGAGTTGGACAAGATGGTTGTTGCAGGCATCATCTAGCCAGTAGAAGAATCTGATTGGGTGAGTCCCATGGAAGTGCAAGACAAGAAGAGAAAAGAAAAAATTAGGATTTTTGTAGACCTGTGCAAGTTGAATGATGCCTATGTGCATGATACATTCCCAAATCCATTCTCTGATGATATCCTTGACAATGTCAGAGGACAAGAATCTTACTCATTCAAAGATGGGTTTTCACGGTATCATCATATCAGGATTTCACCAGAAGATCGCAATAAGACTACCTTTGCCATAGAATGGGAATCTTTCCAGTATATAGTCATGCCCTTTGGCTTCAATAATGCGCCTACCATCTTCTCGTGTGTAGTAGTAGCTTCCTTCAAGGGTTTTATCCATAAGTTCCTAGAGGTATACTTTGATGATCGGACTATTTTTGGGTTGTTGAAAAATCATGTCTCTAATCTACCCTTAATGATGGATGCCTGTAGAAAGTATCATATCTCACTGAACTTGAAGAAATCTATATTCTATGTGCCATTCAAGATACTACTGGGACACATTCTCTGCCAACAAGGGTTGATGTTAGGTCCAGTGAATATCACAGTAATTGTTAATTTGGATATACCTACAAATTTCAAACAACTGCGCTTAATATTGGGGCACACTGGGTATTATCAAAAGTTAATTCAGGGTTATGTGCTCATAACTGCACCCATGGAGAAGCTTCTCAATAAGGATGTTACATTTTACTGGGATGACGATTTTCATAAGAGTTTTGAATTTTTGAAGGAAAAGATGGTCACAACACCCATACTGATCTTCCCAAATTCGAATGGCCATGTGAATGTTGATGCCTCTTGTATCGCGCTCATAGATATTTTAGCATAGCCAGGAGGTAGAGAGATTGATCACCCTATTGCCTATTCCAGTAGAAAAATCTCAAGTGCAGAACATAATTATTCAACCACAGAAAGAGAAGGATTAGTGATGGTGTGTGCACAACCGAAATTCCACCACTACTATTACACGTCATTTTGTCACCATGAAATTTAACTATTAGTATGGGTCTATCACCATCCATATCATGCTCCCTTAGAGGTAAAAAACACTCATGTTCTTGAATCAAGTCTTGTAAATTGGAGAAAATCTCTATAAAACCCTTAAAATATTACCTTACGCATGTGTTGATGCTTCTTCCATTAGCTGCGATGATCGCCGCTCTATTCGCTATTAAAACCTACACACCCCCGTGAAAAGAAATTAAAAATAAAAAGTAACTTCTAGAAGCCTAGTTGGTCGAATATTATCCCAACTAGAAGCCTCTAGAGTTGTGCCAGTTTGAGCTTTATCCCTCTACTCATGGAGCTTATCCCTTGGTCCAAGGAACTAAAATCCTTTCATGGGAGGAACCCATACCTCTCTTAATGGATCTGAAACTACCTCAATCCCTTTATAAATTGAGCTGAAGTTTCAGGTTGAAGGGTAGATACCAATGTGAATAGATACTGATTTGTATAGATTCTAAGTTGGAGATATTTCATAGAGTTCATAGTTTCTATGCTAGTAAGTTGTTATTGACACATTGAAGGTCGCACCTTTGTGCCATTGAATTCATGCTGGTCATTCAAGAGAGGAAGGCTTATCAGACTGAAGGAAAATTATTTCTCAGACACAAGGGAGAAATATGTACAACATCAAGGCATCTGGTTGTAATATTTCTCTTTCTAATTTATGATAATACATATGGATCTCTTTTTATCATTGTCTTGTTTCCGAATTGATGGAAATAATGTCAATACTTTGATTCCTTGATCACTAAGTTGGATTAGAATTTATGATTATTATATACTACAGGTGCTTTGATCATTTGTCTTATTTTTTATTGTAGGTTCTTCTCATCATTAAAGAACTAATTTGGATTGAAAGGAAAAATGCTACATCGGACATCTCGGTTGAAAGGTAGGAGCATGTCAACTTTATTTCATGGTTGTAATAATCTAAAATACAAATAATCTAGAGAAAGAGAAATTCAATGGAACTTTGTTTCTAGTTACTCATTGGAGTACTAGGGATATCGCTCTTGTCTGCAAGAGGGATTAATCCTGGTAGCAAATTGGCAACCATACTAGAGAAGACAAGTTTAGTTCTCTTTGGTTATGTTTAGTTTGATATTCTAGAATTATTATTTTTACTTCTCTAAGTGTGGTTGGGTACATGACCTTTTAGAATCTCTGAGAAATAAAACCTAAAAAATATTTTTTCAAACATTTTCTCTGCCTGCGCGGTTTTCTATGGAAAACAAAGCAGAAACCTGCGCGACTTGTCAGTCTGGTTTAGTGTGCATCCATGCTGTTGTTAACTGCGAGGCTGCGCACCCCCTAGGAAATTTTGAAAAAAATTAAAATTATCTCTTTCAGAGTCACATAACCAAATTCTTAAGGTTTAACCTAATTTATTCCAGTTGTGAGAACATGTGTGAGAACTCCTCTTCAACAACTTAGAGTTTTGTTTGATTAATCATCCTTTTTGCATTATACAGTTAGGGTTTTCCCTAGTTTCTTGTTTCTCTTTTTGGAAGATACATTTGTTTTCCTCAGATCATTGGTTTTATGTTTTTGCCTCCTTGAGCCACCAGTATTGTTGCCAACCTTACCTTGTTTGGATATTTCTTCCTTATTCAACTTCAAAATGGAAAACCTTCTAGATCACTAAAGCCTGCTTTTTCACAAGCTAAACTTTCAAGATTTCATTTATGTCAAGATAAGTGGAACATTCTTAGTCTAATTACAACGAAGGTAAATCATTTACAAAAAAATGCATAGGTATCCTAGTTAGGATTGATAATTAGAACTTTTATTTGATTTGAAGTTTTTATACTTTTTAGGGTTTTTTAGAAATTGCCTTCTTTTGAGATTTGTTTGTTTATCAAAATTATAGTTTTTGACTTCATAATCAATGGAATTTTATTCGCAGAAGAGAAATTGATAATGAATGAAATTTTTTTCTCTTCAAAAAGGAATTTTATTTGAAGCTTGAGGAAGCTCATGCTTTTGAATTGAAAAATCTCTCAACTTTATCTTAAATAGAATTCATCGAAATAAAAGAGTTTCACTTTTCATATTGACGCATTTGGAGTATTTTGAGTCATGTCACAATATCATCAAAGTTTCATCTCCATACCGATTTTTCGTTAAAAAAATCCAAATTAATACAACGCTTCATAAAATCAATCTAGGCATTTTTACATTTTCTAAGGCTCATTCCACAATTTTAGCTTAGGCTAGTGTTTTGGAATAGGTTGTAATAAAAATTCCAATGTAGTTAAAACAAAGAAGTAGCATCTTACGGTAGGGAAATCCAATTGTTGCATTTGTATCTGGGAATATCTTCTTAAAAGAGTCAAGCATGAGGTCATGTCAGACCGAGTGAGGTAATTGTACCTACTTCGTTGGTGAATATAGAAGATGTGCATGTAATACAAATGATAAACCTCAAATTAACCATTTTCGAGGAGCCTGTGGTCACTTGTTAACAAATATCATACTCACCATGTAGAGGAGCTTTCAAGGGGATTGAGCTTGATACTCTTCTGTTGCATGTATATTAGATAGTATACTATTCCCCCGAGTACATTTGTCTCAGTTGGTGACCTTAGTGTCCATAATATTTAGGATTTTTCCCAAGGTTACGGTGGAGGGAAGGTCCCACTATACCTAGAACAAATGTTGGCTAGACTCACTTGGAATTTCTAGAGGGTAATCTTCACTTCGAGATGGCATAGTGGAGGTACTTGCACCAGAATGTTTCACTGAGAAGGTTGTCACAGTAACTATTCCAACCGCCAGTTTTCACATTAATCTCAGTGATGTTGGATTTGATCACCAACTAGTGCTTTTATTATGGAAACATATTGTTTGTGTGGTTTCTCTCTTATATTTTGTAGGAACGTGTTCATTTACTTGATTTTTAGCGACCTTAGGTGTATTATTTTGAAATTTTTTCTTGATTTCGTGTGTTAAAAAATTAACCGTGGTTGAATTTCCAAGAAATTCACCTAGAATGCAGGGGAACCCCCCTGAATATACACCCAGTCAATTGGAAAAAATTAAATCTCAAATATTTTAACAATCAAGAACTGGGTCTAATAAACAAGGATAAACCTCCATTGTAATACATCTCAATTTCAAAGTTAATCAACCTCATGTAATGGAAAAAGATCAAGAACAACAGAAATTTTTGAAGTAATTACAATTTATTCTATTATTGGTGAATTTTCAGATACTCAATTCACTTAGCCTAAAATATCTGAACCTGAATCTGAATCTACTTTGTTTGAGTCACCTTCGAATTTCATAGCTCGAACTCCAAATCATCCTCGTTCACGTCGAGTGAAACTTATTATTACTGAAAATATTCTTCCAGGCCTAATTATTATTGAAGATATTTTTGACACGAAAGAAGATATCACAATTTCTTCGCATCAATAATCTTTAGATCTAATTTTTAGTGAACATATTTACCCTTATGTTCCTTTTAGACCAGATCCTTGGTATCATCAAATTACCTACTTTATACATAAATATGGTTACAATTATTCGCCACGCCACATCCCTTTTTACTCTATACCCAGAGATAGTTTCATGGCTTCATCAATCATGTCTACTGATTCATCTATGTTTTCTTCATCACTAGAAACATTTCTGTATGGTGGCTCATCAGTTCCTGCTGTGTACCAGTCGCTCTGTGGAATTATCTCAGGAGCATATCCATCTTCTGAAAATTTTACACAATCAACTGGTCTCTATGAATCTACCACTGAATCTTTGACAACATAACATATTTATATGTTTTCTAAAGATATTCCTCAAGCTAGCTCTCAAGGTCGCTATATAGCGCCTGGGGGGCAACAACCTCCTCAAGGGCAGCAATTTCTCCAAGGGAAGAAACCTCTTCAAGGGTATCAACCTCTTCAAGGGAAACAACCTCTTTAAGGGCAGTTACCTCTTCAAGGGCAAAATTTTTATCAAGAGCAGTTATCCTTTCAAGGATGACAACCTTTTACTGGAACTTATCCTTTGGTTGTAGGATACAATTTTTCAGGTAATTATCAAACTTATGTTCCAATACCTCAAATTGGTTATGTTCAACCTTATGTATCACAACCTTTGATGGGAGATCCTTATCTAGACGTTAATACTATGCAGAATCCTTTTTTGAATAAAAAATATTTGCAACCTACTTTACAAGTACCTTATAATCAACCTGCTCAGCTAGCTGAACAATTTGGTTTTACCCAAGTCGAACAGCCTGTTCAGAGTGAAATTCAAATTACCCCTCAAGTATCTGTGCCTAGTACTCAGCAAGATGGTCTGAGTACTCCAATTACTTCTATCCAATATGATGTGAAAATTTCGTTCAAAAACCAAGTACACCTATCCCTGAAGTTTCTCAAACCCTTGTTGTTACATCCCTTCAAACGACAACACCAACTATTACACAGGAAATCCCTCAGATTACTGCTCATCAAACTAGACCTATCGCTGATTCTACCACTCAAACCTCTATATGACAACTTGGTGCAACTACAATTCAAACAAGCCAACCTTTTACAAGTCAAACCTTTCAAGCTTAGTTTGTTCAGAGTCAACCATTTCAAGGGAAATTTCAATATGGACAAATGGGACAAAATTAAGTTTACCAAAGTCAAACATGCACTGGTTATACATATCAAATACCAAATCAACCTCAGTTTTGTATGGCTAACCCTGGATACCCTGGAGGTATTCCAATCCCATCTACTCATGCTATCTAAGGTTATCTGGGATATCCTCCTCCATATACTAGTATTGTTCCTCAAGGTTATCAGTTTGCACAACATGATCCTAATCATCATTTACCATTCATTGCAACTTTATACTTACCAGATTTTTCTTGGCTGACGAATGATCCGATTTATTATCTTCCATTTTGGCCGGAAATTACAACTAAGTTGCCCAGTGATATTCCAAAGTTTGAAGGAAAACCAAGAGAATACTACTCAAATCATGTGATGACTTATCATCTGTGGTGTGCATCCAACTCCTTAATTGATCATTCCATTCGTTTGAGACTTTTTCATAGAAAATTGATTGGATTAGATGTAAAGTGGTAGATTGAGATACCACGTGGCTCTTTCAATAATTTCAACGCTTTAGCAACAACCTTCTTAACTCATTTCAGTTTCCAGTCTGTTATGACAATGGCACTAAACTTTTAACTTCATCAAAACAGAGTATGTCTACATAAATTTCAGATCACACACACGAATGGCGACGTAGAAGAAGCTTAGTAAAAGTTTTTATTTCGGATCAAATTTTAGTAGAATGGTTCATTAAATCATTGCTTCCAAATATTACTGAGGATGTAGCTAAAGGAGGCATTTTAATAGAAGAACATGTCATAGCTCAAGTGCAGTACTTGGACCTCGTTTACACATAGTATGGTACTCTGTATGAAAAATTCTTGATTTACCATGCCTAGGTCAACTTACTACAACGCCCTATGGTTCTCATTCTGCATATGGTGTAATTCGTACAGTTAAAACTACAAAGAGTAAGAAGAAATCATCCAAATCTATTTCTCCAATCATAAGTCTACCAGATTCACCTAAAGGAGACCCTTCCCTAGAAACTTATACCGAAATTCACGTCGTAGACTCATGTACAACCAAAGCTAAATCCAACAATAAGAAGAAGGGGAAGGCTAAAAATAAATAAAACACTTGTACCAAAGATAAAGTTGAAAAAACCAAACCGTTAGATGAAAAACAAAAACCTCATTATCCTTGTCTCATCTGTGATGAGGATCACTACACCAAAGAGTGTCCACATCAGGCGGAGGTATCCAAATTTGTCAAAGGTTCATCCACACCTATTGTCTTAAAAGATAATTTTTCATCTCAAGATAGAAGAAGGAATGGATCTTCTTCCAATTCATCGAAATATATTTTGATGATGTCCCGGGTCATGTTTGCAACACGATCTCAAGACTATCAATCCAAGAGTCTTGTAACTGGTAAAGAAACTGAATCATCCAGTCAACCACCAAAATCAAATCCTTCGGTTTCCGAAGCACTAAAAATCAAGAAACCTAACCCTGATTTAGTGATTAAACCACTTTCCAAAGGTGCACTTAAAAAATCGGCTTTCAATCCACATGTGAGAGCCACCCAAAATTACAATATTGTTGAAGATTTGGCCATATCCCCTTCAACAATGTCGACCTTCGAAGTGCTGCAATCATATCCAACTCAGAGGAAATTACTATTATCGGATATAGGAGCGATTAATCCTCAAGACTCAAATCTAATTGTCTTTGATCTCAAAAATTTTGTACCTATAATCCCACATCAAATTGCTTTTCAAATTCCAATATTAGTCAAATCAAGGCGAGTTTTTTGCACAGGAATTGATGAGGGAAAATCTACGTGAATTATGTCCTTAGCTTTTTGGAAAAATCTCGGTTCTTTGACAATCAACAATCACCGACCATCCTTAAAGCCTTTTATGGAAGAGGTTTTAGCCCATTCATAATACTCTGGGATCTACCTATAAAAGTAGAAGGAAAAACCATAATGCTAAAGGTGGAAGTTGTTGATGGCCCTCTTGATTACAACCTTATTCTAGGTCGCAGTTGGTCTTATGTGATGACTGTTGTTGTTGCATCAGTATTTTAGATGATAATGTTTCCTTATAAAGGAAATATTGTAAAAATAGATCAGTTTTCTTACTTTTCTTCAAACCCTACTTCTACAGATAGTATCCAGCATGTCGTAAAAACGGTTATCCCTTATGAAGATGTTGGGGTAGGACTAGTTAAGGATTTTTTTCTCATGGGAAACTTCGCTATACCTTCTCCCAACATACTTCGATCTATTTCGAATATCAATATGATCACATCAAGCATAATGTCATTTTATGACACATGGAATGTCCCTTTAGAATCGGAATTGGACTCCTATGGTGGTGAGATGACATTAAGTCCTTTTGAATCAGCATGAGTAGCAGTAAAATCATGTTCTGACCCTATTACTGATCAAATGAATGTGGTTATTGAAGACTCATACTATTTATCAAGATCAAAATTGACATCATTTCCGGATCCTTTTCAGCAAGCATTTGCAATTGATGAAAATATCCGAGAAATCTTGTCATAAGACAAATTTCCATGGGACAATCTCCACCATCGATCTTCTTTTTTACTTGACCTTGATAAACTTGAAAATGATTTTTCATCCATATTTACAATTTATTATGTCAAGGAACCTCAAAATCCTACATCAGTTATGCATACAAATTCTGAGAAAAAATTGGAAAATATTTCTACGACAATTCCTATTGACATATCAATTAAACCTGGAATAATTGAGAACATTCATATAGGTGCTTATTGCTCAATTGAAGAGATCAAAACATACAAAGCCCTATTTCAAGAATTCCAAGACATTTTTTCCTGCTCTTATGAAGAAATACCAGGTATTGATCCTAAGATTGTTATTCACGAAATTAATACATACCCAGATGTTAAGCCTATTAGACATCGATTACGTCTAATACATCCACGGAAAGTTGTTGCAATCAAAGCTAAAGTTGAAAATTACTACATGCAGGATTTATTTATCCTATTCCTTTGATGGATTGGGTATCTAATATAGTTCCCGTAAAAAAAAAACAAGGTACTATCAAAGTATGTGTCTATTATCAAGATATTAACAAGGATTGTCCCAAAGATAATTATCCTACTCCTTATATCGACCAAATTACTGATGATTGTGCTGGAAACGAAATATTCTTATTTATGGATGGTTTTTATGGCTACCATCAAATCAACATACTCCCTATTGATTAGCCTAAAAAAACATTTATATGTCCTTGTGGAACATTTGCATACTGTAAACTACCTTTTGGACTAAAAAAAATTGGGGCAACTTTTCAAAGACCTATGTCTTATGCATTTCATGATATCAAACATATTGTGAAACCATACCTGGATGACTTACCAACTCATTCCTTACGTAGACAAGATCATCCCACACACTTACGTGTTATTTTTATGAGATGTAGGCATTACAACATTCATTTGAATCCACACAAATGTGTATTTTGTGTACAATTAGGAAATTTACTTGGGTTCAATGTTTCAAAAGAAGGCATTCGCATCAATATATCGAAGGTTGAGGATATTGTTAATCTCCCTCCTCCTTCCACTCTTCGCCAACTCCAAATTTTGCAAGGGAAAGAAAACATTTTGTGTCGTTTTATCTTGAACTATGTAGAGTTAACGAAATGTTTTACTCGGTTGTTGAAACAAGATGTCCCATTTATTTAGGACGAGATTGCCGATAAATACTTTTATGCACTTAAACACGTGTTTACCCATGCACCGTTATTGCATCCACCCAATTACCACCGGTATTAACTTTTGTATTTAGTTGCATCTGATTCCACGATCAGAATTTTTCTAGTTCAAGAGGATGATTCTAACAATGAACATGTGATTTATTAACTAAGTTAGAATCTTACCCTGACGGAAATCAAGTGTTTAGATGTGGAGAAATTGGCCTTGGCAGTTTTTCAAGCTATCCAATGATTCCGTCATTACATATTTTTATGCAAAACAACAGTGATATCTAATTGCAACCCGATGATGTATATTCTGACGAATAAATTACTCAGGGGAAAATACTCTAAATGGATTTTTATCCTACACGAGTTTGATTTCGAGTTCGAGAAATCCAAGTCCAATAAATCTCTAGTATTTGTTGAACTTATGTGTGATTTTCCTAATACTTAATCTTAAACGTTGGCAGAAAATAATTTTGTTGATGGATATTTGTTTATAATCAGTAATTTAGATCCTTGGTTGGGGATATCATTATATATCTCTAGACTCAAACCTTTCAACCATAGCTTTCATGATCATATCAACAGAGAATTCGATACCAATATCAACCATACAATATTTTTGGCGACACTCTTTATCGTCATGGTGCCAACTCTATTTTTCGACATTTTATAAATCATGATGAAGCCGAAATGGTTTTAAATTATTGCCATTCTGGAGCATGTGGTGGTCATATGTCTGGGTTTTCCACAACTCAAAATATATTGCATGCTAGCTATTTCTAGCCATATTTATTAAAAGACTATATTCTTGCAGTTATAAAATTCCACAATTACCAAATTTTTTATTGAAATATGTGTACACCTCCAGCTCCTCTTCACCCAATCATTGTTGTCGGTCCTTTAGCCAAATGACACATCAATTTCATCACATGTAACCATCACTCGGCTGGGGGGCATGGGTATATTATTCTTGTTGTAGATTACTTTACCAAACGGGCCGAGGTGATGCCTACATTTGTAGCTGATGGAAAAATTGAAACAATTTTCATATTCAATCACATGATTGCTCGGTTTGGTGTCCATCAAGTTATCGTTATAGACCATGGAAGCCATTTTCGAATCATTATGATGACCAAAATTTTTGAACAACTTGGCATATGCCACGATAATTCTACACCATATTACCCATAAGCTAATGGTCAAGTTAAGGTCATCAACAAGGTTTTAACTAATATAACAGAATTTCAGAGCTAATAAATCTAATTGGCATACCATGATTTTTTCGGCATTATGGGCACACTGTACCTTTGCAAAAAAAGCTATTGGGTTCACTCCTTTTCAGCCTATTTATGCTTTAGAATTTGTGCTACCCATTGAATGTGAAATACCATCACTCATATTAGCCATTGAATTATTACCAACTACCTCTGAAGAGGAGAAACACTTTCTATACCTAGCACAATTAGATGAGACTCATCGCACCGCCGCATTAGTTTTCGAGGCTCATAAAAAATGTGTTAAAGCTCAGTATGATCAAAGTGTTAACCCTCACATATATTCATAAGGTGACCTATTTCTAGTATACGATCAGCCTCACAAAAAACTAGATGCTGGTAAATTCGAACCAATGTGGCATGGTCCCTATATTGTTAAGCACGTACTTGCAAAAGGAGCATATGAATTAACTTATTATGACAAATTCTCTTTGGATAAACCCAGAAATGTTATTTATCTCAAGAGATATTGTGCATGACTCTTCGTGTGAACATCATACTTGTACATTAGTTACAAATTTAGAACGGTTTGCCTTATATTAGATAATTGTGCCTTAGGATTTTTTATTTTTTCTTGAAATTTTTTTCTATTTTCCCTGCTTATCTTGATTACTCTTGATATTTCAGATGTCTACATTCCTTCAAACTTACATTTTTTTGTTGATGCCACCTGTCGTAGTACACGAAACATCTCTTCCACGACTTGGGTTATCTATTCACCTGCCGATGAGTTAGTCTCTATTCATGGGATATGCCTTAGTCAAACAACAACCAATATTGTAGAATATAGCACAATCATTGAGCTATTATCTGATGCCATCACATTTGGTATTCGACGTTTGATTTTTAGGTTAGATTCACAACTCATTGCATTACATTTAAATGGTGTTTACACTATCATAAATACAGCTTTGTTAAGAATTATTTTGAGGTTTCGTCTCTTGGAAACAAAATTTGATTATATCGAATATCAACACATTTCAAGAAATTTAAAAAAAAATTCTGATGCATTAGCTAATTGAGTTTTAAATAGGAATCTACAACATTAAAAGTAAAACAAAAAAATATTTAATCCATATTGAACAAGATACTCAAATATTGGAAGTAGTAATATCATTAGGTTAAATTGTTGTGTGTAAAAAATATTACATCGTATGTGATCATATGTTTCAAACACCTTATGATCTAAAATATACTAATACAAAAAATAAAATCTCAATCTAGATCGACCATCAGCTATCCATGATGATGATCATGATAGCAAATTATGGCACGTGCCACCCTGCGTAAAAAGTTTCCTGAACGGGCCTGGGACACCAGTCACATGTCTCTGAAGCCTAATAGGTATATCATCTGTCCCTGTCTCTGGAACATCAATATTCAACCTCTCTAGGTTGTGCTCCAGCTCTACAAGGATGTATGCCACATCGTTCTATGGTGGGCCTGCTATATGTTATTCTTCTTGCCTATCAAAGCAACGAAGCACTACTAGTCGTGTTGGACCGACATCTGCATTTAAAATTTTTATCAATATTCGACGATAGAAAATAAAATAAAAATTAGATTCAAAATTATTTTCTTACCTGATTCATTTCGTTGTCCCCCTGGAGGAAGTGATGTGTTAGGATCACCTCTAAATCCATCCATGCATAAGGAAAATATTTAATCATGAAGATCTCATTCCTAAGCCATATAAAAAAATGAGTAAAGAAAACCACTGCACCACCATCGCCACCATGGTGAGCCATCAATGCTACCCAATGCAACATATGTGGCTCCCTAGGTCCATTGGGATCAACCAGAGACTACTGAGGTGCGAGGAGTGGGATCCTCTCCAAAGAAAAAGACACAAGAATAGCCCCATACCCGAATTTTTTCAACTTCCAATTCTTAGCTCTCGTAAGTTGGCCCTTCATGTTAGCCAACACTCCTTCACTCAAGTTGAAAATTGTTCCCTCGGAACATTCAACTGCAGTATGAATTTTTGATTTTGTAGCCACATGCATAGTTGCACTCCCACACAACATGGTAACGATGAATGCAATGATCTTAAGGTCTAGTCGCACAATATTTTTTATATCAATGTGACCATCCTTCAATTTTGAATCTGGGCTACAATATTGGGCCATGTAAGAAGTAGTGGGAAGACCACCTTGTCTTGTCCCAAACAAGGAAATGTCCCTCCCTCTACGGGGTAATCCAGTGAAGAAATAGATATCCTTTGGCTCGATCAGAAGCCTATGGTCTCCAATGATGGAACATTGATCTCGAACATCCCAAGCATTCACTAGCCAAGTCATCAGCTCAACCTGTGCTTTCATACCTTGAATAGCCCATAAATTATACAAGCCACAATTTTTCAAATGTGAGAATTGTTTCCGGATCATCTTTGGCTTCATTGTCTACAAGTTCTTGCTCTCTTTCTCACCATTCCAACATTATTGACAACCTATAAACCATCAATTTAATCATTAGAAATCAGTTGGGAGAACTTTGAGCCATTTTTATGGATAGAAACATTTTTTTCAAAACCCCACGGTGCTTGCACGGGTTCTATGTGTACATAGTGCATTTTTTCACATGATCTACACATAAAAATCATTGTGGTCTAATGATTTTTCTATTAAAAAATCATCAAGGTGCACAGTTTTCTCCATGAAAAACTGCACAGCCCCGAGGGCAGATTTTAAAACATTGTTTCCCCCTAAAATATGCCCTAAAATTTTTAAATCGAAAAGCTAAATGGATAAAAGCATATATAACGATGATGTGGAATACCTAGCATGGATGGTTCTTGAAATGGTTGGTCAGTTCTCCTGATATCAGCTCTAGTATATTTAGGGTAAAATCTCTTTCTTCTCTGATCTGAAAAATAAAAGGTGAAAATGACTTGCTTAAACTTATTTTTGTAGTTTTAAATGAATAAAATAATATTATCTTATTTATTTTACTTTAGAAGTCAAATCAAAATGCTTTTCCTATTTTGAGAGTAGATTTTCGTAATTTCTTGACTTTTTGTGCAAGAAATAGGTATTTTTCGAAAGAATCATTTTGACATTGAGTAGGCTTTTATCACTTTTTGGGCTCTATAAAAATATGAAAAAGCGAAACCCCAAAGTCGTATTTTAAGCCCTTTTCAAACTCTCTAGACATGAAAATATCACTGAGTACTTGAATATTCAAACTCGTTAAAGTAAATGAACAATTATCCATTCAGTATAAGTTTACCCCTTTTTCGGACTAAATTGGACTATATACGAAAAAGGTATACATTGACTAAGGATGGTCAATAGGGTTATCTCCTGCATTATTTTATTCTTTTTCGGGCTTGAGGTACTAAATTTACAAAAAAAAACACTATGTATTTTACTTATGTTTTTCTTCTGACTCCTTAAAACTGGAAAATACCGAGTTAATATTGTAGTGGACTCATTAAAATTAAACAGTACAGGACCTGTCGATTACAACAGGACCGAACCAATCCTTCTTAAGGTTCTTTTTTAATACTAAGATGGACTCATTCAAAGGATGAGCTTACACAACAAAAAAAATTATCCTCCTCAAGCTTGAAAAAAATAAAGAGGTACTTGCTAGTAGTGGTGGGGGAAAAAGAGAGAAAAAGAATCCATTCATTGTCCTTGTATTAGAAAGAAACATGTTGCTCTTGAACACGACACTTTGCCACACTTGTACCTGGGTTAGGAAATACTTTGTCTTACATTTAATAAAACCACATTTAAAGTCTTCAGCTGGTTTCTGGTTATTATCTTTGATTCAAATATTTCCAAGACATTTACAATGTCACTATGTGTTCAAGAGAAAGTTCAATTTACCATTAATTGCAAAAATTTATCTCCATTCGCGTTAACCATCCATGAGTCAATCCTTGCAAATAAATCTTCAAAACTTGCGCTAATGGTTTCGTGTTGTAGGTTTTCTTGCAATGGATCACCTTCTATAGACATTAGCTCATTATCTAGAAAGTTGATTTAGAATCATGTCAGTACCTTGGAATCTGCATGCCCTAATGGCAGGTTTCTCGCCTTCAACGAGAGGTTTTCATCATTGAACTCCAATCGAATGATTATATGAGTGTTCAACTGCAAATAATTCATTCGCACTTCATAGATTGTGTTGAATTACTTTGAGAGCCATTGTCATTATTGGTGGTTTCTCTCATGCTTGTTAACAGTTCTCATCATTGATCGGTAATCAAGTGGTTTCTACTATGTTCAACTTCAACACAATCAATCGCATGGATAGATTCGTACTAGTTCGAGAAGTGGAAATCAAGACCTTGTATCTAGTTTCCACCATCCAGGTTGTGAGGAGTTATGTATTCATAATACAGTAACTTCTTATGATAGACAGTTGCACCCATACTGTGTCTAATTTTTGGTGTAATACTAAAATTATATTTGTACCAGAAAACTTAGTTAGTTTCTCTCTGAGTATGGGAATGCCTACCTCAATGATGATATATATTTTCATTGAATGTTTTTACAGGTTTTCGACCGATGTCTCAGATTCAATCCTTTGAATGATAAAGTGCTTCACTCTTCAGAAAAAATTTCTCAGACTTCACACTTTAGGGGGAAATCTGTTACACGTCATTTTGTCACCATGAAGTTTTACTATCAGTATGGGTCTGCCACCATCCATATCATGTTCCCTTAGAGGTAAAAAACACTCATGTTCCTGAATAAAGTCTTTGAAATTGGAGAAAATCTCTTTAAAACCCTTAAAATATTACATGCATGGTTTTTATAGCCTTTTCTTGCGCATGCACTGATGCTTCTTTCTAATTTATGATAATACATACGGATTTATTTTTATCATTTTCTTGTTTATGAATTCATGGAAATAATGTCAATACTTATATTCCTTTACCACTAGGTTGGATTAGTATTTATGATTATTATATACTGCAGATGCTTTGTTTTTTTTGTCTTGTCTGTAATTCTAGGTTATGGGGATTAATGCTAGTAACATGTACTTGTTAGGAGGAAATTTCAATATGTTTACTGATCACTGGTCAATAAGCCTGTGTTGGGCTAGAAATTCTGCAGGTGGTTTTTACTACTCCAAGAGCATTAATTTGAGATCATTATGAAACCAGGATACTGAATACTGGTCTAGACCATCTGTCCCGCATTAAGACTGGTGAAGAACCCTCTAGCTTGGAGGATGGATTACCAGATGCACAATTTTTTGCGATCAAGATAGTTGATGATAATTTCCATGATATTATTCATTTCCTAAATATTAGATGTGCGCTTGATGAATATAACATGCAGCCGAAGAAAGATCTTGTGGTGTGCGCGAAGGACTTCACTATTATTGTTGGACAGTTGTACAATATGGGTGTAGACGAAGTTCTGCGAAGATATGTTTTGGAGTATGAAAGGAATGAAATATTAGATGAAGCTCATGGAGGGGTTTCCGATGGTCACTATGTAGGGAAGGAATCTGTGAAAAATATTTTCCGAGCTCAATTATGGTAGCCCACATTGCACAATGATTCCTATGCGCATTGTCGTGCATGCGATGTATGCAAGAGGACCAGAAAGCCATTGCATAGATATGAGATGCCCCTGCTCCATAGGTGTTGTTTAGCCAATTTAATGTCTTAAATTGTTCAACATAAATCATGAACCAAGGTTAGTAATCTGATGAAGTGTGGTGCACTATATATGCTTAGTTAACCTTCTTCTTACTTCATTGTGTATGTTTTTATGTTGTTTTGGGGGGGTTTGTTCTTTATGTCTAAAGGTTAATTTTAAGGAATGATAACTATGAAATGAATCAACTGAATCTAATTAAGTTTAAGTGTTAAAACTAATTTTGAAAGAAGGAAGAAGAGGAAGTGTTCTTTAACTATTCTAATTTCCAAAATGAATCAAACTTTAAATGGTTAGAATCTGATCTAAACAAAAGAGTATCTATTCTAATGATTTTGAGATTTTGGAAATTAAAGTTAATTCTAATATATCTTAATTTAGTTCAACTCCATGGCTTGAAATATGAATCTTAGGACTAAGAATTGAAAGGAATATGCTAATCTAAATGAAAGAATATTCAAAGGAAAATCAACTATTATATGACCAACTACTCAATCATTCAATATGGAAGTATGATAGAGTCACCCTCTTGACATGGTTTACAAGTAATTGATTATACTTTAGTTTAAAGATTTAATATAAGAAAGCATTTAAAAAACTTGTAAAGGAAAACTCAATTACTGTATATTTTAAATACTCAAGCATCCAATTTGGAAGAATGAAAAATTCATCTTCTTGGCATCAATTAAAAACATCTAATTATACATTTAATTGAGAAGGAAGTGTAAAGGCATGTAAAATAAAACTCAATTATTGTATATTTTAAATACTTAACCATCCAATTTTGAAGTATGACAGAGTCATATTCTTGGCATGATTTACAAGCATATAATTATACACATAACTTAGGTTTTAATCTAAGAAACAAGTGTAAAAACATGTAAAGAAGCTAAAAAATTGTGAGCTATAATACCTCAAACATAATCCAATTTGGAAAATATAAGAAACTACTTTCTTGAGATGTTGTTGGTAAGAAAAATATTATACAGTCATTCTAAAACTAATACTAAGAAAGCATTCATAAATTTAATCTATGATATTAATGTAAAAGATGCAATGCAATGCGAATCTTCTTACGAATTGACAAAGCAGAGCTAATGAAATTAAACTAAAATAACTAATGAAAAACCTCCTCCTGTGTAGGGGCCCTCTGCGACAGAATAGGTTGGGATCCTAGCAGAATATACACGCATTAAGAAGAAACTGGAACTGGAACCATGAACACGACCTTCGTATTATGAAGAGTACAACGTATCAAATCATACACAGTGCTCTACAAAAATTAAGACAGTCTTCGGTCTTCACACAAATGGTATTTTAAAAAAATTAAATGTAACTGTCAGGAGCTAATTTCGGCTACAGATGGTGATTACAACTGAAACATAGAAGAAAATTCTAGGTGTTTAAATATTGATTTGCTACGTCAGATCAACTCAAGAGTTCTTCATTATCGGATCACGTCCTTTGACAGCATTTTGGCCATGAGCATAGGCACCTTTTTCTGTTGAACTTGAACAGCTGGATAGGATGAAATCCATATATGGATCATTCTGGAGATGCCCATGTGGCTCGTAAATTTATTCTCTCCTTGAAAACTATCAAAACATAAAATTAGTTGTGGAAACAACAATTAGCTACAGAATAGGATGTGTGTTGTGAAACCAACTCTAAAAATGGAAGAAAAGAGAGATCAACGCCTTAGAAATCAGCCACTTAGAGGGGGAAACCTCCAATACATTACATAAATGAACAATTCTTGGATGATACAAATTACCAAAACCTCCTTCTATATATAGGATCCCATGGGGCCACAATATAATCCTAGCCGACCTAACAATAATAATGTAAGGGCACAATAATAACAATATTGGGTTATAGGGATACAACAATAACAACAAGGGGGCTACACTAATAACAATAAGGGACTAAACTAGTAATAAAGGGACCTAACATGCCCCTCTCCTTAAAAAAAGTGTTGTCCTCAATGCTTGAGTAGCTTTGGGTGCTTCTGTATAAAATTCTCATCCTCCCATGTAGAATCTTCAGTGGTAAGTTCTTCCACTTGATGAGATACCCTGAAATTGATTGATTTTGTAGCTGTCAAGTTCTTGTTTCAGTGACCACTTCAAGTTCCAATATGATTTTTCCTTCCTCATGAAGTTCTGGAAATATTGTTTGAACTGGAATATTTTCACCTATAACCTTCTTTAAGCATGAAACATGGAAAACTGGATGAACTCACGAAGAAGAAGGAAGCTCCAATTTGTATGCCATAGTACCAATATTTTGCAACATCTTGTAAGGACCATAGTACTTTGGAGATAATTTATTATCCTTCTTAGCTTGCTTGAGGGACATTTTTTTTGTATGGTTGTAGCCATAAAAATACCTAGTCTCCTCCATCAAAACTTCTCTCGCTACGATGTTGATTTGCCTATTGTTTCATTCGATTTTGCGCCAAATTTAGGTTATCTTTTAAGAGTTGGAGAACTTCTTGTCGATGCTCAATGTGATATTACACTACTCGAACCTTAGAATTTTCTCTTAAAGATGATGTGATATACAGTGGATGATATCCATAAAGTGCCATAAATGAAGTCATTTTTGCTGCAGTATGGAAGAAAGTGTTATACCACCATTCAGTGAGAGGTAACCACTTGACCCATTACATTTTTTTATCAGATACAAAACAATGAAGATATCCTTCCAAACATTTATTCACTATCTCAGTTTGACCATCGGATTGAGGATGATAATATGATCTATGATTTAATTGAGTACCCAAACAAGAAAATAACTCCGTGCAAAAATTTCTAGTAAAAATGGGATCTCTATCGCTCACAATAATCTTTGGGTTTCCATGTAGCTTTTGAATTTTGTCCATAAATGTAGTAGCTACTGTACTTGCTTTAATTGGATGAGATAATGAAAAAAAGTGTGCATATTTGGTAAGTCTATCAACTACCACCATGATGACATTATTTCCTTTGAACTAAGGTAAACTTGTGATAAAATCCATTGAAATATCCTCCCAACATTGACTTGGTATGGATAAAGGTTGTAGAAGACCTAGGGTCTTAATTATCTCAACTTTATTTTTCTGGCAGACAAAAAATTCCACCACAAACTTTTGAATATCAGATTTAATGCCATCCCAAAAAAAATCTCTCTTCACCCCATGGTAAGTTTTTAAAAATCCTAAGTGTCCTCCTAAAGGAGAAGTGTGCGATTCCAAAAGAATCTTTTGTTTTAGTTGGGAATTCTTACAAATATATAAGAAATTTTTGTACCATAAGGAATCATTTTTCCAACTAAATGTATCAGATGTACTAGGATCTTGCTGCAACTTTTGAATTGTATAATTGTTTCTCCTACAATAGTTTGAGCACCCTGTCAACATGTTGAACATGATCCTTCCAAGACCTGTTGTAGATTAGTATATCATCAAACAATACTACCACGAATTTTCTGAGGAAGGGTTTGAAAATGGAATTCGTCAACCCTTGAAATGTAGAAGGTGAATTAGTAAGGCCAAAAGGCATGACCAAAAATTCATAATGACCCTCATGAGTTCGAAATGTTGTTTTCGGAATATCTTCAGTCTTCATTCTAATTTGATGATATCCTGAACGAAGATTCAACTTGGTAAAATAAATTTCTCCATGTAATTCATCCAATAATTCATCAATCACAGGAATGGGAAATTTATCTTTAATGGTGAGTTTATTGAGCTCCCTATAATCCAAACACATGCGCCATGATCCATCCTTCTTGTGCACCAATAATACTGGAGCAGAGAAAGAGCTTAGGTTGAATTATACCAACCTCTAACATTTCTGCAATCATACGTTCAATTTTGCTCTTTTGGAAATAAGGATATCTATAAGGCCTGATGGTTGGAGGAACACCTTCTGGAATCAAATGAATAGCATGATCATGATCACAAATAGGTGGGAGTCCTTTGGGAGTTTTAAACACCTTGGACTGATTGTCCAAGACTTTTTGGAGATTTGCAGAAATAGATGATTTTGATGTTGGAAATTCTAGTGAGCATAATTGTGCAATTATGCCTCATTGTTCTTTATTCAGAAGCTTTGTCATGACATTAGAGCTTATTGTTTTTCCCAGATTCCTTGCAATACCCAGTAATTCAACTTCCTTTCCTTTTGAAAAAAAATTCAAGAAAAGTTCTTGAAAACTAAAAGCAACCGTCACCAAAGATTGTAACCATTGTACTCCTAGAACAACATCAACACCTCCCATTGGAATGGAACGCATTGGACTATTCAATACATATTCCCCCATGGTTAGCTTGATATTGTGGCATTTTCCAGAGAAATTTATAGTTCCTCCATTTGCAACCATAAATTGACATTCTGGTGCTGGGTATATGAAACAATTCAATTCCTTGGCTACCTTACAATGAATAAAATTATGGGCACTACCCAAATCAATCAATGCTATTACCTTTTTCTTCTTGATAAGTCATTCTATCTTGAGAGTTTGAGGAGTGGTAATTCCTGCCAATGCATTACACGATATGGTCGGACTCATTTCTTCCTTTTCTAGGGTTGGTTCCTGCTGTATATCCTCTTCTTTTGAAGATTCTTGTTCATTTTCTTCTTCCTCTTCACAATCTATGTAAAATAATTTCTTGTCAGCACACTTATGGCCTTTAGTGTATTTTCTATCGCAACTGTAGAAAATCCCTTTTGCTCTTTTTTCTTCCAATTGTTGTGGTGTCAACCTTGTAGGTTGTGGAAGTCTAGGAGTAGGAATAATTCCTTCTTTATAGATGTGAGTGGTAGGCTTCCTTGTCACCATAATTTTACGTTCAATTTTTCTTGCCAACCTAAATGCCTTCTCCAATGAATCAGGTTCCCAAACACGAACTTCATGTTGGATGTTATCCTTTAAAGTCCCTATAAAGACATTAATCATGTGTTCCTATGGAATAGCAGTTACCCTTATATTCAATTTTTGGAACTCCTTAATGTGCTCCACCACTAAATGTATTTTGAGTGGTCAAACAACGAACAATATTGTAGAATATAACACAATCATTGAGCTATTATCTGATGCCATTGCATTTGGTATTCGACGTTTTATTGTTAGGTTATATTCACAACTCACTGTATTACATTTAAATGGTGTTTACAGTATCATAAATACAGCTTTGTTAAGAATGCTTTTGAGGTTTCGTCTCTTGGAAAGAAAATTTGATTATATCGAATATCAACACATTTCAAGAAAATTAAACACATTTTCTGATGCATTAGCTAATCGAGTTTTAAATAGAAATTTGCAACATTAAAGGTTAAAAAAAAATTTTATTTAATCCATATTGAACAAGATACTCAGAGATCAGAAGTAGTAATATCATTATGTTAAATTGTTGTGTGTCAAAAATATTACATCATATGTGATCATATGTTTCAAACACCTTATGATCTAAAATATACTGATACAAAAATAAAATCTAAATCTAGATCGACCATCAACTATCCATGATGATGATCATGATAGCAAATTATGGCACGTTCCACCCTGCGCAAAAAATTTCCTGAACGGGCATGGGACACTAGTCACATGTCTCTGAAGCCTTAGAGGTATATCATCTGTCCCTGTCTCTAGAAAATTAATATTCAACCTCTCTAAGTTTTGCTCCATCTCTAAAAGGATGTATGTTGCATCATTCTGTGGTGGGCCTCCTATATGTTGTTCTTCTCGCTTATCAAAGCAACAAAGCACTACTAGTCATGTTGGACGGACATCTGCATTTAAAATTTTTATCAATATTCGACGATAGAAAATAAAATAAAAATTAGATTCAAAATGATTTTCTTACCTGATGCATCCCATTGTTCCCATGGAGGAAGTGATGTGTGAGGATCACCTCTAAATCCATCCATGCATAAGGAAAATATTCAATCATGAAGATCTCATTCCTAAGCCATATAAAAAACTAAGGAGTAAAGCGAACCACTGTACCACCATTGCCACAATGGTGAGCCATCAACGCTACCCAACACAAAATATGTGGCTCCCTAGGTCTATTGGGAGTGACCAAAGACTACTGAGGTGCGAGGAATGTGATCCTGTCCAAAGAAAAAGACATAAGAATAGGCCCATACCCAAATTTTTTCAACTTCCAATTCTTAGCTCTCGTAAGTTGGCCCTTCATGTTATCCAACACTCCTTCACTCCAGTTGAAAATTGTTCCCTCAGAACATTCAAATGCAACATGCATTTGTGCTTTTGTAGCCACATGCATAGCTGCACTCCCACACAACATGGTAACGATGAATGCAATTCTCTTAAGTTCTAGTCACACAATAGTTTTTATATCAATGCAACCATCCTTCAATTATGAATCTGGGCTACAATATTGAGCCATGTAAGAAGTAGTGGGAAGACCACCTTATCTTGTCCCAAACAAGGAAAAGTCCCTCCCTCTATGGGGTAATCCAGTGAGGAAATAGATATCCTTTGGCTTGATCAGAAGCCTATGGTCTCCAATGATGAAACATTGATCTCGAACAACCCAAGAATTCACTAGCCAAGTCATCAACTCAACCTGTGCTTTCATACCTTGAATCAACCATAACTTATACAAGCCACAGTTTTTCAATGTGCGAATTGTTTTCGGATCATCTCTGGCTTAATTTTCTACAAGTTCATCCTCTCTTTCTCTCCATTCCAACATTATTGACAACCTACAAACCATCAATTTAATCATTATAAATCAGCTGGGAGAAATTTGTACCATTTTTATGGATAGAAACATTTTTTTCAAAACCCCACTGTGCTTGCACGGGTTCTATTTGTACACAGTGCATTTTTTCACATGAGCTACACATAAAACCCATGGTGGTCCGATGATTTTTATATTAAAAAATCATCGAGATGCGTCGTTTTCTCCATGAAAAACTACACAGCCTCAAGGGCAGATTTTAAAACATTGTTTCCCCCTAAAAAATGCCCTAAAAAATTTAAATCAAAAAACGAAATGGATGAAAACAAAGATAATGATGATGTGGAATACCTGGCACAGACGGTTCTCGAAATGGTTGGTCGGTTCTCTTGATATCAGCTCCAAAATATTTAGGGTAAAATCTCTTTATGCTCTAATCTGAAAACTAAAAGGTGAAAATGACTTGCTTAAACTTCTTTTTGTAGTTTTAAATGAATAAAATAATATTATTTTATTTATTTTTACTTTAGAAGTCAAATCAAAATGTTTTTCCTATTTTGAGAGTAGATGTTGGTAATTTTTTGACTTTTTGTGTAGGAAACGGGTTATTTTTGGAAAGAATCAATTTGAAATTGAGTAGACTTTTATCACTTTTTGGGCTTTATAAAAATACGAAAAATCAAAACCCTAGAGTCGTATTTTAAGCCCTTTTCAGACTCTCTAGACATGAAAATATCATTGAGTACTTGACTATTCAAAATCGTTAAAGTAAATGAACAATTATCCATTCAGTATAAGTTTACCCATTTTTCAGACTAAATTGGACTATTTATGAAAAAGGTATACATTAACTAAGCATGGTAAATAGAGTTATCTCCTGTATTATTTATTATTTTTTGGGCTTGAGGTACTAAATTTATGAAAAATAACACTATGGAATTTACTTAGGTTTTTCTTCTTTCTCCTTAAAACTGAAAAACACCGAGTTAATGTTGTAGTTAACTCATTAAAATTAAACAGTACAGGACATGTCGGTCACAACAGGACCAAACCACTCCTTCTTAAGGTTCATTTTTAATACTAAGATGGAATCATCCAAAGGATGAGCTTACACAACAAGAAAATTTTAGCCTCCTCAAGCTTGAAAAAAATAAAGAGGTACTTTCTAGTAGTGGTGGGGGGAAAATACAGAAAAGGAATCCATTCATTGTCCTCGTTTTAGAAAGAAACATGTCGCTCTTGAACACGACACTTTGTCACACTTGTACCTGGGTTAGGAAATCCTTTGTCTTACAGTTAATCAAACCACATTTAAAGTCTTCAGCCAGTTTCTCGGTATTATATTTGATTCAAATGTTTCCAAGACATTTATAATGTGGCTATGTGTTCAAGAGAAAGTTCAATTTACCATTAATTGCAAAAATTTATCTCCATTAGCATTGAACATACATGAGTCAATCCTTGAAAATAAATCTTCAAAACTTGATCTAATGGTTTCATGTTGTAGGATTTCCTGCAATGGATCACCTTCTATAGACAATAACTCATTATCTAGAAAGTTGATTTAGAATCCTATCATTACCTTGGAATCTGCATGCCCTAATGGCAGGTTTCTCGCCTTCGATGAGAGGTTTTCATCATTGAACTTCAATTGAATGATTATATGAGTGTTAGACTAAAAATAATTCATTCACACTTCATATATTGTGTTGAATAAATTGTAAAAGAAAACTCAATTACTGTGTATTTTAAATACTCAAGCATCCAATTTGGAAGAATGAAAAAGTCATCTTCTTGACATGAATTACAAGCACCTAATTATACATTTAATTGAGGATATGATCTAGGAAAGCAGTGTAAAGGCATGTAAATGGAAACTTAATTATTGTATATTTTAAATACTCAAGCATCCGATTTGGATGTATGATAGAGTCATATTCTTGGCATGATTTACCAGCATATAATTATACACATAATTAAGGTTTTAATCTAAGAAACAAGTGTAAAACCATGTAAATAAACTAAACAATTGTGAGCTATAATTCCTCAAACATAATCCAATTTGGAAAATAGAAGAATCTACTTTCTTGAGATGTTGTTGGTAAGAAAAATATTATACAGTATTTCTAAAACTAATACTAAGAAAGCATTCATAAATTTAGTCTATGATATTAATCTAAAATACGCAACACAATGCGAATCTACTTATGAATTGACAAAGAAGAGCTAATGAAATTAAACTAAAATAACTAATGAAAAACCTCCTCCTATGCAGGGGCCCTCTGTAACAAAATAGGTTTAGATCCTACCAGAATATACGTGCATTAAGAAGAAATGGAATTGGAACCATGAACACGGCCTTCGTATTATGAAGAATACAGAGTATCAAATCATACACAGTTTTCTACAAAAATTAAGACAGTCTTCAATCTTCACACAACCGATATTTAAACAAAATTAAATGTAACTGTCAGGAGCTAATTCCGCCTACAGATTGCGATTACAACTAAAACATAGAAGAAAATTTTAAGTGGTTAACTCTTGATTTGCTACGTCAGAGAAAATCAAGAGTTATTCATTATTGGATCACGACCTTTGACCGCATTTTGACCACGAGCATAGGCACCTTTTTTCTGTTGAACATGACCAGCTGGATAGGATGAAATCCATATATGGATCTTTTGAGGAGGTAAATCCCCTCTGCGGACAGAGGCGATCCCTACTAGCCCAGCAGGGGTCTAGCAACAATCAAACAATGTTATGACGCAAGTTCCTAGTTACGAATGAAGGACTTGGGATAGAAGCCTACCTGGATTCCAACGCCACGATCTGAAGAAGAAGCATCCCCGTTCCTCAGCCTCGGCAGATCACAATCCCTCCACGATCTCCGCGGATGAACACCTGCACATGGAAGAAACGAACAGATACAAGCATAGAAACCGGCATACGTAACTAAACATCAGTCAGAAAGGACATTACTCGCATTAACATGATGGAAAACGGAGTGGAACCATAATCATAATCATCTATTAAAATAACCAGCGAAGAGAGATTACAACCAAGTTCTGACGTCGCGGTCTCCTTCGGACGGGTCTCCAGTCGTCCACGTCTCACAAAGCTCGCCAAGGAAAGGGAAAACCTCTCCAGAGTCTCGTGACAATGGTCTCCTTACTTGAGTCAGCCTTAAGGGAAAGAGGGGATTCTTTACAACACAAAGGCTCTTGGGAATATGGAGATTCAGAGCTTAGGCACTTCAAGACTAGCTTGCCATGGATTTGAGCAGGCTTTTATAGATGGGGAAGGAGAGAGTTGGGATCCCTATTATTATGGGATTGGCCCTATCAACAAGGAAGGTTCCATGGGAGGTGGCAAAACCACTTCCCTTCCATAGAACTCCCGCAGCCAAACCTCCCAACTCAAGATAGGCAATGGTTTGTGAGTTTTTTGGAACTCAACTTCCACCATATTTATTTAAAAAACAGTCCCTAAATTGGGTGGCGCGACTACTGCTCTATGATAGAGCACCAGGTGGCGCGACCTCTTTGCAGGATTTTCCCCATTGGCGCGAGTACTGAACTGCCTGCCCGCGCCAATGCCAAAAGGGATGTTTTTTCATGACTTTTGCAAGGAGATGTCTCAAGGGAAAATGAGGCTCATGCTTAGAGGGATGCATTGATGATATTTTCAAGGCATGACAATGTTCACAGGTCACAAAATGGGTCCTCCATTGTGCGGGATGGGGAATGGTAGGGACGGTGAAAAATTACTGTGTAATAGATGCCCCCTAAAGTATGAGGCCCGAGAGAGAGAGAGGGGTGAAATGCTTTACGAGAACATGTTCAACTGAAGGCCTGCCGTCGAAAAACCTGCGCAGAAAGATACAACTGATATCTCGAGTACATGATGTATAATTGGTATGGATGCAGCCATCCGAAACAGAGTATGCTATAATCCGGATCCAGGGTATGGGCGCAGCCATCCAACTAAGATCAAACAAATAGACTCAGGTATGGTCGCAGCCATCCAATCAGTGAGTCATGTACATAATGATAGAAATCCACAATCGCAGCCTGGATTACAACAGACACAATCCAGGGTCTTGCGCTCCATCTCGACCCAACAGAGTACAAGTTCAAGCACGTGAATATGTGAGCTGAAGTCGAACATGCAAGAACATCGTCTGATTACCAGCCAATGATGAAAGTTGTTAATAGACGCGAGAGAAACCACCAATAATGACAATGGTCCTCAAGGTACTACAGGTACAATCTACGGCGTGCGAATGAATGAGTTGACGTCGAACACCCGCAGAATCACTCGATCGGAGGCCAATGATGTAAACCTCTCGTCGAATGCGATGAACCTGCCATTGAGGCATGCAGGCTCCAAGGTACCATCAGGAGTCTCTAGACCAACTTCCTGGATAATGAGTTGATGTCGACAGGAAGTGACCTTGATCGAAGGTGGGCCATAATGATTCCCACATCATCGACACGAGACAGAGGAACATAATGTTTTGTTGTGAATCGGGACCATATGAGAAACAGAGGAAGGTTGATATTTGCAGAGGCCAACTTCTCTTGAACACATAAACGGCACGACAATGGACTTGGCAGTATTTGACATCAACGGATCAAAGGTCATGGCGACGAGGCAGTGAACAGATGAGAGGTCAAAAGAGATTACCCAAACCCATGGAGGCAAAGTGAAACAACGAGATGAGATGTCCCCAACCCGACACGAATGCAGACAAGTGCCATGTTCAAGAGCGACATACTGCCGACGACAACGACGATGGTTCCATTTTTCCCCCACCATTTCGGTGAGTACCTCTTTATTTTTACACAAGCTTGAAGAGGATACCATATGCTTGTCATATAAATCCATCCTTCGGACGAATCCATCCTAGTGCATTTAACGAGTCCTAGGAAGGAGAAACTCGGAGAACGTCATTTCGACTGAATCCGATGTCATCAGGGTTTAACGAGTCTGACAAAGGAAGAACTCGGCGCCTTTTCATGTTTAGAGAGTTTGAAAAGACAGCAGGAAAGAAAACTCCACAAGTCCCTTTTCGTAAATAGTTCCCCAGATCCGAAAAGGTAGAAAACAATATCCGGGAAAACCTCCTAGTCGCGATAGGCTAGGGTATTCCTTTTTCGTAATCAATCCATCCCGGCCCGAAAAAGGGTTAAACTTATACCGGGTGAATGTCGATTCGTGTCCATTTTAACGAGATCGAAACGACAAGGGCCTCGGCAATCTTTTCATGTTTAGAGAGTCAGAAAAGAGCTGAAAGATGACTCCTCCTGGAGGAACGAGTGGTATAAAGGGTAGCAACTGGTTCCGGCAATGATGGAACTGCTCTAAACAAATAAAGGTTAAGAGGCTGGCTAACAAGACCACTCATCGCAGCGGTTCCTCAGGAACGGGTAAAACAACCAAGTGAAGGCATATGATTGGCCAAGCAGATAGTGACGATGGAGTGAGAAAACCAAGGCTCATCTGGCAACAACAGGCTAATAAAATGGCAATCACAAGAGGTAAAATGGGCAAGGTTTCATTTTTACGCAAGCTTGAAATCAGGAAACTCTGCTTGAAGTTGGTTTCATTTTTACACAAGCTTGAAACAAAGATAAACTATGCTTGAAACCGATTTCATTTTTACACAAGCTTGAAACGGAAACAAACTATGCTTGAAAAAGTAAGCATGCCCCCAGCATGGTGACTCAATTCGAGGTACATGCCCCCCAAGCTTCAGTCCATATGAAAGGAAGATGGAGTGAAGGTTCAAGATACGAGATCATGAGAAAGACTTGACTGGGATTTTACGAGATCTTATCAAAGACTCGAATTGAACGGGAACGTGTTTCATTATTTTAACGAGGTTGACACATTAAAAGAACTATCCTTGGACAACTTGTTTCATTGTTTTTAGGAGCTTGACACAAGTGGAGGAACTCTGCTCCGAGAACCTGGTTTCATTTTTTAAAGAGCTTGACCCAGGGAGGAAACCGTGCTCTAACTGACTTACATCAAAATGAACAAGAAGGCGGTGCTTCCAAGAGTTCCACTCCTGATGGAAGGGAAACATCCTGGAAGTCAGGACCCAATGCCCCCAGCACATTATGCACGATGGAATCATCACTGAGCACAGGCACGGGGTAAGTAGCCACATAGTTGACCTGTGGCGGAGCAGATACAACGGGTGGATAGAAACCAGGAGGGGGTGATGGCGGACCAGATGCCATATTAGGACCAAAGAACGAAAGCTGATCAATGGTCACGATCCTTCCTTCATGCGGAAAACAGGCCACACGAAAGAGGGAGGAGACGAGCGCTCCCATGGCATAGGTGTAATCGCGCCCCAGGAGCAGATGGAAATCCAAGGGGCCTGGAACGACCATCACGTCCATATGGACGGTTTTTCCTCCCAAAGTAACAGGTAACCTTGGAAGGATCCCCAACGGTTGACTCGTCCTTCTGTTAAAAGTGAGCAGATTCTGCGTAACAGGCGCAAGTGGCGGCGAACCGAAAGCTTGCCAGGTAGTTGAAGACAGAATACTAACAGAGGCACCTTCGTCTATAATGGTGTTGGGTACAACCAGACCAAGAGCCTGTACTGTGATCTCGAAAGGCACATAAGACGGAAGGCGAAATCCTGCAAATCGATTCCAGTCAAAGGAAGCGACCAAACTACTCGGAGGGGCTACCATCGACAAGCGAAGGTCTTCCCCTGATGTTACGGTAGAAGAATCATCCTCCATAACCTCCATCTCGAAGGTGGGAGGGATATCCTCCGGAGCCTCCATCATGGGAGGCGGAGGAGGAGCTTCTTGAAGTACAGGGACAAGAGAATATTTCTCCAAGTCTGATGAATCTGAAGAGATTAGAAGGACATGGGGGGTGTGAGATCCACTCTCGACAGAAAATACCTGGTGCACCGTGGACGGGGCCAGTTCAGCCGATCCTACGACCAATGGTTGGTCAGGGACGGATTCGTGAATTTGAATTTCTGGGGGAGTGGGATCGACCAAGGATGACTCTTGACCAATCGTAGGATCAGCTGGCGGAGGACTCAAAGAAAGCCGATTATAACCAGGTGGAAGGTGTGGTGTAGAACCGGCTGGGTTGTCCAAGACTTGCTTGGCTTCATCCATATAAGGACAAAGGTGAATGGCATGGTGCCCTTCACACAACTTACAGGGATTGGTGATCTTACCCTGCTTCTTAGAGTTCTTATCAACAACAGCTGAAAATGTGCCCCCAACTTGACTCCCGGAAGCCAAAGGCAACGGTGGGCGGCCGTTGGACCATACTTCGAGCACCTTGGGAATGCCAGGGCAGTCTCGAAGAAGATGGTCTCCCATGCACAACATGCACGGGAACTTGACTTTCCGAGGAGGGTTGGAAGGACTATCGAGAGGAGATTCCTTAGGGACAGTAGCTGTACATTTAGCCTCTCGCTTATCGGACTTCTTCTTCTTTGTCTTCTTCTTCTTCTTCTTAGCCACCTGGTTACTTGAATCCAAACTTTCACCAGGCGAAGTAGAAGAGGAGGACGCAGAAACAGGCGAAGAAGGGGAGAGGTCCACCTTGGAATCAACATGATGTTGTTCCGGTGGAGAAACTGATTGAACAGTAGCGGAGACATTCGAGACTACAGAGGTTGAGAATAACCAAACGGGCAACCCAACAGTTAGCCCAGGAAGGGACAACGTCGCCATGTAAGGAGCCCCAACATTTCCAAAAGGAGGAAAATGACCAGGATTCCCTTCTGAGGGGATTCCTTGGTTGGTAAACTCTGAAAAGGTTGCCATCAACACTCAAAACCACACACGGGCTGAAAACGAGTTAAGACACACGATCAAACGGTCAACAAGCAATGTCTAAACGGGTGTGTAATCGTGGGCGATTAATTTTACCACATTGGAAAGTAAGAAATTCTACCGTTTCATGTTTTAAGAGTCGAGAAACGATAAAAAGATGACTCTATATCTTTCAGATTTGACACGAGCGTGAAAGGACAAGCGCTTGACGGTCTTTTCAAGTTTAGGGAGTCAGAAAAGACCAAATGACTGCTCAGGAAAAACTAGGCACAAAGGGTGTACCAAATATCCGTGAACTGCAATATACACCTTCGTTTCAATAATGAAACAGAAATCGACCAAGGACTTTCCGTACGTGTAGGTAGTCTCCCCGAATGCTGTGTTCGGTGTATCACGGGTATAGGGCGGCAGACTCGGCTTCCTGTGGATAAAGGATTGAAAACCTAGAGGGGTCTCCCTTTATATACGCGACGGTACAGGGAGCACAAGTCCGTACTAGCGCTGTCTAAAGCCAAAAGGTGAGTGACAGCTGCTAGGTTTAACGACGCCGGAACACGTCTCTAGCCTAGACTTTCTAAAATGTGTTTCGTTAAGTTCCAATGTTGCCTTAGGTTAATTGAATAAATTTTACAGTTGATCTTCAATTAAGTTTCAATTTTCAGGCCCTATCGTATGTAGTGTCTCGAAAGACTCCTAAATGCAAAGCTATATGCCACAGTGCAACATTTCGTTCGATGAAAACTAGTTAGAGAAGAGTTGAGAGCTTTTACACAAACGAAATGGACGGAAGACGAACAATGAGATCTCTAATGCAACTAATGGAATTGAAAACTTTTCATTCAAAACACTAATCACTAGTGATATGGAAAACATCACAATTTGCACTAATTAACAAAAGCAAAAGAGATTTTTTTTTTTTTTGATTTTCAATGTTTAATAGCCAATATGCACTAAACAATCTTGAAAACAAACGGAACAACTTGAGAAACGATTTTCAAGAGAGCGAAACCAATAAATTTCACTCAACAACACAAGCAACCAGCTCCCCAAATTGACCAAAGTCTCTCAAAGCAAAGAAAAGACTCAAAAACTTCCAATGGACCGTGTGATCTAGGTCCAAGGCAAGACCAAACGAATTTCGAATGAAGGAATGAACAGTCACCCAAAAATCGTAACAAAACAATCAACAACTACTAAGAGGATGTGGAGAATCAATCAGACAGTTGACAGGACAATCAAAACACCAAAACTTCCAAGGAGGGCTCGATACACTAAGCCACTAGATGCCCTAGGGCTTAAAACGTGAAATCGGTGGATAAAAGCAAACAACCAAAGAATAGAGGTGAATTCCCAGCCAAACAGGACTCCAACACACTCAGGCAGTCGGAAAATCAAGAAGAAAAACACTGATCAAATCCAGAGAGCTCAAAAATGAGGAAACTCAAAAAACTTACAGGGGTGGCGTGACTGTAAGTGTGAAACTGGCGCCAAGAAGCAATTGGTGCGGGCTGGACAAAGGCAACATGCGCCAATTGGCGTGACTGTCGGGTTAAAAACCGTGCCAGTCGAGTTCCTCAGCCAAAATTAAAAACAAGCTACTCCAGAAGCAGACCAATGCAGGCTAAGAAAACCAAAAAGCAAAAATAGTGAAAGAACCCGACCCAGAAGGTTCATCAAGCAAGGAAACACATAAAATAATCAAAGCGAGACAACACCAACGAGACAATGAAATCTGGACGATCCCCAGTGGAGTCGCCAAATTGTTGAGGAGGTAAATCCCCTCTGCGGACAGAGGCGATCCCTACTAGCCCAGCAGGGGTCTAGCAACAATCAAACAATGTTATGACGCAAGCTCCTAGTTACGAATGAAAAGACTAGGGATAGAAGCCTACCTGGATTCCAACGCTATGATCTGAAGAAGAAGCGTCCCCGTTCCTCAGCCTCGGCAGATCACAATCCCTCCACGATCTCCGCGGATGAACACCTGCACATGGAATAAACGAACATATACAAGCATAGAAACCGACATACGTAACTAAACATCAGTCAGAAAGGATGTTACTCACATTAACATGATGGAAAACAGAGTGGAACCATAATCATAATCATCTATTAAATAACAAACAAAGAGAGATTACAACCAAGTTCTGACGTCGCGGTCTCCTTCGGATGGGTCTCCAGTCGTCCACGTCTCGCAAAGCTCGCCAAGGAAAGGGAAAACCTCTCCGGAGTCTCTCGACAATGGTCTCCTTACTTGAGTCAGCCTTAAGGGAAAGAGAGGATTCTTTACAACACAAAGGCTCTTGGGAATATGGAGATTCAGAGCTTAGGCACTTCAAGACTAGCTTGCCATGGATTTGAGCAGGCTTTATAGATGGGGAAGGAGGGAGTTGGGATCCCTATTATTATGGGATTGGCCCTATCAACAAGGAAGGTTCCATGGGAGGTGGCAAAACCACTTCCCTTCCATAGAACTCCTGCAGCCAAACCTCCCAACTCAAGATAGGCAATGGTTTGTGAGTTTGTTGGAACTCAACTTACGCCATCTTTATTTAAAAACGGTCCCCTAAATTGGATGGCCGACTCTTTGCTCTATGACAGAGCGCCAGGTGGCGCGACCTCTTTGCAGGATTTTCCCCATTGGCGCGAGTACTGAACTGCCTGCCCGCGCCAATGCCAAAAGGGATGTTTTTTCATGACTTTTGCAAGGAGATGTCTCAAGGGCAAATGAGGCTCATGCTTAGAGGGATGCATTGATGATATTTTCAAGGCATGACAATGTTCACAGGTCACAAAATGGGTCCTCCATTGTGCGGGATGGGGAATGGTAGGGACGGTGACAAATTACTGTGTAACAGGATCATTATGGAGATGCCCATTTGTCTCGTTCCTTTATTCTCTCCTCGAAAACTATCAAATCATAAAAGTAGTTGCTGAAACAACAATTAGCTACAAAATAGGATGTGTGTTGTGAAACCAGCTCCAAAAAAAGAAGAAAAGAGAGATCAACGCCTTAGAAATCAGCCACTTCAAGGGGGAAACCTCCAATAAATTACATAAATGAACAATTATTGGATGATACAAATGACCGAAACCTCCTTCTATATAGAGGAGCGCATTTGGCCAGAATATAATCCTAGCCGACCTAACAATAATAATGTGAGGGCGCAATAATAACAATATTTGGGTTACAGGGGTACAACAATAACAATAAGGGGGATACACTAATAACAATAAGGGACTAAACTAGTAATATAGGGACCTAACATGCCCCTCTCCATCAAAAAAGTGTTGTTATGAATGCTTGAGTAGCTCTGGGTGCTTCTGTATAAAATTCTCATCCTCCCATGTAAGATCTTCAGTGGGTAAGTTCTTCCACTTGATGAGATACTCTGAAATTGACCAATTTCGTAGATGTCGAGTTCTTGTTTCAGTGACCGCATCGGGTTCCAATATTATTTTTCCTTCTTCATGAAGTTCTAACAATATTGTTTGAACTGGAAGATTTTCACCTATAACCTTCTTTAAGCATGAAACATGGAAAACTACATGCACTTGCGAAGAAGCAGGAAGCTCCAATTTGTATGCCATAGTATCAATCTTTTGCAACACCTTGTAAGGACCATAGTACTTTGGAGATAATTTATTATCCTTATTAGCTTGCTTGAGGGACATTTGTTTGTATGGTTGTAGCCGTAAAAATACCTAGTCTCCTACATCAAAACTTCTCTCACTGCGATGTTGATTTGCTTGTTGTTTCATTCGATTTTGCGCCAAATTTAGGTTATCTTTTAAGAGTTGGATAACTTCTTGTTGATGCTCGATGTCATATTACACTGCTCGAACCTTAGAATTTTCTCTTAAAGATGATGTGATAGACAGTGGATGATATCCATAAAGTACCATAAATGAAGTCATTTTTGCTGCAGTATGGAAGGAAGTGTTATACCACCATTCAGTGAGAGGTAACCACTTGACCCATTACATTTGTTTATCAGATACAAAACAATGAAGATATCCTTCCAAACATTTATTCACTATCTCAGTTTGACCATCGGATTGAGGATGATAATATGATCTATGATTTAATTGAGTACCCAAACAAGAAAATAACTCCGTGCAAAAATTTCTAGTAAAAATGGGATCTCTATCGCTCACAATAATCTTTGGGTTTCCATGTAGCTTTTGAATTTTGTCCATAAATGTAGTAGCTACTGTACTTGCTTTAATTGGATGAGATAATGAAAAAAAGTGTGCATATTTGGTAAGTCTATCAACTACCACCATGATGACATTCTTTCCTTTGGACTTAGGTAAACCTATGATAAAATCCATTGAAATATCCTCCCAACAATGACTTGGAATGGATAAATGTTGTAGAAGACCGGGGGTCTTAATTGTCTCAACTTTATTTTGCTGGCAAACAAAAAATTTTGCAACAAAATTTTGAATATCAGATTTAAGGCCATCCCAAAAAAATTCTTTCTTCACCCTGTGGTAAGTTTTTAAAAATCTTGACTGTCCTCCTAAAGTAGAAGTGTGCAATTCCAAAAGAATCTTTTTTTTTAGTTGGGAATTCTTAAAAAGATATAAGGAATATTTGTATCATAAGGAATCATTTTTCCAACTAAATGTATTAGATGTACTAGGATATTACTGCAACTTTTGAATGAGTGTCCACACTTCTTCATCCTTCTTCCATTCATCCCTTGCTTCGGATATCCAATCTGGTTGGATAATAGAAATGGCACAAAGCAATGCTTCCACCTCTTCATTCTTTCTTGAGAGTGCATCTCCAACAAAATTTAGCTTCCCTTTTTTGTATATTATTTCAAAGTCATAACCAAACATATTTGTGACCCATTTTTTCTACTCTTTTTAAGATAGTCTTTGTTGCAACAAGTGTTTAAGACTATCATGATCAATTTTTACCTTGAAGTGTCTTCCCATTAGGTAAGGTCTCCATTTCTTTAGTGCATGTAGTATTGCTAACATTTCCTTCTCATAAATAGCTTTCTGTAAATACTTTCCTTTGTTTGGACGAGTTTCAAAAGAAAAGGGTCTTCATTCTTGCATTAAGACAACACCAATTTCATTTCCTAGGGCATCACATTCCACAATAAAGGTTTTTGTGAAGTCTAGCGTAGCTAAGACCAGTGCTAGGCACATTTCCTCTTTAAGATGTTCGAAGGCCTTAGTTGCTTCAGGAGTCCATGAAAGTGCATCTTTCTTCAATAATGTTGTTAGAGGTGCTTCTATTCTCCCATCATTCTTAACAAACTTAGGATAATACCTTGTTAACCTGAGAAATCCTCTCAATTGCTTTATGGTTGTGGGGACTTTCCATTCCTTAATGGCTTTAATTTTGTTAGTGTCTACCTTAACACACTCATGAGATGCAATATGACCCATATATTCCACCTCTTGTACTCCAAAGAAACATTTGGATGTTTTTGCATATAATTGTTTCTCCTGTAATAGTTTGAGCACCCTGTCAACATGTTGAACATGATCCTTCCAAGATCTATTGTAGATTAGTATATCATCAAAAAATACTAGCACAAATTTTCTAAGGAAGGGTTTGAAAATGGAATTCATCAACCCTTGAAATGTAGAAGGTGCATTGGTAAGGCAAAAAGGCATGACCAAAAATTCATAATGAACCTCATGAGTTTGAAATGTTTCTTTTGGAATATCTTCAATCTTCATTCTAATTTGATGATATCCTGAATGAATATCCAACTTGGTAAAATAAATTTCTCCATGTAATTCATCAAATAATTCATCAATCATAGGAATGGGAAATTTATCTGTAATGGTGAGTTTATTGAGCTCCCTATAATCTAGACAAATGCACCATGATCCATCCTTATTGTGCACCAATACTACTGGAGCAGAGAAAGAACCTAGGTTGAATTATACCAGCCTCTAACATTTCTGCAATCATACGTTCAATTTTTCTCTTTTGGACATAAGGATATCTATAAGGCCTAATGTTTGGAGGAACACTTCCTGGAATCAAATGAATAGCATGATCATGATCATGAATAGGTGGGAGTCCTTTGGGAGTTTCAAACATCTTGGAATGATTGTCCAAGACTTGTTGGAGATCTGCAGAAATAGATGATTTTGATGTTGGAACTTCTAGTGAGCATAATTGTGCAATTACGCCTCGTTGTTCTTTCTTTGGAAGCTTTGTCATGACATTAGAGCTTATTATCCTTCCTGGCTTCCCTGGAATACCCCGTAATTCGACTTCCTTTCCTTCTGAAAAAAATTTCAAGAAAAGTTCTTGAAAATTAAAAGCAACCATCCCCAAAGATTGTAACCATTGTACTCCTAGTACAACATCAGCACCTCCCATAGGAATGGAAAGCATTGGACTATTCAATACATATTCCCCCATGGTTAGCTTGATATTATGGCATTTTCGAGAGAAATTTATAGTTCCTCCATTTGCAACCATCACTTGACATTCTGGTGCTGGGTATAGGAAACAATTCAATTCCTTGGCTACCTTACAATGAATAAAATTATGGGTACTACCCGAATCAATCAACACTATTACCTTTTTCTTCTTGATATGTCCTTCTATCTTGAGAGTTTGAGGAGTGGTAATTTGTAACAATGCATTACACGAAATGGTCGGAGTCATTTCTTCCTCCTCTAGGGTTGGTTCCTAATCTATATCCTCTTCTTTTGAAGATTCTTGTTCATTTTCTTCTTCCTCTTCACAATCTATGTAAGATAATTTATTCTTAGCACACTTATGGCCTTTAGTGTATTTTCTATCACAACTGTAGAAAAACCCTTTTGCTCTTTTTTCTTCCAGTTTTTGTGGTGTCAACCTTGTAGGTTGTGGAAGTCTAGGAGTAGGAATACTTCCATCTTTATAGATGTGAGTGGTAGGCTTCCTTGTCGCCATAATTTTACATTCAATTTTTCTTGCCAACCTAAATGCTCTCTCCAATAAATCAAGTTCCCAAACACGAACTTCATGTTGGATGTTATCCTTTAAAGTCCCTATGAGACATCAATCCTGTGTTCCTCTAGAATATCAGTTACTCTTATATTCAATTTTTGGAACTCCTCAATGTGCTTCACCACTAAAGCCATCGATACCATAGAAATGTATTTTGTTATAAATTTAAAGTCGCAATGTGTACCTTTTGTGTGTTTTGCACATTATTGAGATCAAAATATTGCTCCATTTGTAGTATCCATGTCACGGGATCCTTGCCATCAAACTTCCTCATATCCATCTTTGGAATATGGTGGTTATTCTATCCAACATTAGAGTTTATGAAATCACGATTAACATTTATTTTGTTCTCATCATGAGTTTCCTCTACTATCCTTTTTCCATTAGGAAACATTTCTTGTATCAACTTTGCCAAACCTTTTATGTCTACTTTTAGATCATTCTTCATGTTTTCCATTTTTTCGTCGATCTTAGTTTCCATGTCATCCATCTTAGCTTCCATGGCAACTTCCATGCCCTCCATCTTAGCTTCCACGCCTTTCTTCAAACCATCCATCTTAGTTTCCACACCTTTCTTCAAAACTTCCATTTCATTTTTTGTTGCTCTTTGCGATAGGTGCACTTGCTCTTGTAATTTTGACATCTCATGTTTCATTTCTTCATCTTCATGAGTCATAGTAGAGCCTTCTAAAGGCTTAATGGGTGTGGAATTCTTTTTATGGGGCATTTTAGAACCCAATACTGATATCTATTCTTCAATACTCCCTTGGAATAAATTCAAACTAGTTTTTTCAAATGAGACTTATGTAATTCGAAAAAAAATACACACCTTTTTCTTCCTTTTGAGGAGCTCAATATTGAAAATGAATTATCTCTGTGATTTCGTATCTTCAATATCTGACATTTGGCCCTGAGGTAAGCATCTAAATCCTCTTTCAAATGCCATATGTCTGACCTAATTTTGATTCTTCAAGGCAAAGTTATGTCCAATCTCCCACAATGACCTAATTATGGACTAGTTTAGTAGAGCAAACTTGTATGACTTGCCACGTGTCACTGTTTCCTCCTTTGGCTCTGAAATTTATATATCAGAAGCTATAGTTCGTTCACTTTCTGTCACTTTTTACAGAATTCCAATCCGATGTTCAGAGAGAGAGTTATGAATATTTTCCCACGATCACCTCTTTGAGATGAAATTTTGGATCCTAAAAAAGCCCTAACTTCCACAAATCCTACCTCCCAAAATAATGCGAATCAATCTCTGAAATTCTTCCATGACATTCCTCAGGATTTCAGCTTTTGAAACCTCATAGAAAAATATTTATGGTGAACATTTTGTGATGACTTGTTTAGGTTAAATTCAGGAGCCTGTAAAACTACCTAACTTGCACATATCATATCTCTAAAAATGTTGCGAACCAAGATCTGAAATTTTGCAATGATGTTCCTTAGGATTTTGGCTTCATGCTCTAAACATTTTAGCTTCTGAACCTTCATAGAAAAAATTTTATAGCAAAAATTCCATGATGACCTGTTTGGAGTAGCGAAACCATAGAATCCAAAGCTCTGATACCAAATGTTGTGAAACCAACTCCAAAAATAGAAGAAAATAGAGATCAACGCCTTAAAAATCAGCCACTTCAAGGGGGAAACCTCCAATACGTTACATAAATGAACAATTATTGGATGATACAAATGACCAAAACCTCCTTCTATATATAGGATTCCATGGAGCTAAAATATAATCCTAGCTAGCCTAACAATAATAATGTAAGGGCACAATAGTAACAATATTGGGGTTATAGCGGTACAAGAATAACAATAAGGGGGCGAAACTAATAACAATAAGGGACTAAAATAGTAATATAGGGACCTAAAAATGTGTTTTGTAGCTAAGTTACAAAAATCCATTCAAATAACAAGAACATCAAAATATAACATAGAGATCATTCAAATTAATCCTCTGAGATAAAACATGTCGTTTATCATTGATTGGAGTTTATGGATTTATGAAAAGATAAGGAAAAGTGATGAGAAAGGATGTCAGAGTGGGGACAATTCTGAGGTTCAACAGACCCCCACTAAGAATCCATTTCATGTCCTCATGAAATTTATCAAAAATGTGAGCTTCCTTCTCCTATTGCATTTGTTTAGACACTTATGCTAATAAATCCAATTTTCTCTTCTTGATTTTCATTGAAGTGATTGCCATCCTGGGCTTCCTCGTAAGGATTTTGTATTTGAGATTGATTACTGTCATGTTTAGTGATTTGGTATTTCTTTTTAACTTTATGTTCTTTTTGTACCACAGTTCCAAATGTAGGATGGTGTTATCACTAATTACTTTCTACGATTGGTTTTGTTGCTTTAAAGCTTCATTATCCTATTTAATATGCCTATTCAATAACTATAGCTCATAGATTTCTTGTTTAAGGATGTTAACCAGAGGTTATTGTGGATTGATAGGCGGTTCTGGATTCACTGTTGCATTCCTTTTCTCCAATGACTCTATATAGTCATATATCTCTTGTTGTGCTAGGTTTATGCCTGGAGATCTTCTGCTGGGACTGCCTTCAAAATTATATACAAGAGAATTTATAGGGCTATGTGGAGGAGAGACATTTTTGGTTGATGGCACTGGAGGTTCCTCCTCTACATTCAGAAACTATGATTCTTGTGATGGTGTTTTATTCATTGGCCCTCGGAGACTAGAGCTTTTCCTTGGCTGTAGAGGGTTTAAGTTTTATTCACTTGTAACCTTGCTCTTCTTTTCTATTTTACCTCATGTCTTAACTCTACCCCGCTTCTTGTTTTTCATCAGCTCTGCAAGGGTAAGTTCCTCTTCATTTTGTTGTAGTGGAGGTGAAGGTCTCTCTTTAATGCTTGTATCAATTTTCTTTCTTCTATTTTTCCTAGTCTTGTCTTCCTTAGGCTCCTCTGGCTCATCTTGGAAATGGTTTCTGATATGAAAATTCTCCCAAGAATCTCCTATACTTTTCAAATGGAATTCAAGAAGTATTTTTTCCAAACCATGATGATGCATAGTGTTGTCTATAAACTGAATCCTCTTCTGTACATTTTTAGAAACTCTTTTTAAACTATTCAATAAAAATAAAGGGAGATTTATTTCACCATCCTCCAAAAAGTTCATCAACAACCAAATATGATACAAAAACATGCAGCCAAATATGCCTTCACAAGTGATAAACTTCTACAAAATTAAAAGCATGTTTCTCCATTTGTTCTTGAGAGCTGATCTAGGGATGCCCTTTTTGTAAACAGAATTATCCATACCTAGATTTTTTAGGACAACTCTCCATGTTTCACTATGAAATTATTTGTTTTTGAACCACCTTTTTCCAACACTTGGGAGCACTACGGCTTCAGCTATGAATTCCTCGATCACTGAAAATTTTATGTCTCCTATTTCAACATTCGTTCCATCAAAAGACATCGCAAAAGACTTAGTGATATCTTTGTGGAAACCATCAAATTTTTCTATAAAATTGAGCCACTTAGCATTCTACAACATATCTTTGATCTGAGGATAACCCTCCATGTATTTAGCTCCCATTGGTTTAGTCCTAACTATCAAACCCATATATTCTATCGTGAAGACTCTAGCCTTCAGAATTATCTTTCTCTATATGAAGTTAATTGGGTTGTGGATCTGGTGAATGGCATCGAGGTTTTTTGGAAAGTATGAATGAGATGGATATTTGATGGAGTTTTAAGAAACGTAGATGAATAGGTTACAACAACATAACATGACCGTTTAATCATAAATGGGGTAGTTTGTTATGGACCGTTTTGAAACATGATGTGGATGATGTGGCCAATCCATGACATGATTTGAGTCCAAATCAAATCAAATGATGACATATTGAGGTAGCATGTGATCATCTACGTTATATATGCTAATGTTTTTTACCTTGTTATTTAAATAAATTTATGTAACTTACCTTTAGAACTAACCTTTTGTTGCTATTTCCTTGGTGTTGATTCTTCAGCTATCCTTTAGCATGATGATCTTCAAATGGAGTTCTCAATTTATTTTGCTCAAAATTCTTTCTTCAGTAGGTTGTAAAAATGTGGCAGAGCTGCAGAATGTGGTATCAGCTGCAGAATGGAATTTCACCTGTAGAATGGAATGATAGCTACAGAATGGAATTAGTTCTGTAATACTTTTATTTCTTTTAGAAAAGAAGGGGAACACAGATTTTTGGAATTTTTAGAATTGGAATGGAAAATATAAGATGTCAGAACTCTGATTTTCATCCTATATTTTATGTATAAGGATGCCAATCATTGATTGGTTTTCACACTTATACAATTTATTTATTTATTTATTTTTAGATATGAAAAATAAAAATTCTAAGTTGGTGTAATATTCCCAAATGGGGAATGCAACAATACAAAGAAGATTTGCAGGAGAATAATGCAGTTCATCTAAGAGACAACAGGAGGCCAATAAAGAGAACCTTCAAATGTATTTATAGCAGCAAAATAGATGTATAATGAGGCCCATAAGATGCATAACTAGAAATACAAGTCACCAATAGAAGGAAACTCCTCAAAAGAAGTGTTGCAACATGTATATAGACTGGGAATGCCTTTACAGGGTTATTTTATTAGACTGCAACAGCTGAAGATTACACTTTAGATCTAGAGCATATAAGTGCATGAAAATTTAGATCTATAATAGATCCATACACTATAGAGCCTCCTCTTTCAATCCCCCTCAGGGTTTCTAGCAAAAAACCATGTACATGAAGTAGATCTGAGATATATGTTACAGATCTGCAGAAATATTCATATATTCAAAAGTATTCAGAAACATGTAGATCAGATATGAAATGAATAATGTATAGATCTCCTCCAATGGATCTCCAAAGTGAAGGGAATATCCCCAACACTTGAAAACCAACTCTACAGATGGTATGCCAAAACACCCTGCAACAACATCTATAGGAATAATGTAGATCTGGAAGCAAAAATACTCATCCCAATGAAGTATAAGCCTCCTCCATTGAAAAATGGCACTGAAATGATCTAGATCTGAGTATATCTAGCCTCCACTTGCTACATCTTTCAAAGACAACCAGACCCTCAATAGGATCTGCGTTGTAGTTGGAAGAAGAAGCTTGGCCTCAAGCCATATAGTGGACTATGCAAAGAACACTCTTCCAAGAGGCCTCTCAAGGAAAGAGGTGGGATTCCCGATCAGGAACACCCAGTGCTAAACACTATTCTCAGCTAAACAACAAGAGAATGATATATGTATAAACAGACAATATATTCAGAAATCTGATCATCATTAACAACCTTCTCATGCTACCATCCTCTTCCTTTTATAAGTTGAGAGCTTGCAAACCCTAAACCACCTTCAATGAAACAACTTCTTTCACACATGCCATCTCCATCTAAAACTTTGTTGTGCCTCATTGATGGCCACTCCTCCAAGACAACGATGTAGATTTGGTCAAGGTTGACCTAGTCAAAATATCCAGCCCCTTTCACACCTAAGGGTGCTTTCTTACATAGCCAAGATTTAACATTTTTCACATTTGAAATTGATTTATTGTTTATTAGGAGTTTTATATACCTCCTTTACACTTTTATTATTTAAGCAAAGAAAGAAAACAAAAATGAATATTCCAATTAGCTTAGGACTAATTAGGAATATTACAGTCTTCCCCTCCAAAATGTTGCTTGTCCTCAAGCAACTGATAAGGTGAGTGCTATAGCTCTCCTCCTCCTTCATTTGTGACACCAACATGTGATAAGATTCCTCCATAAGCTAATTTTTCACCAATCCATCACTCCATCAATTGCTCCTCCAAAGTTCTCATGAGATGCAAATAGTCCATCCCATAAGGAGACAATAGTGTACATGAAATAAACATGGTTTTTCCAATGTTCTCCCTGAAACATATAGCATAAAGTACATAAAGAATATCCATCCCATAGGGCACATACATACCTTCCCTCCTTCCTCCATACATCCCCATAAAAATTAAAAGTATATCATCAATGTAGGGGATCAAAACAACATATATACAAAAAAAAAATTGTGCATATGGAGGTGGGTCATAGTCCCATATGTGAAACCAGCACAGTGCATCTCCTGTCTACATCAGATCTAGATGTGGTAAGTGGTTTCTCCACCACTTAATTTCTGCCCATGTTATCTCACTATGGCTGAAAGTGTGAGATATATTTGGAGCCTTAGGAAAGCACCCATCATGTTGCAAAATCTCCTTTTTTCCTCCAAGGGAGTGTCCATATTCAGAAATAGTTTTGGCCAAAAGTTGGCCATGAATTTTATAAGGTAAAACACTCCTCCTTGGAGTCATGGCCTGCATGTACATGGTACAATAATACATAAAATCAAAAAATAAAACATGATTTACATAAGTATGATCTTCACCAACAATCCTCCTCAAACAAATGGAGTGGTGCATAGATCTATCTCCTCTCTCAAAAGAAGAAACAAAAGGTTGAATTAACTCTCTCATAGAGTTATGTTGCTTCTCCTTCTCCACATGGTACATGAATCTTTGATAATTCTAATATAGTTCTCCTTCAAATACCTCCCAATGGTAGATCCTCATGATGATGTTGTTGAGCTTCATGGAATATGTGTGGCTGAAACAAAACTCTTCATAGGCCCTTTGTAATAACTTCTCCTTGAGCTTGGAGGATCTAGAAAAGAAGATCCTACCATGATCATAGATGACTCCATCTTGGACTAAATAGCCCTCATCATGTAGCTGGTCATCAATAATCATGCATGTGTGAAGATCCTTGGAATAATCCACCAATAGTTGGGATTTCCAATATGGATCTAGACTCCTCAACAATGACAGTGTTGATGATCTATCAACTGAAATATTTGTTGTGTGGCTTCTCCTTTCCTTTACATCTCCCATGCCAAAGTTATGTATTGGAAGGTCATCCCTTCCCTTCTTCTCTTCCTTGACACCTACCATGCCAAAGGTATATGATGGAAGGTTTCTATTCCCTCCTTGCTGCTCTTCTTGCATATGCACATGCTAAAATGTAGCTAGAAGTTTTTGGAAGCTAGTCTCCCCTGGGAGGCTATCATATATCCAAAACCTCCTTGGTCTTTCCATAGTATGCATGTGAGGCCAGCATATTATATCATGTATGGAAGATTTCTCTCCAAGTGATATTATCTTCTAAGTCTCCATAACGAAGGACTGCCTTCCTTTCCCCATGATGGTGTCTTTCTCCATTCTTGCAGCATCTTCTCTCAGAGAAGTATGATATGAGAGAGTGGGTAATGGTGATAAGGGGAAAATATTTCCCTTCTACTTGAGCTTCCCCAACACTCTCAGCATTGTAGTATGGTCTCCTAATGCTCCCTTCCTTCTTGGATATATGAATGGAGCATCAAGGTGTGAGACATCTTTCACAAAATCTGAATTAGGTGGTCTCCAAGGTGGTTTACCACAAGATAATGATGTCTCATGGATCATACCCATGTGCATAATAAATGGGACCATCATATCCCTACTTCCATTGCACAAATTCATCTCTATATTTTGTGTGGAAGTTTCATGATAATGGGGTATCACTCTTAAGGATGCAAGAGTGCTTTTGAGTGGAGAAATTGCTCCACCCTCTCCTCCATGTAATAGTGTATTATCTCCTACCATGTCAGTGCCATGATCCCTCCTTTGTTCTTATTTTCCTACCTTATGAAATATCTCACGATCTAAGGTGATTTCTTCAGATGTAATTAACCCATGTACACCCAACATATCCTTGGTGTTAAGAGTCTTGATCACAAAGGAATGATCTATCATAGTGTGTGTTCCCAAGACTGTATGCAATGTTGGAACACGTTTCCTCCATTGTTTTGTCTCATTGACTATCATCATAGACACATGCTTCTCATTCTCTTCATATGTAAGATCCCTTGGAGCTTTTTTCAAAGATACAAGATCCCTTCTAGTGGAAGCAATTTCTTCATCTCCATCTCCAAATAGAAGTAGATCTCCTCCTGTTGTTACAACGTTGTAGGATCTTTCCAGTTCTTCCTCCTCCTTCTCCTCGTCAATGGAGAATGCCCCATCATTAAGATACCATTTTTCTTGATCTCCTCTTGAAAAATGAATCCTCATGTCTTCTTCTTGAGAAGAAATTTCTTGCTGAAGTGGGGCCTTTTCCCTTGGCAAAGAATGTTGCAGATATTTAACCCCCTCAACAATGTTCTAAAATGAATTTGGCTTCATGGATCCTTCCAACTCATGCAAATGTTCTAATTTCTTGGGCTTAGTTTTCTCTCCCAAGGAAGTTTCAGATTGTTTTAAATCAAATATTTTCACTAACCTCCTAGTGAAATTTCCATAAGTATATATATTTTCATTTTTCAATGAAGAAGATTCAAATAACCACCAGGCATAAGCCTTACCTTCAAGATGCAGCACTGCTACTCTTATGGCTTCTTCTTCTGAAACTTGATGCAGCTGGAAATATATATCTAGCTTCCTTACCCACTCTTGGCTGTGCTATTGGGTGATCCATCAAAAGTAGGTAGAAAGAATCTACCCAAAGTGTGCTGCATGCACCCTCTTCTTCTATTATAGCTGCTGGATCTTCTCTCTTCTTTAAGTTGACAAAACTTTTGGAAGCTTAAATGCTCCTTGAATCTTCTAGACTGGGATTCATATTCTTGGAGATAGTCACCAAGAGTCTCCTCCTTTGGTATTTCTCCTTCTACTTCTTCTCTTGCCAAGAATGTAGGCATGCTACAACGTTGTAGATCTGATTGTGTGGTTGAATGCTCACACACATAGTATGAAGGACTGGGGCTTTCTTCATGTGCAAATCTTCTTGAGGCATCTTCATGTATTTCCGTCCTCATTCCCCTAATTTCTCTTTTAAGCTCATGCATAGTTTGGAACAAAGTTTTTGAGAACTCCTTCCCTTTCATTCTTCCAGATAAAGGGGTTTTACCCTTGTTTTCTTTTTCATCAGTGAAATCATATTTCTTTTGTCTTTTCTTTTCTTCAAAAGACATATTGGCTTCTTAGGAAGCACAGGTTGTGCCAAGATGATGCTCTAATACCACTGTAATATTCCAAAATTGGGAATGCAACAATAGAAAGTAGATTTGTAGGAAAATAATGTAGTTCATCTAAGAGACAACAGGAGGCCAATAAAGAGACCCTTCAAATTTATTTACAGTAGAAATATAGATGTATAATGAGGCCCATAAGATGCATAACTATAAATACAAGTCACCAATAGAAGGAAACTCCTCAAAATAGGTGTTACAACATGTATATAGACTAGAAATTCCTTTATAGCGTTATTTTATTAGACTGCAGTAGCTAAATATTACACTTTATATCTAGAGAATATTAGTGCATTAAAATTCAGATCTATAATAGATCCGTACACTATAGAGGCTCCTCTTTCAATCCCCCTTGGGGTTTCTAGCAAAACACCATGTACATGAAGTAGATCTGAGATCTAAGTTACAGATCTGCAGAAATATTCAGATATTCAGAAGTATTCAGAAACATGCAGATCATATATGAAATGAAAAATGTACAGATCTCCTCCAATGGATCTCCAAAGTGAAGGGTAGATCCCCAACACTTGAAAACCAACTCTAGAGATGGTATGCCAAAACACCCTACAACAACACCTACAGGAATAACATAGATCTGGAAGCAAAAATGTGTTGTAGGGTCTAGAAAATGTTTGGCCACATTCCAAGATCAGAAAATGATGCCCAAGCACTCCAATAAACTCCTCCCAAGGGAGTAGAAGCCTCCCCCACTGAAAAAGCGCACTGAAATGATCTAGATCTGAATAGATATAGCCTCCACTTGTTGCAGCTTTCAAAGACAACCAAACCCTCAATAGGATCTGCGTTGTAGTTGGAAGAAGAAGCTTGGCCTCAAGCTAGATATTGGACTATGCAAAGAAAACTCTTCCAAGAGGCCTCTCAAGGAAAGAGGTGGGATTCCCAATCAGGAACACCTAGTTCTAAACAACACTATTCTTAGCTAAACAACAAGAGAATGATATATATCTAAACAGAAAATATATTCATAAATCTGATCATCATCAACAACCTTATAATGTTTCCATCCTCTTCCTTTTATAAGTTCAGAGCTTGCAAACCCTAAACCACCTTCAATGAAATAGTTTCTTTCACACAAGCCATCTCCATCTAAAACTGCACCGTGCCTCATTCATGGCCACTCCTCCAAGAAAACATTGTCGATTTGTTCAAGGTTGACCCAGTCAAAATATCCAACCCCTTTCACACCTAAGGGTGCTTTCTTACATAGCCAATATTTAACCTTTTTCACATTTGGCATTGATATATTCTTTATTAGGAGTTTTATGGACCTCCTTTACACTTTTATTCTTTAAGTGAAGAAAGAAAAAAAAAATGAATATTCCAATTAGCTTAGGACTAATTAGGAATATTACAATTGGGGAAGAAGAAGGATTCTTCTTCACTAACTTCATATTAGTGTTATCTTCGAAAATTTTGATAAACTTTTCTCTTGAAATTGGCTTCTGATAGACTTTTAATCGATGTCCATTCACAAGAAGAGGTTCATTTTCTTCATCAATTGTCCTTATCCTGATTGCTCCATTGTCAAATACTTTTTCAATCTCATAAGGCCCAAGCCAATGAGTCTAAAACTTTCCTTGAAAGTCTTTGAACTTTGAATCGAACAACAGTGCCCAATCCCCTGCTTGAAACTTTTTCTCCTTTATATATTTATCATGCCATTTGGACCTTTGCTTCTGGACTAAATTGGTTCTTTGAATTGAATCTTGCCTAATTTCATCAAGATCATTAAGTTTCTCAAATCTATGCTTTTGGGCTTCTGATAAGTCAAGCCCCAATTAGACTGCCATCTTGAAGGTTTGGATCTGAAATTTTATAGGAAATGGGACTTGCTTCCCATAAAAATTTCATAGGGAGTATGTCTTGTTGTATTCCTCCATGTGGTCTGGTAGGCCCATGAGGCCTCAGGAAGCCTCTCTTCTCAAGCCCTCCTGTGTATATGTATAGTCGTGGTGATAATTCCTTGGATCACTTTATTGGTAGACTCCACTTGACCATTTTCTTCTGGATGATAAGGAGTGGATTTTATATGCTTGATCTTGTAGTTCTCCATGAGCTTCTCCACCAACTTGGATGTAAACTGGGATCCCTGATCTGTCACAATTTCTCTTGGGACACCAAAATGAGTGAAGATATCCTCAAAAATGAATTTAGCTACAACATTTTTATTAGATAAAGAAAGTGATTTAGCCTCTACCCATTTATTGATAATCAATACATACTAGAATATATTTATTTTGATTAGATGGTGGATTTATTGGTCCAACAAAATCTAGGGCCCATTTTTCAAATGGTTTGATGAGTACCTGAGGTTGTAATGGAATTTCATTTGTAGGAATAGGTTTTCCCATTCTTTGATAACTTCCACACCTTTTGACATATTCTCTGGTATCTTTAAAGATGGGTTGCCAAAAATATCCTAAATGAAGGATTTTATAGGCTGCCCTCTTATCAACAAATTGTCCACCACAGGGTTCATCATGACATTCCTTGAGAATCTCAGGAATTTAATCTTCTCGAACACACCTTCTGATGATTATATATGGACCTGTTTTATACAATTCATCATTAATCCATGAGTAAAATGCACTTTTTTGAATATTTTTTCTTTTCTCTCTAGCAAACAAGTGTGCAGGTAACTTTCCTGTGACTAAGTAATTAGAAATATCTTCAAAGAAACGAGTTTTAGTAGTTATTGCAAAAATATATTCATCAGGAAAATTATCTTCAACTGGAGTATCATTTTTGACATTTTGAAATCTAGACAAGAAATCAACAACTATGTTTTGTTTTCCAGGTCGGTCTAGAATGGTGATATTGATTTTTTGCAGGAGTAATAAACATCTTGTGACTCTGCTATTAGTAATATATTTATTCATAAAATACCTGATTGCAGAGTGATTTGTATGAATAAAGGTTTCATAGCCGGTGATATAATGTCTAAATTTATTGGTAGCGGGAACAACAACTAGGAATTCTTTTTCAGTTAAGTGTAATTTAACTCAGTAGGAGTCAATTTTTTTCTTGTGTAATAGATGGCATAGGGGATCAAATATTTTTTTCCTAATATAGCTCCTAGAGCTGTATCTAGAGCATCTGTTGAAATGTGAAAAGGTAGTTTCCAATTTGGACCTCTTAAGATGGGTGCTTCATAAATTTTTGTTTTAAAAGTTTCAAATGCCAATTGGCAATCAGGATTCCAACTAAATTCACAATATTTGGTAAGAAATTTGAAGATTGGGAATGCTATTTTAGTGAAGTTTTCTATAAATCTTCTATAATACCCTGTGAATCCTAGAAAACTTCTAACATATTTTTGACAACGTGGAATTGATAATTTGGAGACAACTTCAACTTTAGATGAATCAACTTTAATTCCATCTATTGAAATGTGATGTCCTAAAACAATTCCTTCAACAAACATCATAAAACATTTTTCATGACTTAATGAAATATTTTCTTCTTTATATCTCTTAAAAACCTTTTCCAAATTTTATAAAGCTTCTTCAAATGAACTCCCGTAAACTGTAAAATCATCAATACATACCTCCACACAATCATGTATTAGATCAGAAAAAATTCCTAGTACTGCCCTTCGGAATGTTGAAGGTGCATTGCACAAACCAAAAGGAAGTACTCGGTAAGCATAAGTTCCCCATGGACAGGTGAATTTAGTTTTATCTCGGTCTTTAGGTGCTACCTAAATCTGATTGTAACCACTAAAACCATCCAAGAAGGAGAAATACTTATTTCTTGCTAATGTATCCAATACTTGATCTATAAAAGGTAAAGGAAAATGATATTTTAGTGTAGCTTTCTTCAACTCTCGATAGTCAATGCATAACCTCCACATACCATTATTTTTAGGTACAATCACTAAGGGAGAAACCCACCGACTGTCTAAAATTGGGTAAATGAAGTTTAAATTCAGAATTTTTTGTAATTCTTCTTTCACAATTTTCCTAAGATTTGGATTCATCCTTCTTTTAGGTTTCCTAATATGTTTACAATTTTCCTCAATGTAGATGTGATGTATACCAGTATTAGGACTAATTCCTTTCATCTCTGTGTATTCCCATTCATATGCAGAAGAATGTTGTTGCAATGTTTTGATTAACTTTTCTTGTTGTAATCTTTCCAAGTTTTTGTTTATGTTCAAAGATTTTCCTGGAAATATTTCAACTGTAGAGTTACCAAAATCTTCCATAGAGTATAGAGACATCTTCCTGGATGAGAGATATTCAATATTGCATTGTTCTTGAAAATGATAATTTTCATATTCTGAGGATGATTCAAATTTTTCTATTGAATTTAAAATTTGACTATCTTCACTAATACTTGAAATAGTAAAGAGAGGTTGTATATCATTGTCATCATCAATCCATTCTTCATCTTCTAATTCTGTGATTGTTTTTGTTGTAGGATATAAAGTGAATTTATTTGTTGAGTTACCATCAGAGACATACATGTCACCAGATCTACAACTAATGAAAGCATCAGCTGTAGCCAACCAATATCTTCCTAATATTAGTGGATGTCCTTCTAGATTTTTCTTGGGGGCTAAAGTCATAAAATCGACCAGATACTCCCAAAAATCTAAGGATACTGAAATGTCTTCTAATACACCATCTGGCTTGATTACTGATATGTCTTCTAATTGCAGTAATGGAGGTGTATACTGAAGATTTGGAAGCTTTAGTTGTTCCATGGTTTGTTTGCTCATGATGTTTATAATTGTTCCTAAATCAATCAATGTATTTGGAATTTCCATACCATTGATATTTGTTTTTACAACTAGACATCCTGGATCTAACTATTTTTTTATGGAAAATTTTCCCATCATAATGTCTACAACTTTTCATACTATTTGAATTCTTTTTATTTATTTTATTTTTCTTCCTATTTTCTTCATGCTAAAATCTCTTATTGTTTTGGCTAGAATTGGAATCTCTTTAATGGCTTGTAGCAAAGGTATTTTGATACAGGAATTTATCAATTTATCTATAAAATCATAATTGGGAAACATTATATGTTTTTCTACCCCTCTATCAACTTGTAATCTTTCATGAAAAGGAGGGTTATAAATAGATACTGATGGTTTCTCTATGATACGAGTTGATTTTGTTGGTTCTTTTTGTTTTTCATTTTCATAATTCTGGTTTTGAAGAGATGTTCCCTCTTCAAAACTTTTATTTGGTTGTAGAGAAACTTCTTCAAAACTATCTTGTTCTTGAGTAACAACAGAAGGCTTTTTCCTCTCTAATATTCTATCAGATCTAAGTTGAAAATCATTAAGATCTAGTGGAGTAATCATGTAAGTTGGAAATTTTTGTCCTTCTATAATGTAAGCATTTTGAGGATTTTAATTATTGGGGATTGGAAATGGTTGGGTTGGTAGTTGATTTGATCTTTGTGGAAATGGTAATGAAAGTTGTGGATTTTGGTTTTGGAGTTGGGGTTGTTATTCTATTGAGGAATTTGTTGGGGAGGATAGTTTGGATAAGATGGAGGATATTGGTAGTATTGAGAATACCTACCATAGGGATTTTTCATTTCTTGTGCCCAAGGTTGAGTTTGGGACCAAGGTTGTTGCCAATAATTCCAATTATTTGGTGGGTGCTGAGTATACATTTGGTTGTTAAAACCATGAGTTTGTGGCCCCTGCCATGGTCTTCTAGAGACAAATCAAAGAGGTTCTACTAGATTTGAAGTTACTTATTCTTGAAAAGCAACCTTAAGACCTAGAATTGAAGGGAAACTCTTAGTTTCATGATTTCCTGAGAAAATCACACAGGTCTCTATGATTTTTACATTAAGAGGACATTCTCTTAAAGCATACTTCTTTATGCATTTAGGACAAAAAATAGCTAAGGCATCAGTTTCGGGTTTCTGCTTGTTTTGTAATTCAAGGGTGTCTATATGTTCACTAATAATCCCTAAAATATATGTTTTAAATTCATCAAGCATATTTCCAATTTCTGCGCTACTTACTATTCCAGTTGTAGATTTATTCACTCTAGAAAGAGAAGATCTCTTGGGTTTTTCCTAGTTTTTTATTTTCCCCTTGAGAGATGAATACATAATTCAACAATTTTAGGTAATGTGAGTTGAGATATATCTCCCTTCTCCATCATGTTGAGAATTTCTATCGACGCATCCCTAATGGCTTTTAATAAAAGAGCTTTTAAAGTATATTGATCTAAGTTTTTTATTTTAGCTATTTTTAGGTTATAATTGAATCTTTCAATTAAATCCTCCATATTCTCATCCTCTCTTTGCATCATCTTGAATACTTCATCCTTCCAATTAATAGGTATGTGTAATATTCCCAAATGGGAAAAGAAGGAATATAGTGCAAAACCATGGAAATAACAGTGTAAATCATGACATAAATAGTGGAGACCAATATGGAGCCTTCCTATTCATTATAAAAACAACAAAATAGTACAAAATAATGGGCCACAAATTATATGACAAGATACAACAAGCCTCCAATAGAAAAAACCCTCAATAAGAGGTGCTACTACTATATCAAAATGTCAGAAACATTGCTAAATCGCAGTTATGAGAGAATTGATACAAAAAAATGAGCATACAAATATAAAGGGTTGTTATATGCCTAAAAATATGCAACAAATGTAGATCTAGGGTCTATGAAACCTCTAATGAAGAACCCAAAAAGGGTTTTCAAAAATACACCAATATACAAGATGTGAATCAAAGCCCTAGGGCTAAAGATTCACTCCAACATATAAACTGGAAAGGTGTGGCTGATCTAATATGCCAAAGAATGTAGCCCCCTCCAATAGAATCTCTAGATGAAAGGCTGGTCCCTTCCTTAGAAAACATCCCCCCCAAATGGTGTACTTAAACCACCCTGCAACTCCTCCCTAAAAATAATGCAGTCCAAGAAAGGAAATGCATTGTAGGGGAAAATAAATAAGTGGACTGATGCCAAATACTGCAATAAGTCTCAAGGGCCTTCCTCACCAACCTCCCAATGGAAGTAAACCTTCCTCCACTAAAAAACAGATAAAAAATCACCCAGATTTAGTCTCCGCTGCTGCAACCTGAAACTCAACACATCTCTCAATAGAAACTACATTGTACCATAAGACTGAAGATTGGTCTGATTCCTGAATGTGGAAATGTAGTGCAAGCTCTTCCTAGAGTCTTCTCAAGGAAAGAGGTGGGATTATTGACCAATAACACACTGTGCTAAACAACACCATATACAAGCTATATGTCTAAACAGGCCATATATCAAAATATAATTAACGAAAACATCCCATAATATGGCTGCCATGTTGGAATCACGATTGTCATTAAACCAAAACCCGCAGGCTTTAGTCTCCGCTACAATCGCCAGAGTTAGGATCCACGAGAGGCAGTTAGTCCATGTTTCGAAACACACGGGTAGCGTTGAACCCAATGTCCAACAATCTCCCCCACCCCCCCCCCAACGCGAGCCAAGTGAGTTTCGAAGTCAAGACTTGTGTTAACCACCTATGAAATTTTTTATACCAAAAGGTGGCTAAATCATTTTTGGAGCCTTCAAGGAACAAATTTTATTGCAAAAAGTGTTGGCTCTTGAAGACTCATAAAGGCCTCATGCCTCTGTCCAAAATATTCCCTACTGTGCCCATTTTATACTCTGGAATTCTGTTGATTTCATGAGAAGAAATTGCTGCAAAATCACCTTTTTTCCCCCTCCTCCATTGGAAAAATAACCTCATTTTCTACCCCTTTCATTCTCATCAAAATCCTTCATTTTCATACTTTTCTCCTTCCCCTCCATAAAAACCGCTTTGATAAGGTTTAAGACTCTTTCTTTGCCTTATTGAAACCCTCACAACCCTTGAAAAACATTGAAAACTTCATAAAAAATACATATTTTTGTGTAAAGGTTTAAGCCCTCATGGGCTAAGTCCTTAACCATTTCCACTAAACAGGCCCTGTTGCTGGAACTAGGCACCAAGCCATATTGTAAATAAATATTCCGCCCCCGAAGTATAAACCTTCGTTTATACTAATTTGTTGGGTTTTCTTATATCATAAATTTTTCCATCGGTGCAATGTTCCATTTGCTCTCCACCGTCGATCTAATCTGTAGATCGATGGCTCACAAACCATCACCCCGGTGGTCCTCACAGTCACTCACTATTCAAAGACAGGCAGTTTTTATTGCAACTCTTTTAAGAGGAAAGTGATTTTCCTCGTTCGGCAACGATTAGCGCCGTAGGCCAACACGTGGCCTCAAGCGGTTTGGAGATACCACCCTCATCGCGAAATAAAAGTCGACTATGGGTCCGGCGCAATATTGACATGCGTCGTCTGAACTGAGGCCAGCTCATCGGACGGTGATCATGCCCAAAATATGCTAGAGGGATCAACTCCCCCTCCCTTTGCTTCCACCCGCGCATCTTTCCAGAATTGTGCTCATTCTCCACCGTCAGATCTGAGGCCCTAGATCTAACATCCCTCCTTCCAAGTTGCATGACTTTCAGTGCAAAGTTTATTTCTCCCAAGGCCACGTGAAATGGGTGGTTTTCTAATGAAACATGTCAGGCGGGGATGTGTATCGCGTTCCAAAGGGAAATAGTGCCTACTTACCTTTTCGTCACGCGAAAACGGTGGTTTCCATCCCCGAAACCGTTTTTCCTCTTTCCATGTGTGTTTTTCACGCGCCTCCTCAGCCGTTGATCTTGTGGGCCGATCTCATCCGACGGCCCACGATCATCCCAAACCCCAAACACCATTTTTAACCATTTTGTCTCATAAAAAATGTTTTTAACCTTATCCCATCAAATTTTCACCATTTCTTCATAAAGTGACTCCTTCGCTTTACTTCCTCCCGATCAATCCTGACCATCGATCATTCTGCGATCGACGGTTCTGACTTATTTTTCACTCGCTTTACTTTTTTAACCTCCCAAAATAGATCTTGACCATTGGATGATGCCATCCAATGGCCATGCTCTCTCCCTATGCCCTCTGAAGTAGTAAAACCTATATAACGCAGGATTTTATAATATTTTTCATATTGTGCAGGGTTTTCAATGTTTTTCCATTATATCAGAAGAAAAGCTGAAGGCTGAGAATGACGATTCTCCCGCCTTAGATTCATCAAAAGGAATCATTCACAGGGTTCAAGCTCCACATTTTGTTAGTGTTTCATGAGGCACTGATGTCATACGAGCCCTGCGCAGCCTGCACATCAACAAGACACAGTTAAATGAATTGAAAGAGTATCAATGTCGAAGACAAAACACAACAGAATAGAAGATTGAAAAAAATTTGGGGATTACGGCTAAGATTGATTATCAAAAGCCTAATCCTCCAAATTAAAATATAATTAAAGAAAAATCAGAAGGTTTTTATCAGATAGAAAGCCTCCACTGCCACATCTGAGGCAAATTGATTCCTCCCAACTACCACAGTGACAATTGTGCCTCAAATCATTCAAATGCAGGCCGAAGTTATTGATCAAGATCATATATTTGCCTCAGTTCAGCCAGAGAGTGAATTCTGCAAATAAAATTAATGACAAAATATCAGCAGAGTTACTTCAACAAAACAGAGAGCCTCAAAAGTCAAAAAGAGCTCCCACCGAGCTTAAATCTTAAATGTAAATCATTTAATACAGAGGACACCTAGGTAAGCTTCTTCATCGAGCCCCCCAAAGGCCGAGAAGCCATTAAGTCTGTATTAATTATCTCTGGAGATCTTTTATCAGATCCCACCTCCTCATTCTTCTATAAATACTACTGGAGAAGACGAGAGAGGGGTTGGTTGAGTTGGTTGCTGAACTTTGAAATGTAATTGAGCTTGAGACTTCTACCTATAAATAGTGTTCACTGGCTCTTGGAGCTCTGCTTGTGATAGATAAGTTAGTCTGGGAAGTGTAGATGATTGCTAAACTAAAGCACTAGACTTAGAGCTGTAACTGGTTTGGAGCATCAATACAAGTTGATTTATGGGATCATGGTCTATGTCGATGGTGATGTTATTTCTTATTGTGAATTGTTGTTTTATTTCTATTTTCATTGTGTTCATTATCTCTTATAAGGAACAACATGCATAGAGTTAGGACCTACTGTATATCAATCCCCTTCTCTGACTGAAAATATTTATCTACATGTTTTCTTCCAATTTGTGTTATTTAGGAATGATCTAATTCAGTTCAAGCATAGGAATTCTGGTGTTCCCTCGTCCTATTGTCTGAGCTAGTTGTTATTCTTAAATGTTATTTTTAGTATATGTTAAGTAGAGATGAACTAAGGAAGATATGGTGTGCCCTGGTCCTAGTTTTATCCCAAAATACTGTCTAAAAGTTTCCCTTGGAATGTGTTAAAACATGTCTAGTTTAAAAGTACTTACCATATCTTAGGCCATTCTGTGTTATCTTTGTGTTTGCCTTGAAAGTAACCAAGTAGAGAAAATCTAGGAGAGGATTTGTGGTGAGCCTGACCCGCTAGTTTCTACTCCAATAGTTGCCTTCAAGTTTCCCTCTGTTTTTATTATGTTTTCTATTGAAAGTGGATCAAAGGCTGGCTAGTTTCGAAGTACTTACCAGATCCTATATTTCTTTTATGTCTTTCTTAAGTGTTTGTCAATGGCTGGCTAGTTTCAAAGTACTTACCAGATCCTAGGCTACTCTTTGTTCTTCATCTGTTTAATTCCCCTTCTTTTTGTCTCATTCCATAAATCAAACTTTAAAGAGATCCTTAGACATAGATGACTTGCCCCATGGACCACTCTTGCCCCTTGCTATTTCAATTAAACCCTATTATGACTCCATAGCCCAATGGACTAAAACATGCAATTATCTATCTTTCTGGCCAAAGCTTGTTCTATTTGCTTGCAACTTCTCACCTTTGAAACTCTTTTCACTTAGATCTTTCCACGTCAAATAGTAATCATGCTCAACCATCAAAAAACGAAACAAACCCTCGGCCTTCATAACTAGCCTAATATCATTACCCAAAAATTCAAAGACAAATCCATCTTTTCACTTATTGGAGAGATCCCTCTCTGGATTTAGGAGGGCTAGATCCTATAATCCCAAAGTGGTTGAAATAATGTTCTCCCTGCAGTTGGTCTTTTTCCAATATTGCTAATTACAGGGTGCTAACATCTCTGGCGATTCTACTGGGGAGTTTGAGTGATTTTCTTGTTCAAAAAATTTAAAATATCTCAGAAACCCCTTTACTCACTAAACATTTGCTATATTAACCAGCTGAGCCACCAGCAACTAACATCTCTGGCGACTCCACTAGGGAACGAACATAGAATCTTTGGTTCCCTTTAAAACTTAATAAAACCTAGTGAGTAAAAATCAACCTTTTCAAGCACTACCAAGAAATGGTAATCATGATGAAACTTGTTTGAATCAGTGACAAACTAGGCAAACCCTAGGGTTCTCATAAGAGTTTATCTAACCTTGAGAAATCAGCTGGCTTAGCCATAAGAGTAGACTGTCTTTGTCTCATAACCGTAACTAAGTTTTGAAACAGAGTTAGGACATTCTTAGAAACCACACAACTGAAAAATAACTCTGAAAACACGAAAAATAATTCAGATTGGTATCCAATAAACATGGTGGTGGACCATAAAACCTTTTACCTCCTTAGGAGCTAAAAACTTCCACTTGGCGACTCCACAATCCTGATCAGACCTTAAGACTCCACTGGGAAGAACCCTTATCATTGTAATATCATCCAAACTCAGTTAGAGGACTATAGGATTTAAATTTGTGTAAACAGATTAGTTGACCATTTAAAGACTGTCATACCTGGTTGAACTTTTCTTGTTTATTTGGGTCTGAAAAACACAGCATAGTGGCTCCTAGAAAGATTCATACTAGGACCTATCCTGACCTTTATCCACCTAAGATAATTGATAACCCAGAAAGTATCCTTAGGAAGTCTCCTAGGATTAAATTATCAATTGTCCTTAGATCACCCTTGAGAGCTAATTCAGTTCCTGAAAATCTTTCAGCTCTACAACAATCATAAGTTGACTTAGTAAATCCCTTTAGAACTATGTCGCTTGGTGATTTAGATCAGTTAGATTCTGAGTCTTCACTTTCATCTCCTAAAACAAGTGAACATCCTGGTAGCAGAGAAACAACACCTCATGATTTACATTTCCTTCACAACTTAGGTGTCTCTCATCCAAGATCAGCTTAGCAATCTCCTCCTGGCCCATCCACTTCTGCTCACCCTACATCCACTATTCAAACCACTCCATCCCAGCCCACTTTCCCTCTTGTTAATCCACCTCTTGTAAATCCACCTCCACCTCCTGCCATGGCTACATGGTATGCTCCCTTAGTCCTTGCTGTACCATTATTCAATCTTCCACAGGACTATCAATCCAAAATTCCATTATATGATGCTAGAAATTCTACAACTGCATCACAACACATGGATAAGATGAATGACTACTTTGACAAAAATGAAATTGATGATGATTCTATCAAGCTTAGATTATTTTCCCAAAGCTTAGGAGGGGAAGTTAGAAAATGGTTTAAAGGCTTAACCCCCCATAGTATCAATGATATCCAAGCCTTCCATCAGACATTCTTAAACAAATGGGAAGTAAAGAAGAATCCTCTCTAGGTCCTTTCTGATTATAAGAACCTCCATAGAAACACTGGGGAAAGTGTACAAGTTTATTGTACCAGATTTAACAGTGTATATAATGCACTTTCCCTAGATCTAAAACCTCCACAAGGCTCATATTTAAACAAGTTTCCTGAAGGGTTTGACCCTGAGATGGCCTATCAGCTGAGAGAGAGAGATCCTGAAACTCTTGAAGAGATGCAAAAAGGTGCTCTTTCCGTGGAATTCAATTTGATGGAGAAGAGAGCAAGAATGAAAAATGAAAAGAGAGTGTCCTTTAGAGAGGAATCTACACCCTCTACTTCCAACTCAAAGATGGAGAGAATGATGGAAGAGATGATAAAGAAAATAAGCATCCTTGAGAGAGCACAAGCCAGTCAAAACCAAGCTGCTCCTCAAAACAGGAACCAGAACCAGAATCAGAATTTTAGAAGGAACCAACTTCCAAACAGACCTAGGGAAGATGATCAATAGATCACTCCTCCCTTTCATCAAAATTATGTAAGTGAGGTTGAGGAAACATATGAGATAATAGAGGAAGATGATATCAACATGCTGGGGGTAGATAATGATGATTTTGAAGTTCATTATGATAGAAAACAAGGTCTTTATACACCTTATGATGACAAAAGAGATGATGATGAAAGTTATTATCAAGACATGGAAATGTCATCATAGAGTCTTAAATATAATATGACCTTAGAAGAAAAACCAGTCAAAAAACTCCCAACACCAAAACCTCTAAAAAATATTCACAAAACAACACTGCAACCAAGCCTAAAGTTGTCAAACAGAAGGAAAAAATAGTGGTTATTAATTCTGATAAAGGTAAAGAGAAAGGCACTCCAAACAATGAAAAACAGAGTGCGGACATTAGTAGTACTAACACTTCAGCTAGTACTCCTGTTAAAACCATTTTTTCAAATGTAAATAGAACAAATCAAGAAGCTGATGTTGCTGATAGACTAGTAGCTAGTAAGGCCGAGACAAGTTCTTCAAAGAACCAAATTCCTTTCAGCCTAGAGCAGGAAATTTCAAAGATCAAAATCTCTGTTCCCCTGACTGAGTTAGCTGCCCATAATATATATAGGACCCAAATTTTGAAGGCTTTAAATATTGAGGATAATAATTACATAGTAAATCTTAATGATGACCAACTAGAGCTCATTTTTGGTCCTAAGATTGAAGGTAGATATCAAGAGGGACTTGTTCTTCCCTTTTACATAAGTTTAAATGTTCATGACAAAATTTTGCACAACGCTATGCATGATTTAGGTGCCTCTCATAATTTAATGCCCAAAGCTGTCATGGAGAGCCTAGGCCTTGAAATCACCAGACCTTACAAATACCTTTACTCCTTTGACTCAAGAAGAGTAAAATGTTTAGGATTAATCAAAGACCTCTACGTTAACTTAGCCCAGATTCCAGCCAAATTCTTAGTAATGGATATTGTTGTGGCTGATGTGCCCCCAAAGTATGGAATGTTATTATCAAGATCTTGGGGGGCTAAGTTACAAGGGACTATGCAAATGGACATGACCTATGCGACTATCCCTATTTTCAATCAGACAAGAAGACTTTACAGGGAGTCTCATATGCAATACATAGTTACAAGTCAAGACAGACCATAGAACTCTCCTATTTATTCTGTAAACACAGGCCTGAATTCATTTATCCTTTTCAATGATGAAAATTTCAGTGAACAAGTGACCTTTTCTAATTTAATGACAGATAGAGAGGATGAAGAAGATAATGTAGGAGTGTCAGAACAGTTTTCTGAACCTATAAACTCTAGCAAACAAAATATGGGTCTTGAGCTACAAATCACGTGTCCTTTACTTTTAAACATTGAGAGTCAAGAAAGCAGTCCTCAACCCAATAAAATACCTGAGGAAATAAAACGAATTCAACTAAGTGCTGATACTCAAGAACAGTCAGAAAGCACAGTAGTCGAAGAGGACAATCACCAAACATATGAAAATGAAAATAATCCTCTATGGAGTATGTATTTTGACGGGTCATGCACTAGAATTAATGTTGGTGCAGGTGTCTGGATTTGCAACACTGAAAACAACCACACAGAAAGCATTTCCTGCAGATTAAAATTCCAGTATTCTAATAACATAGCGGAATATGAATCCCTGCTTCTAGGCTTGCGTTTGTTGAAAAAGTTAGGAGCCAAGAAAATCAAAGCATACGGGAATTCAGAGTTAGTCATTAGGCAAGTTGATGGGGAGTATAACGCAAATCACCCAAGGCTTAGGGCCTATCGAAACGATGTCATGGACCTTTTTAAAACTTTTGAGGAATACTAGATAATTTTTGTCCCAAGGAAAAGAAATATTGCAGCCCACAATTTAGCCTTTACAGCTAGAACATGCTTAACGCCATATGAAACCAAAGACTGCACAAATCAAATAAAATTCATACTAGTCGTACTTGATAACAAAAAATACTGGCAAGTGTTTGACAGAGATAAACAAATAGAAGACTTCATGTAGTTGAGAAATGAATTCGAACTACACAGTTCGGACTCAGAGTATGATACAGACTGCAGTGAATAAAATTTTATTGGTGAAGAAGAACCATCTCCTGAATTTTTTAATATTAATATAATTTCAAGAAAACTTCAAAACAAAACAGAACTGTCTACAGAATTAGAAACAGAAGAGTTAGAAACCCTGCAGTCCAAAGATGAAAGTTTGCCTAAAGGTCTGGCACCTCTAGAAGAGTTGTTTGATTTTAACAATGTGGCCAGGAAGCCAAAAATGGAACCTGTAGAGACTGAAGTGGAAGAGTGAAATATAGGTAGTGAACTTAAACCAAAAATTATTAAACTGTCTAAAATTTTACCAGCTCACATTAAACTCAAATACATAGAGCTATTTAGAGAATTTTATGATGTTTTTGCGTGGGGTTACAAAGATCTGAAATCCTATGACACTGAAATAATATAGCACAAAATCCCTCTCAAGGAAAACCAAAAACCATTCAAAGAGAAACTGCGCAGAATAAACCCTGTACAACTCCCTTTGGTTGAGAAGGAAATCAGGAAAATGTATGAAGCTAGTATTATTGTCCCTATTAGATATTCTGAGTGGGTATCTAATCTGGTGTCAGTTAGGAAGAAATCTGGAGAGATCAGGCTTTGTATAGAATTTAGAGACTTAAACAAAGCTTCATTAAAGAAAACTACCCTTTACCTGAGATGGATCATATTTTACAAAGGGTGGTAGAGTCTAGAAGAATTTCTTTGCTTGATGGCTACTCAGGGTACAATCAAATCTTAGTTCACCCTGCTGATCAATTAAAGACAACCTTTACTACACCATGGGGCACTTTCATGTATGTGAAAATTCCCTTTGGTCTAATGAATGCTGGAGAAAATTTTCAAAGAGCCATGGACATAGCTTTCTCGGAAGAACTAGGCTTCTTCATCATTATATACCTTGATGATGTTACTATGTTTCCAAAAACAGATGAAGAGCACTTAGCACATTTAAGAACAGTCTTCAGGAGATGCAGAAATTTTGGGATATCTTTAAACCCTAAGAAAACACTTTTCGGGCTCCAAGAAGGTAAAATTCTTGGGCACATCATTTCAGAAGAGGGTATTAAGATAGATCCCAAATGGATTGAGGCCATATTGCAAATCTCTCATCCTAGAAACATCAAGGAGTTGCAATCTTTCATTGGAAAGATTAAATTTTTGAGAAGGTTCATCCCCAACTTGGCTGAGCTCCTTAGGAATATAACAAACATGTTAAATAAGGAGAAAGGAGTAAAATGGACCTTGGAAGAAAAGAAGTCCTTTGAGCTGGTGAAACAAGCGTTAACCAAAACACCGGTTCTAATAAGTCCTGATTTTTCAAAATATTTTTATATTTTTTCATTTGCATCAGAACATACCATAGCTGCTATCCTTCTACAGAAAAATCCACAAGGACAAGAGCAGCCTATTGCATTCTTTATCAAGGCATTGGGGGATGCCCCTATGAAGTATAACATTATGGAGAAGCAAGCTTTTTCTTTGGTTAAAGCTTTGAAAGACTTCAGAGTGTACATCCTGCACTCACACATCATTACCTTTGTCCCAAATTCAGTTGTGAAAGACATTCTAACACAGGACCCAGATGGTAAGAGAGGTAAGTGGATTGATGTTATTCTTGAATATGATTTAGAGATAAAACCCACTAAGCTGATCAAAGGCCAAGGTCTTGCTAGATTAATGGTTGAATCAAATTTTGAAGTTCTTGATATAAATATGATTAATGCTTTAGATGATCAAGAGGAAACATCAACTCCCATTGTGGAAGACCATTTCATGAATTCCTATTGGTATGTTGATATTATTTATGTTTTGCTTAATTTAAATGCACCTCCTGGTTTGACAAAAAAAAAAGGCAAGGTTCCTAAAGCTAAAAGCTGTAAACTATTGCATTATAGATAGATGTCTTTATTGGAAAAATGAAAGTGGTGTATTGCTTAAATGTTTGCCTGAGTTTGATGCAGAGAAGGTTAACCATGAGTTCCATGAAGGAGAGTGTGGAGGTCATTTGTATTGGAAGACAACAACCAACAAAATCTTGAGGGCTAGTTTCTATTGGCCTACTCTTTTTCATGATATACACAAGATGATCATTGCCTTTCATAAATGTCAAATTTTTGAAGGAAAAATAAAACTGCTACCTCTACCTCTACATCCGATCACCGTTGAAGCTCCTTTCCAACAGTGGGGACTTGAATTCATAGGAGAAATCCATCCACCATCTTCTGCTTAGCATAGATGGATTCTCACTGCCATAGACTATTTCACTAAGTGGATAGAAGCCATATCTTGTAGGCAGGCCAATGATTCTGTTATTATAAAATTCATGGAGACCAAAATTCTCTCCAGATTTGCCTATCCTACCAAGATCATCACTGATAATGCAGCAGCATTTGGATCAAGGAAGATGGTTGAATTCTGCCACAGATATTAGATAAAATTGGGGCATTCCACGACCTATTGCCCTCAAGGTAATGGACTAGTACAATCCTCAAACAAGATTTTAGTGAACATAATCAAGAAACTATTGGAGGACAACCAAAATTCTTGGCACACAAAGCTAGTTCATGCACTTTGGGCTCACAGATTGACTTTGAAGAAATCTATTGGTATGTCACCTTTCCAGCTTGTGTATGGTACTGATGCAATCTTTCCAACCAGCCTTGGTGTACCAGCAATGAATTTGATTCAAGAGTTGCAAACTGAAGATAATGACATCATCAGAAGAATAAATCAGACCATTCATCTTCAGCAAACCAGGGAGGAGGTTTATAACAAAGCATTACAGAAGCAGGACAACATTAAAAGGATTTTTGACACAAGAAAAAAGGCCAGCAATTTCAATATTGGGGACAAAGTTTTGAAGTGGGACTCAAGGAGGGAAGACAAGGGCAAGCATGGAGAATTTGATAACTTATGGCTTGGCCCTTACTCTATTCATTCAGCTGCTAGTAACAATGCATTTTTCTTACAAGAGTTGAATGGAGCAGAATTGTTTGGGGGTACTTTCAATGGCAGGATGCTTAAGCATTACTTATCTTGATCCATGTTATGTTCTGAAAGCCTTTTATCTTTTTTCTCACTGTAAATACTTCACCCATCATTGCATTCAAAGTTATGAAAATCAAACATACAAAAACAAAGAAAGAAAGAAAAGAGGGAAGATTATAAAAACAAAAAGGTACAACCCCATACCAAAAAGAGAAACAAATTTGAAAGTGTGCAAGCTTAAATGCCACTCCTAAAAAACACACTTCTAGTTAGTCAAACAGCTTAATCTTGACTAATTAGTTTTAAATTTTCTGTTGATAGGATAGTGAATTCGATTTTCCAGACTGTTTAATCTTGCCTTATCAGTAGATAGTTTAGGATAGAAATTAAAGGTTCAAACATGCTCAAAATCTGAACCTAAGTTTTCAAAGAGAGTGACTCAAATCTGTTTCAAATTCTGAGTCAAGAAAGATGTAAATCTAGTTGCAATTAGCTCAAAATATGAACCCGTTGACAAAGGAAAGACAACTCAAAACAAGAGTCAAAACAAAGCTGTAAAAGAGATGAAGGAAATGCTTTGAAATTTCAGATCCTCAGCCTTCCATTTTTTTTTAAATTTCTGCAAAATAAGATCTATGTGCAGCTTGTTTTTCATGCCCTAGGTCAGCATCAAGTTAGACTGTTCAATCCTGACTTGAATGCTTTTTAATTTTCTGTGTAAAATTTAGAGAATAAAAATATGTTGGAGAGTTTAATCCCAACAAATGGTAGATTAGGTAGAGAATCATATGGCCTCAACTGTTTAATATGAGTCCATGGAGAAATAAGGAGTAGAAATAGATTAGATTTCATGCTTTCAAAAGAATAAAAATGTTGTAAAAGAGTTTGCCAATCCAAGTGCACTCTAATGAAGAAAAAATGTTAGATCAGTAGGATTGGGTAGGTAGAAAGCTTGTTGATGAAAGATCCATTGTTTTTATGGCTGCTAACTTGATTTCAGAGCAAAAGAGGATAATTCAATGAAAGAACGGGAACCAAATGGATGAGGCACAGGTCAACCTCCTAGAGAATGAAAGTCTGAATTTCTTGATGCCTTCAAGAAGGCACCATCCCCAAGTGGAGCCAATGTTAGCCACCTATAAAATTTGTTATACCAAAAGGTGGCTAAATCATTTTTGGAGCCTTCAAGGAACAAATTTTATTGCAAAAAGTGTTGGCTCTTGAAGACTCATAAAGGCCTCATGCCTCTGTCTAAAATCTTCCCTACTGTGCCCATTTTATACTCTGGAATTCTGTTGATTTCATGAGAAGAAACTGCTGCAAAATCACCTTTTTTCCCCCTCCTCCATCGGAAAACTAACCTCATTTTCTACCCCTTTCATTCTTATAAAAATCCCTCATTTTCATAATTTTCTCCTTCCCGTCCATCAAAACCCCTTTGATAAGGTTTAAGACTCTTTCTTTGCCTTATCAAAACCCTCACAACCCTTGAAAAACATTGAAAACTTCATAAAAAATAAATATTTTGTGTAAAGGTTTAAGCCCCCTTGGGCTAAGTCCTTAACCATTTCCACTACACATGCCCTGGTGCTGGAACCAGGCACCAAGCCATATTGTAAATAAATGTTCTGCCCCCGAAGTATAAACCTTCGTTTATACTAATTTGTTGGGTTTTCTTATATCATAAAGTTTTCCGTTGGTGCAAAGTTCCATTCACTCTCCACTAACCATCACCCCGGTGGTCCCCGCAGTCACTCACTGTTCAAAGACAGGTAGTTTTTATCGCACCGCTTTTAAGAGGAAAGCGGTTTTCCCCGTTCGGCAACGATCAGCGCCACAGGCCGACACGCGGCATCAAGCGGTTTGGAGATACCTCCCTCATCGTGCATTAAAAGTCGACTATGGGCCCGACGTGATATTGACGTGCGCCGTCTGATCTGAGACTGGCTCATCGGACAGTGATCGCACCCAAAAGATGCTCGAGGGATAAACTCCCCCTCCCTTTGCTTCCTCCCGTGCATCTTTCCAGAATCGTGCTCATTCTCCACCGTAAGATCTAAGGCCCTAGATCTGACGGCCCTCATTCCAAGTCATGTGAATTTCAGCACAAAGTTTATTTCTCCCAAGGCCACACGAAATGGGTGGTTTTCTAATGACACGTGTCGGGCGGGGACGCGTATTGCATTCCAAAGGGAAATACCACCTACCCGCCTTTTCCTCACGCGAAAACGGTGGTTTCCATCCCTGAAACCATTTTCCCTTTTTCCATGTGCGTTTTACGCACACCTCCTCAGCCGTTGATCTTGTGGTCTGATCTCATCCGACGGCCCATGATCATCCCGAACCCCAAACACCATTTTTAACCATTTTTTCTCATAACAAATGTTTTTAACCTTATCCCATCAAATTTTCGCCATTTCTTCGTAAAGTGACTCCTTCGCTTTACTTCCTCCCGATCAATCTTGATTGTCGATCATTTCATGATCGATGGTTCTGACTTATTTTTCACTCGCTTTCCTTTTTTAACTTCCCAAAACAGATCTCGACCGTTGGATGATGCCATCCAATAGCCATGCTCTCTCCCTACGCCCTCTGAAGTAGTAAAACCTATATAATGTAGGATTTTATAATATTTTTTGTATTGTGCAAGGTTTTCAATGGTTTTCCATTATATCAGAAGAAAAGCCAAAGACTGAGAATGATGATTCTCTCGCCTTCGATTCATCAAAAGGAATCATTCACAGGGTTCAAGCTCCACATTTCGTCAGTGTTTCACGAGGCATTGAAGCCATACGAGCCCTGCACGGCCTGCACGTCAACAAGACACAGTTAAATGAATTGAAAGAGTATCAGTGTCGAAGACAGAACACAATAGAACAGAAGATTGAAAAAAATTTGGGGATTACGGCTAAGATTGATTATCAAAAGCCTAATCCTCCAAATTAAAACAGAATTAAAGGAAAATCAGAAGGGTTTTATCATATAAAAAGCCTCCACCGCCACATCTGAGGAAAATTGATTCCTCCCAGCTACCACAGTGCCACCTATGCCTCAAAGCATTCAAATGTAGGCCGAAGTTATTGATCAAGATCAGATATTTGCCTTAGCACATCCAGAGAGTAAATTCTGCAAATAAAATTAATGAAAAGATATCAGCAGAGTTACTTCAACGTAACAGAGAGCCTCAAAAGTCAAAAAGAGCTCCCACCGAGCTTAAATCTTAAATGTAAATTATTTAATATAGAGGACACCTATGTAAGCTTCTTCATCGAGCCCCCCAAAGGCAAAGAAGCCATTAAGTCTGTATTAATTATCTCTGGAGATATTTTATCAGATCCCACCTCCTCATTCTTCTATAAATACTACTGGAGAAGACGAGAGAGGGGTTGGTTGAGTTGGTTGCTAAAATTTGAAATGTAATTGAGCTTGAGACTTATACCTGTAAATAGTGTTCACTGGCTCTTGGAGCTCTACTTGTGATAGATAAGTTTGTCTGGGAAGTGTAGATGATTTCTAAACTAAAGCACTAGACTTAAAGCTGTAACTGGTTTGGAGCATCAATACAAGCTGATTTATGGGATCCTGGTCTATGTCGACGGTGATGTTATTTCTTATTGTGAATTGTTGTTTTATTTTTGTTTTCATTGTGTTCATTTTCTCTTATAAGGAACAACATGCATAGAGTTAGGACCTACTGTATATCAGTCCCCTTCTCTGACTGAAAATCTTTATCTACATGTTTTCTTCCAATTTGTGTTATTTAGGAATGATCTAATTCAGTTCAAGCATAGGAATGTTGGCGTTACCTCATCCTATTATCTGAGCTAGTTGTTATTCTTAAATGTTATTTTCAGTATATGTTAAGTAGAGATGAACTAAGGAAGATATGGTGTGCCCTAGTCCTAGTTTTATCCCAAAAGACTGTCTAAAAGTTTCCCTTGGAATGTGTTAAAAGCTGGCTAGTTTAAAAGTACTTACTAGATCTTAGGCCATTCTGTGTTATCTTTGTGTTTTCCTTGAAAATAACGAGGTAGAGCAAAGCTAGGAGAGGATTTGTGGTGAGCCCGACCCGCTAGTTTCTACTCCAACAGTTGCCGTCAAGTTTCCCTCTATTTTTATTATGTTTTCTATTGAAAGTGGATCAAAGGCTAGCTAGTTTTGAAGTACTTACCAGATCCTATATTTCTTTTATGTCTTTCTTAAGTGTTTGTCAAAGGTTGGCTACTTTCAAAGTAATTACCAGATCCTAGGCTACTCTTTGTTCTTCATCTGTTTAATTCCCCTTCTTTTTGTCTCATTCCATAAATCAAACTTTAAAGAGATCCTTATACATAGATGAATTTCCCCATGGACCACTCTTGCCCCTTGTTGTTTCAATTAAACCCTATTATGACTCCATAGCCTAATGGACTAAAACATGAAATTATCTATCTTTCTAGCCAAAGCTTGTTCTATTTGCTTGCAACTTCTCACCTTTGAAACTCTTTGCACTTAGAACTTTCCACCTTAAACAGTAATCATTCTCAACCATCCAAAAACGAAACAAACCCTCAGCCTTCATAGCTAGCCTGATATCATTACCCAAAACTTCAAAGACAAATCCATCTTTGCACTTATTAGAGAGATCCCTCTCCGGATTCAGAAGGGCTAGATCCTAGAATCCCAAAGTGGTTGAAATAATGTTCTCTCTACAGTTGGACTTTTGCCAATATTTCTAATTACAAGGTGCTAACAACTTGTAGCTCTGATACCACTTGTTGGAATCATGATTTTCGTTAGACCAAAACCCGCAGGCTTTAGTCTCCGCTACAATCGCCAGAGTTAGGATCCATGAGAGGTGGTTAGTCCATGTCATGAAACACACAGGTAGATTTGAACCCAATGTCTAACATGCCATCCTCTTCCTTATATAAGTGATGAGCTCCCTAACCCTAGGCCCCACTCATTTAAGACACTACTTCCATGCAAAGAGTCTCGAACTAAAACTGCATTGTCCCATAAAGAATGCCACTCCTCAATGACATCGTTGTTGATTTGGTCAAAGTTGACCCATTCTATGTGTTCCCCCCCCTTTTCACACACAAGGGTGCTCAATTAAGCTTCCGAGATGCCCTCCTTTCACATTGGAATTAATTTTATTCATATTAAGGATATTTATGGATCTCCATATCCTTTTATTCATAAAAAAAGAAAGCAAAAACAAAAATTAATATTCCAACTAGCTCATGGCTAATTGGGAATATTATAGTCCTCCCCCCCAAATGTTTCCTGTCCTCAAGCAACTGTAAAGGTGAGTGCTGCAACTCTTCTCCTCCACCATTGGTGACACCTCCATGTGATAAGCTTCCCCCATAAGCCAAGTGTCTACCAATCCATCCCTCCATGACATGCTCCTCCCAAGTTCTTATGAGATGCAATGACTCATCCCACAAAGAAGCAAAATATCCAATGTAATAATCATGGTTTTCCCAATCTTCTCCTTGAAAAATGTAGCATATGAAATATGGAGAATATCTCTCCCAAAGGGCATGTGCAATCCTCCCATCCTTCCTCCATTCATTCCCATAATAAGAATAAGAACATCATCAATGTATGGGATTAAAACCAAGTACATATAAACAAAAATATGAAAAAATGGAGGTGGTTCATAGTCCCACATGTGGAACCAACGAAGTATATCTCCTGAATGCATCAGATAATGATATGGTAAGAGGTTTCCCCACCACTTACTTTCTGCCATAGTTTTCTCACAAGTTTTGAAAAGGTGAGAAATTTTTGGTGCCTTTGGAGTGCACCCTGAATGATGCAATATCTCCCTATACCTTCTTACGGAGTGGCCATGCTCAACAATGTTTATGGCCCAAAGTTGGCCATGAAGTTTGTAAGGAATAATGCTCCTTCTTGGAGCAATGGCCAGCACATATATGGTAAAGGAGTGCAAATAATCATCAAATAAAACAATATGCACATAAGCATGTTCCTTAACATAATCTCTGCTCATACAAATGGAGTGGTCCATAGATAAATCCCCTCTCATTCCCAAAGAGGAAATAGGTGGTTGTGATAACTCCCCCAAAGAATTATGTATCTCCTCCATCTCCACATGGTCCATGCACCTCCTCAAAGGCTGATATATCCCCTCTTAAAAGCATTCCCAAGTAAAACCCTCCATGATAGTGTTATATGATCTCATGGAATAAGTGTGTCTAAAGAGAAATGTAATGTTCCCACATTTTGGCTTCAAGCTAAATGGAACATTAGAGTTAGCAGTGTCTTTTAGTCCGTGAATAAATGGGTAGGAAGGCCGATAAGTCTCCTAAGAAGGAATAAAAACACTTCAAGTGTGAAAGGAGACCCTCTTTGCAGCTCAATAAAACACCTCCATGTGTGAACAAGGATAACATCAAGTTGATTCATACTACTTTGACCAAGTCAACAACGCAGATGTGGAGGAGTAGGAATCAAGGAAGGAATAACATAGTTTTGGAGGGAGATGAATCTCTTGATGGGAATGACCTAATTGGGTGGGACCAAGGACAATAAAACTCACATTCTATTTAAGGGAGAGGATGGTAGCCATTTTTCCTCATGTTTTAGATTATTATTTTGTCCTACTTAGACTTTTGCTTCCTCTTGCGGTTTAGCAGGGTTGCTGTGCTATTTAGCACCGGGTCTTCCCGAGGGGGAATCCCACCTCTTTCCTTGAGGAGCCTCTTGGGAGAGTTTTGCATGCATTTCCACATCATTTTTTCAGGCCAAGCTTTAGCTTACTTCATCAGCGCATTTTCTGCAGGTCATTGGGCTATGTTGCAGGGTGCAGTAGTGGAGGGGATTGGAATCCCACTTCTGAGCTAGTTTTTAATTGGAGGGAGGTTTCCTTCCCTTGGGAGATCAGTTTGAAGAGACGTTGAGCTCATTTCAGATCTGTGGCATCAGGCCACATATTTTGCAACATTCCCAGTGTTTTTCCAGCTAGGGAATGCGTTATTTTTAGAGGCAGCTTCAGTGGATGGTCTAGTGGCTTCTTTGCATTGTTTTCTTTTGATTGAGAGGTTCATCCTTTCATGGGAGGAAGCATTTGAGGGATATACATTAGATCCGTTATCTTTCAGAATTATACACTCTCATTCTTCTGTGTTGCAGTGATTATTCAGTAATTTTTTGAATATCACATTTGTATTCAGAGTGTATGACAAGAACCCCTTTCCGAGTTTTCTTGTAATTGTAAATAGGAGACTAGATATCAGTTTATGAGCATGATTTTTTAATATATGAGAAGATATATTTTTTCTCCTAATTTCTAATTTGAAACCCTCATAATGTTGCACAGTCTCTTTTGTGCATTATTTCTGAGTAGTAGTGTTTGGGGTTTTAGTGTTTTTCAGCTACACTAGGTGTGGGAGGTTTGTTTACCTCACCTAGTCTTCTTTGTTTCTGATGTCCTCTTGGATTTAGATGCTAGATGGATATATATAATTGATCCAAGTGATTATTTACATTTTTATGGAATATATTTCTAGAAATGCGTTTTTCTGTGAATGCATTGTTGAGCAGTCCATTTTTGGAATATTTAAAGATATTCCCAATACTGCTTATTTTCCCTATTTTTGGATATTATAGTGGTATCAAAGCATGATATTTGGCTCAAACTGTGGATCGTAGGCCATTATAATTTAAGGATAAGGAGATATGGACAGAAAAGAGAAGGCTCCATTATGTGAAGGGAGAAAGGAAGACAGGCTTACCAAGCTTCTTCCAAGATCTATGCAAAGCTTTCAAGAAGAGCTGAAGGAAATAAGAATGGAGATGGAATATCCAAAGGAGTTTGGATCTATAGCTGGATCTATATTTTCACATGGTAAGTGTGAGCATGCAGCTACACACCCTGATGCACAACGCAATCAAGTGCCCAGATCTATCTTGAGATGGATGAAAGGAGGAAGAATACCTAAGAGGAAAAATCTTAGTGATTTGTTGTAGGAGTATGAATCTCAAACTAAGAGGTTTAAATATCATACCAATTTCCAAGATTTTTTTAAGATCCAGGTGAAGGAAAGAAAGCAGCAGGATGTAGATAGATTTCTCCTATCTACTTTTGAAGTTTCACCTACATGTTCAGCTAGGGCTTGGGTGAAGGAGCTATAATCCTATGTACAACAACACCAAATTTCTGAAGATGAAGTCATCAGACTTGCAGCACTGCATTTCAGAGGTAAGGCCTATGCATGGTGGATTTTTGAATCTTGTTCTTTGAAAAATGAAAATACTTCCTGTTATGCAAGATTCATTAAAACCTTGGTGGGAAGAAAACAATGGAAGGCAAAGAAAACAACTACATCCCTTTCCTTGACATACTCCTCTCTAGAAATGAAGATGGATCCCTTGGACATAAAGTGTTCTGAAATAAATCACATACAGATAATTATCTACATGCCAATTCACACCACTACCCAGCCCAAAAGACAGGGGTGTTGCCGACTCTCTTTACATGAGCTTTTAGAATATCAGACAAAACTCATGTGGAAGAAGAAATTGAATATCTAAGAAAATCCTTCATTAACTTGGGATATAGCAATAGGGACATCAACAAAGCTATTCAAAGAGCCAAATCCAAAAATAAAAGAATGCTTACTAACAATTTCTCTACTACAAAAGCATACCTCCCTTATATTCAAGGGGTCACAAACAAGATAGCCAAAGTTCTAGCCAAAAAGGACATTAGATCATCCTTTAAACCTCTAGTGACCATCAGGAAAATAATGAAGTTATTCAAGGATGACCCCGACCACTTCCAACAAAAAGGTGTTTACAAAATCAATTGTTCATGCAGAGATTGCTATATTGGGGAAATAGGTAGGACATTCAAAATAAGGTTTAAAGAACATGGGGCAGACATCAGACTTGGAAGAATTAAAACCTCAGCTTTGGCAGAACACTCCAGAAAAACATTTCACCACATATGCCTTGAAGAAGTAGTGGTCATTTCCAAATAAAAACATCATTTTAAATGTAAAATACGTGAAGCCTTGGAAATCATAAAACACCCTCACAACCTAAATAGAGATGGAGGCTTAGAAGTTAGCAGAAATTGGGTCCACGTTCTTTCCTATTAAATAACTTACACCCTTGATTCATTGGTATCCTTGTACCCCTGCTCTTCCTTAGTCCTTTTAGGATCTTTAAATGATATTCACTTACTCCACCTCATACCCTTTCACCTTCCCTCTATCCGCCTGTTCGTATCAAACCCTTAACCTTCTCCCTGCCTATACCATGCTACCCTTCTTTAAACCTTAAAAAAGTTAAAAGTAATTATATAAAATAACTTAAAATTAGTATAAGGAAAACACTAAACTTTAAATATCAAGGCTTTATAACATTAAACGAAACAATTAATCTAAATTAAAGATAAAATTGGATTAAAAACTTGGGACTTTATAACAAGGATAAATAATTAATATTAAAAGAGTAGACATTATAATCCACATAGGACCTTATAAAATTAATATAATCAAATCATTAAATCATTATTTTAATGTACATAGGGCCTTATTACATAAAATTAGGATAAAGAAAATACTACACTTTAATATCATTAAAATAAGGCTTTATAACATTAAATCATTATAAACAAAATAAAATAATTAATCTAAATTAAAATAAATTTGATAGAAACATAGGACTTTATAAACAAAGATAAATAATTAATAATAAAATATATTAGACATTTTTAGCATTAACTCAAAGCGTTATAACAAATAATATGATATATTTTAATAAACAAAATAATTAAACTCAACTAAATATGAATAAAAATAAATTGAAAATATTTAGAAACTAATTAAGTTATTGACTGGTGGGCTCTCTTTCCTGTCATATTCTCCTCTATTTATTTAACACAAATTTTCTCTCTTATTTGCAGATTTGTCCTGAAGATGGGTCTTTTTTTAGACCCGAAATGTAGACTGAAAAATGAGGACCGTGGAGATTCCAACTTTTGAATCTAAAAATCTACACCACAGAAATATAAAATCCATCATTGGTGGGAAGGTTTGATGGGAAAATTCCTAAGACACATGTATTGGAGCAAGTCAAACCTAAGGAAACAAAACCCTTGCATGTGAGGGAGGAAACTATATACCTCACTCCACTTCAGAAAACCATGGGAGAAGCTGACATCTGGCATCATACATTGTTAGAGGCAACACCTCTATCTCATATCCCTAAACAAGAGGGCATGGGGATCTCCTTTTCACAAGAGGATCCAATTATTGGAGGGTTGCCCATACAAATTGATGAAGATGAGGGCAACAACGTTGTCACATCTAGAGCACACCCAGTACCTCATGCAGAGGAAGGAGGAGCACATGCTCTAGTAGGAGGGGTTCTTGTATCCTTGCAAGAAGTTCCCTAGGATGTCATACATGGAGGTCAAAGCACAATCAGTGAGCAGCATGATTGTGAAGCATTACAGATGGAAGGAGAAGGTAGGAAGGAAGGGCAACATCACTTGATGAGAGGCACACACCCTTCTCTATTTCAGAGAGTTAATGCAAAGGAGAGGAAGACTGTTATGCGCTGTGAGGGCAAGGGAAATATTTCCCACCTATATGTATAGTCTACTCTTGGTATTGATGTCTCACTACATGGAGGCATTCCACCTAGGAGGCCACCAGATCCAGCGTTGATGAGAGACATATTTCCTCTTGGTTCACCACTCTTGGAATCTAGAGAGGTGAAGATTATGGAGGATGACTTTGGCATGAGGGATGTCAAAGTAGCAGGCAGTAGCATGAGGAGAGCTTCACATGCCAGACTACCAACGTTGTCTCTTGGGAGGATTGATCCATCTTGGAGGTCTAAACTCTTGGTAGAGTATTCCAAGGATCTTGGTGCTTGCATGATTCTTGATGAACCAGATGGATATGATAGATACATGGTGGATGGTATGGTCATCTATTATCATAGCATAGTCTTCTTGACTAGAGCTTCTAAGCTCAAGGAGAAGCTGCTACATGCGGCACATGAGGACTTCTTTTCCAAGCATTTTAATGCATACCTTTATTTGGCATAGGAGTTCATCTGTGAGGGAATCCATCATGACATATTTCAACATATGGAGAGATGCATAACCTGGATAATGATAGAGAGGATGTCATAGTCACCTTCCTAGTCATTGGGATTTAGGAAGCAGTTTCAGTTGAGCCATTTCAGCTCAAGGATCGAAGTACATGGTAGAGAAGGTATACATTTGAATTATGATTTTCCTTTCTTTACTTTATATGAGCAGCATGTTGTATTAAGGAGGATCATCCCCTCTTATACTTTATACTATGATTTACTTGAGGCTAATTGCAGCATTGAGGTTGGCTACCTTATTGGTGGTTTGTGGGGGAAGCCAAATAATTCTTGGTGTGCACCATTGACACCAAATTGTATATTCATGATTCCATCTTATGGGATGACTGTGGCAGAAAACAAGTGGTTGGGAAAGCACTTTTTATTTTATTTTTTGATGTAGGCAAAGGATGCACTGCGCTGGTTCCATTGGTGGAACTATGAACCACTCTCCAGTTGTCATATGGCAGCCTGTTCTTATTTCATTTTGCTTCCATTTACTGTTGATATTTTTATATTCATGGGAAGCATTGCTTGGAGAGTGATGGAGGTGTTATAAATGCCCATTGGGAGAATTATTCTCCCCACTTTACATGTTGTACATTGTAGGGGGAACCATGGGCAAACCATGATTTCCACATCACAATTTTTCCCTTCTTGTGGTAGGAACCAGTTGAAGAACTTGAGGAGGCACTTCATGGCTAAATTGTTTGATGGGGAAACTTGGGCCATTCTTGGAGGCCATGTTATTTCATCCCAAGGATAGAGACAGCCCCATGTTTACCATAAATGGAGACATAATCCATTTGGATGGAAGAATCCAATCTCTCCATGCAGCCCCAATACATTGTATAAAATTGGGGCTGATGATTCTTTTGATGAGCTACCTAGGATGGCTCATTTCATTTGGATGATAGCATGGGTGAGGGAGTCACTCATTCACCATGTTTTTCATCACTCCTACTTTGAGGAGGCCATGGGATAGCAAGCAGGTTTCCATTCACACTTTCCACCTTTGATTGAGGTGGGCCATTTGGTTTTTCACACTTAGGAGGAAACATTGGATGGCAGTTTTATTGCAGATTATCTTGATGCAGTGATGGAGGCCATTGGTGGGAAGTCACAAGAGGAGGAGGGGAGAAATTTTTCTCTCCCTATACATTTTCTTGAGGACAAGAAAATTTTTTGGAGGGGAGGACTATAATGTTCCCAAATTTTAGCTTCAAGCTAAATGGAACATTCGAGTTAGTAGTGTCTTTTAGTCGGTGAATAAATGGGTAGGAAGGCCCATAAGTCTCCTAAGAAGGAATAAAAACACTTCAAGTGTGAAATGAGACCCTCTTTGTAGCTCAATAAAACACCTCCATGTGTGAACAGGGATAATATCAAGTTGATTCATTCTACTTTGACCAAGTCAATAGCGCAGATGTGGAGGAATAAGAACTAAGGAAGGAATAACGCAGTTTTGGAGGGAGATGAATCTCTTGATGGGAATGACCTAATTGGGTGGGACCAAGGACAAGAAAAATCACACTCTATTTAAGGGAGAGGATAGCATCCATTGTTCCTCATGTTTTAGATTATTATTTTGGCCCGCTTAGACTTTTTCTTCCTCTTGCTGTTTAGCAGGGTTGTTGTGTTGTGCTATTTAGCATCGGGTGTTCCCGAGGGGGAATCCCACCTCTTTCCTTGAGGAGCCTCTTGGGAGAGTTTTGCATGCATTTCCACATCAGGCTTTTAGGCCAATATTCATCTTACTTCATCAGCACAGTTTATGTAGGACATTGTGCTGTGTTGCAAGGTGCAATAGTGGAGGGGATTGGAATCCCACTTCTGAGCTAGTTTTTCATTGGAGGGAGGTTTCCTTCCCTTGGGAGATCTGTTTGGAGAGATATTGAGCTCATTTCAGATCTGTGACATCAGGCCACACATTTCCCAACATTCCCGACACTTTTCCATCTAGATAATGCGTTAATTTTTGAGGCAACTTCAGTGGATGGTCTAGTGGCTTCTTTCCAGTGTTTCCTTGTGATTGACAGGTTCATCCTTTCATGGGAGGAAGCCTTTGAGGGATCTACATCAGATCTATTATATTTCAGCCTTATACACTCTCATTCTTCATTTTTTTAGTGATTATTCAATAATTTTCTGAAGATCACATTTATATTTAGAGTGTATGACAAGAACCACTTTCCAGTTTTCTTGTAATTGTAAATAGGAGACTAGATCTCAGTTTATGAGCATGATTGTCTAATATATGAGAAGATCTATTTTTCCTCCTAATTTCTGAGTTGAAACCCTCATAACACTTCACATTCTCTTTTGTGCATTATTTTTGAGTAGCAGTGTTTGGGGTTTTAGTGTTTTTCAGCTACACTAGGTGTGGGAGGTCTGTTTACCTCACCTAGTCTTCTTTGTTTTTGATGTACTCTTGGATTTAGATGTTATATGGATATATATAATGGATCCAAGTGATGATTTAGATTTTTATGGCACATATTTCTGGAAATGCGTTTTTCAGTGAATGCATTGCTGAGCAGTCCATTTTTGGAATGTTTTAAGATATTCCCAATACTGCTTATTTTCCCTATTTTGGGATATTACAAGAAAATCCTCATGTGCTGCATGTAGTAACTTCTCCTTGAGCTTGGAAGCTCTAGAAAATAATATCCTACCATGATATTAGATGACCTCATCTTTGACCGAATATCCCTCCTCATGTAGCTGGTCATCAAGTATCATGCATGTGAAAGGATCCTTGGAATAATCCACCAAAAACTGGGATTTCCAATATGGATATACTCTCTAAAGTGAAAACATTGATGATCTATTATATAAAGCATCTGTCATATGGTTGTCCTCCTCTTTGACATCTCCCATGCCAAAGTCAGATAATGGAAGGCTGCTATCCTCCCTCTGTTACTCCTTTATCAGCGCAAAATTAGAAATAAGAGTGGGTAATGATGATGTTGGGAGAATGTCTCCCTCCTCCTTGAGTCTACCTCAGACTCTTAGCGTTGTACCATGAACTCTCAATTCCCCCACTTCTCCTGGATCTATGAGTAGTGCATTATGATGTGAGACATTCCTCACCAAATCCTGATCAAGTGGCCTCCTAGGTGGTTTGCCACAAAACAATAATGTCCCATGGGCCAAAGTCATGTGCATAATAGATGGGACTATTAGGTCCTTACTTCCACTGTGAAAATCAATCTTTGTTTTCTATGTAGAAGTTGTATGTGAGGGATATGTGTGCATGCCCTTAATCATTTGATTTTTTCCACTCTTTCTATCCACCCATTTCGTCTGCAAAGTCTCCGAATATGTGGTGACCTTCCCCAAAGTAATCAACCACTGCACACCCAATATCACATTGGTGTCAGGTATGTCAACCACAAAGAAGTGATCAGTCAATGTGTATGTCCCCATGGTGACAGATAAAGATGGAACATAATGCATGCACTGCATACTTCTAGCTCCTGGGACCAAAATAGAAAATCCCTCAAAATCATCAGTGGGTATTTCCCTCCCCTTCACTAGTTGGGCATCAATAAAGTTTTGGGTAGCCCAACTATCAATCAAAACTAAAACCCTCTGATCTACGATGGAACCCAGAACCCTCAAGGTCAAGTACTTGGGTACTCCTCTCAATGATGCAAGAGCCCCTCCAATGGGATAAAATGCCCCATCCCCACTTCCTGATGGTGGTGGATCATCTCTTGCTCTGCCAGCGTTGTGACCTCTTTCTGGTTCCTCTTCTTCTTCCTCCTCATCATCTAAGAAGACCTCTATATAGTGTGCCTTTCTTGCTACACATATATGTCTGGGTGCCCATGATTATTGGCATGTGAAGCAAAGCTTTCTTCTCCTAAAATCTCTTCAGACATCATCACTAAGAGATATTTTACTTTGTCTCTCTTTTTAGAAAGGATCCTTCGCCTCTTTTCCCTTTGATGGAAAAGTGGGCTTTTGCTAAAATGTTTCCTTTGCTTTTGGCAAGGCATCTTGTAGATCTCTAGCCCTTTCAATGGAATCTTGAAGGGTGGTGGGATTGGTAGACTTAACCAACCCATGAAGAGGTTTTTTTGACCCATCAATAAACGTATAGACCCTCCTTGTTGTAGATAAATCAGGAACCATAACAGAAAGTTTTAGAAATTTAGAAATATAAGTTTCTGGATTACCTGATTGTTTGAGCTTTTCTAGCCCGATGAAAGGTGCCTCCGAGTCTTTTCTATCAAACCTCTCCACCAACCTCCTTGTGAACTCTGAATATGCAGTCACATTGGCATGACCTAATGTAGATAAGCCATGAAACCACCAATCATGTGCCTCACCCTCAAGGTGCAGCGCTACTATCCTAATGGCCTCCATCTCTGGTACTTTGTTCAACTAGAATTAGATGGCAAGCTTCTCTACCTATGATTTGGAAATGAATTTAGATGACCCATCAAAATTGGTTAAGAAAAATCTGCCCATAGTTCGGTGTAGATCATGATTCTAAATGAATCCTCCACCTCTATTGTGATGCCTAGGTCTCCTATTGTCCTTGATCTGAAAAAATTCTTGAAAACTCAAGTGATCCTTGAATATCTAAGATTGAGACTCATACTCCATGAAATAATCTTCAAGAGTTTCTTATTCTTGAAACCCTTCATTTCCCACTACTAAGAATGTAGGCATTGTAGAGCATTGGTAAACTTGTTGCTTCTTCACTCATTGATCACTCCAGTGATGAGAAATGTCAGAGCCTTCATCATGTAGAAATACTTTAGGGGAGTCATTATATCTATCCATCCTCATCTTCTTTATTTCTCTAGCAATTTCTTGCATAGTTCTAAGAAGAAGCTTTAGGTACTCCTTCTCCTCATCTTCTCCTGATAAACGGGTTTCACCCTTGTCTTCTTTATCATCTATATAATCAAACTTCTAGTTTCTTCTTCTGAACTCTTCTCTCTATTTTTGAGAGGATATCCTTCTTCTGATGACATATTGGCTTTCAAGATGCATAAGCTGAGCCAAGATTATGCTATGATACCACTGTAATATTCCCAAATGGGAAAAGGAGGAATATAGTGCAAAACCATGGAAATAGCAGTGTAAATCATGACATAAATAATGGAGGCCAATATGGAGCCTTAATATTCATTATAACAACAACAAAATAGTACAAAATAATGGGCCACAAAGTATATGACAAGATACAACAAGCCTGCAATAGAAAAAAACCTCAATAAGAGGTGCTGCTACTATATAAAAATGTCAAAAACACTACGACAACATAGTTATGAGAGCACTGCTATAGTAAAAAGAACATAAAAAGATAAAGGGTTGTTATATGCCTCAAAAGATACAAAAAACGTATATCTAGGCTCTATACAACCTCCAATGAAGAACCAAAAAAGGGTTTTCATAAATACACCAATATACAAGATGGGAATCAAAGCCCTAGGGATGAAGATTCACTACAACATATAAACTAGAAAGGTGTGGCTGATATGATATGCCAAATAATGTATCCTCCTCCAATAGAATCTCTAGATGAAAGGTCGATCCCTTCTCTAGAAAACCTCCTCCCCAAATGGTGTACTGAAACCACCCTGTAACTCCTCCCTAAAAATAACACAGTCCAAGATAGAAACTACATTGTAGGGGAAAATAAATAAGTGGCCTGATGCAAAATGCTGCAATAAGGCTCAAGGGAATTCCTCACTAGCCTCCAAATGGAATGAAACATTCCTCCACTGAAAAACAGATGATAAATCACCCGGATCTAGTCTCCACTGCTGAAACCTGCAATTCAGCACATCTCTCAACATAAACTGTGTTTTAGCACAAGATTGAAGCTTGCCCTGATGCCTGAATGTGGAAATTTAGTGCAATATCTTCCTAGAGGCTTCTCAAGGAAAGAGGTGGGATTCTCGACCAGGAACACCATATGCTAAATAGCACTGCAATATTAGCTAAACAACTGAAGAAAGCTATATGTCTAAACATACCATATATGAAAATATACTTAACCAAAACATCCCCCAATATGGCTTTCATCCTCTTACTTATATAAGTGATGAGCTTCATAACCCTAATCCCCACTCACTTAAGACACTACATCCATGCAAAGAGTCTCCAACTAAAACTGCATTGTCCCATAATGAATGCCACTCCTCAATGACATCGATGTTGATTTGGTCAAAGTTGACCCAGTCTATGTGTTCCAGCCCATTTTCACACATAAGGGTGCTCAATTAAGCTGCCAAGACGTCATCCTTTCACATTGGCATTTATTTTATTCATATTAAGGAGATTTATGGATCTCCATATCCTTTTATTCATCAAACGAGAAAGAAAAAACAAAAATTAATATTCCAACTAGCTCATGGCTAATTGGGAATATTACAGTATGCAATAATCCATATATATTGCTAAAAATTCTCTTTTCATATCATTCCATCTCCTAATAGACTGTGTGACTAAACCCATGAACCATTTTAAAGCTTCTCCTTTCAATGTTGCATGAAATAGCTTTAATTTTTTAGAGTCTTGCAAGTAATCATAAGATCTACAAAAAACTTAAAATTCAAACAAAATGGTTTTAGGATCTTCACTTTTTAATCTATTAAAATTCGGAAGATTGGAAGGTGAAATATTTTTCATTGTGGCATTTGTATCCCCATCAATTATATGCAATCCAAAATAATTATCATTTTCCCTATTTCTTCTTTTTTCTTCACCTCCTCCTCTTCCTCCTCTATTCCCTCTACCTCTACCTCATCCTCCACCTCTTCCTCCTCCAAATAGTACATTTTCTCCATTTATAATTTCTCCTTATCCTTCTCCTTCTCCTAGCATTATAGATTCCTCAGAGCTAATATAGGGTTCTAAATGTAAAGTTAATTGATCTTCCTCTGGTTCTTTTATCAATGGGATATTGAAAAAAGTTTCTTCTTCTTCTTCTTCCCCACTAGGAAGTTCTAACTCTTTAGCTAGAATGTGTTCTCCTGTAGAAGTGAAAAAGGTTACTCCTTCTGTTGGAGATCTGGGATCCTCTTCCTCTAACACTGCCTTAGTGGATGAAGTAGGAGATCCTCTTGATTGGATTTCTGACCTTAAGACTTCAAGAAGTGTATGTCTAGTGAAGTATGGAATATGAGTTTGAGATGGTGGTGTAGCACTACGTGTTCTAGGTGGAGTGGGTGGTGTTGTTAGAATTAAACTCCTGCCTCTAGCTATGAATCTACCCCTAGAATCTTTTTCTCTACGCATATCATTTTTTTTAGATGTAAGAAATGAGGTTACCTAATTACACTTCCCCAACAACGATGCCAAAATGTTTAGCCAATTTAATTTCTTAAATTGTTCAACATAAACCATCAACCGAGGTTAGTAATATGATGAGGTGTGGTGCAATATATATGCTTAGTTAACCTTCTTCTTACTTCATTGTGTATGCTTTTATGTTGTTTTGGGGGGTTTTTCTCTTTATGTCTAAAGGTTAATTTTAAGGAATGAGAACTATGAAATGAATCAACTGAATCTAATGAAGTTTAACTGTTAAAACTATTAGAAAATTATATATTATGGAGCAATGCAACACATAAAATATGAAAAAAATACAAGCACACAAAACACATAAAACTAGAGAGACACATATATAAGTGGTTCACCCAGTTTGGGCTACCTCCACCCCGAACAACCAGTCCTTCCTTTCTATTATCCATCAAAATGAAGAGACAAAACCTACAACAAATCCGCTGTAATATCGTCTATTCTCTCTCACAGTATCCCTCTCTGTTTCTCGCTCCAAGAATACACATATAATACACAGCCGCAATACATAACCTCATAAAAGCGAGGGGTTTCCTTCTAGGGGAAAAAACCCTAAACTAAACATAACTTCTACCGTCAGATCATCTGCCTATGAATGGCCCAGATTGAATAGAAATTACTATACTTTTACAAGGAAATCACATCTGAGCTGCAGCTCAAACGCCTCAAATCTCCTGCCAAGGCTCCAAAGTTAAGCAGTCACTAATCTCATATAAAACTGATACTATAAACCAGAGTCTCTTTGACATAGTAAATTTAATGTCGCATGACAAAGTAAACAAGATAATCGTGCTCCACACCCCAACAATCGTCCACTTGGAGATCTACTGTGCGAAACTGACCGTCGTTTTCCATTTGTCGATAATGACCTCTTTTGACCTGGTTGTTTCTCATCTTTATTGTCATCCTTGAAGACCAATTGAAATTTAGCATATTCTCAGTTTCTCCCTAGTTACAACTTTTGTTGGCATATCTGCAGGATTCTGGCCAGTGTGTATCTTTTCCAGCTTCAACTGTCCATCTTCCAATACTAACCGTATGAAATGGTACTTGATTTGTATGTGTTTAGTCCTGGAATGAAATTCCGAGTTCTTTGCAAGATGAATGCAACTTTGGCTATCACTGTATAATGTGCGCATATCATGCTTCTTACCTAATTCATCCATAAAACTTTGTAACCAAATCATTTCTTTACTAGCCTCTGTAGCAGCAACATACTTTGCTTCTGTTGTTGAAAGTGCAACAACACTTTGGATTTTTGAAACCCAACTGACAGCTGTTCCACCTACAGTAAATACATATCCTGTAGTGCTCCTCCTGTTATCTCTGTCACCTGCCATATCTGCATCAACATATCCCTATAGAGCAATGTTTGAACCACCAAAGCATAATGCTTGATTTGTGGTACCTCTCAAATATCTGAGAATCCATTTTACTGCCATCCAATGTTCTTTTCTTGGATTGTTCATGTACCTGCTTACAACTCCCATTGCATGTGCAATATCAGGCCTTGTGCAGACCATTGCATACATTAAGCTTCCAACTGCTGATGCATATGGAACTTTAGACATATATTCCATTTCTTCGTGGGTCTTGGGGCACATCTCCTTACTAAGTTTGAAATCGCTAGCAAAAGGTGTACTAACTGGTTTTGCATTCTACATATTAAATCTTTTCAATACCTTTTCTATGTACTCATTCTGAGACAGTGTTAATTTGTGATTTTTCCTATCTCTAGTTATCCTCATACCAAGGATTTGTTTTGCAGCTCCCAAATCCTTCATTGCAAATGAATTTGCCAATTTTATTTTGAGCACATTTATTTCCTGCATGTTAGACCCTGCAACAAGCATGTCATCTACATACAATAACAATATAATATAGCTTCCATCATTTTTCCTTTTTAGATAAACACAATGATTAGAGTGACATCTAGTATAACCTTGTTCAGACATAAACTTGTCAAATTTTAGATACCACTTCCTTGGAGCCTGTTTGAAGCCATACAAGCTCTTCTTTAACCTACACACCAATTTTTTTTTCCCTTTTACCTCATATCCTTCTGGTTGCTGCATGTATATCTCTTCCTCCAAATCTCCATGGAGAAATGTTGTCTTTACATCTAACTGTTCAAGATGTAAATCTTCTGCTACTACAAGAATTAAAATAGTTCTAATTGAATTCATCTTAACAACAGGAGAAAATATTTCATCAAAATCAATACCTTTATTCTGTGCAAACCCCTTCACCACAAGTATAGCTTTGTACCTCTGTTTTCCTCCATCTTCTTCCTTCAGCTTGTAAACCCATTTATTTTGCAATTTAGTTTTACCTGCAAGCAACCTAACTAAGTCCCAAGCCTGGTTATGCATTAAGGAGTCCATCTCTTCATCCATGGATAGCTCCCACTTCTTCCTGCTTTCAACCTGCATTGCTTCTTCATAACATTTGGGTTCACCAGAATCAGTCAACAATAAATAATATAATGAAGGAGAGTATCGTTCAGGGGGTCTACTTATCCTGGTAGATCTTCTAACACCACTTTCAGGTGTTTGAGGTGCCTGTTGCTATTGTGGTGGTTGCTGCTGCTGTGGTTGTTGATTATTATTATTTTCAGGCACCTTTACTTTTTCAGTTATCTCATCAAGAATTGTGTATTCCTTGCTTTCTTTTTCTTGTTTCTTTTCCTGTAACTGATTCTTATACAAGAACTTTTCATTGAATATTACATCTCTGCTCCTAATGATTTTGTGATTTTCATAATCATATAAGCAATAACCAAAATCATTAACACCATATCCAATAAAGGTACATTTCTTTGATTTTGCCTCAAGCTTTGTTCTATTTTCTTTATTAATATGGACAAAGGCCTCACAACCAAAAGGCTTTAAAAAAGAGTAGTTTTCCTTTTTACCTGTCCATGCTTCCTCTGGAATACCACCATCCAAGGAACTTGAAGGCCCTCTGTTTATTAGATAAACAACAGTATCTACAGCATCTGCCCAAAATTGTAAAGGCAATCCTGCATGAAATCTCATGCACCTTGCACGCTCCATGATTGTTCTGTTCATCCTTTCTGACACACCATTTTCTTGTGGTGTTCTTGGAACTGTCTTCTCTCTACGAATTCCATGCTCTGAACAGTACCTATCAAACTCTTTGTTGTAATATTCACCTCCATTTTCTGATCTGAGACACTTCAACTTCTTTCATGTCTCAATCTCAACCAAATATTTCCATTTCTTGAAAGTATCAAATACATCAGATTTATTTTGAATACAATAAATCCAATTTTTTCTAGTTGCATCATTAATAAATGTAACATAATAGCGAGAGCCACCGAGAGAAGATACCTGAGCAGGTCCCCATACATCTGTATGCACTAGCTCCAATTTTTCGCTCTTCTTTTCTTTCCCAACTTTGAGAAATTTGACTCTCTTTTGTTTTCCATAAATGAAATTTTCAGAGAAATCCAAATCAACATTCTTCAAACCTGGCAACAAATTTCTTGAGTGAAGAATCTTCATCCCCTTCTCACTCATGTTTCTGAGCCTATGATGCCATAATGCTGCATCTGCTACTTTGGAAGTTAAAGAATTAACAGAGTTAGAAATACCATTGCATAAATACAACGTACCAACCTTTTTGCCTTTTGCTATTACCAGGGCTCCTTTGGTGACCTTCCAAGTTTTATCCGTGAAATTTGTCACACAACCTTCACCGCCTAACTGCCCTGTTGAAATCAGATTTTTCTTTAGATCTGGAACATGCCTTACCTCCTTTAGTAGCCATTGGTTTCAATTCTGTTTTTTTACAATAACTTTACCCATTCCAACAATTTTACAAGGTTTATCATCACCCAAACGAACTTGTCCAAAATATCCTTGAACATAGTCATGAAAATATTTCTTATCAGGTGTGGCATGGAATGAAGCCCCTGAATCTACAACCCAAGAATCAGTAACATTTTCGAAAGAAAGAATCAAAGCATCTTGTAACACGTCACCTGTCACATTTGCTTCATGATTGTTTTCTTGTTGTGCATCTCCTTCTTTTCCCTTCCAAGATCTACAATCTTTCTTTAGGTGTCCTCTCTTTCCACATTTCCAGTACACTATCCCCGATCTGGACTTGGATCTGCCTTTCCTTGATTTACTGTGATATCCCGAGCTCTTTCCTCTTTCCATTCTCCTTCCCCTAGAATCTACACTCAAAGCATTACTCGATGTCTCACCAGAGCTTTTCCATCACATTTCCTCGCTAAGGATACCACCGACAACATCATCAAACTTTAAAGTACTATATCTAGAGACAGAGTTACTAATGGCCATTAGTAAACCATTCCAACTCTCTGGAAATGAGAACAATAATAACAGAGCTCTAACTTAATCATAAAATTTTACCCCTACAGAACTTAACTGACTGGTAACTGTTTTAAAATCATTTAAATGGTTTGCAACAGATCCACCTTCCGACATCTTCATATTAAATAGTAATTTCATAAGAAATACCTTGTTTGAGGCCGAGGGTTTTTCATATAGTTTTGCCAATGTCTGCATCAAACCCTCTATAGTTGTTTCCTTCGAAAGGTAGAGGTATTTGATGCGCAAAACCCGACACGTCTTATTCGAGTGCCTTTCTATCGGAATCTCCCATATCCCATTCCACGTACATCATGTATATCACTTCTTTGTTTTCTACTCAATGGTAGGTACAGATCTTTCTGATACAGATAATCTTCCATCTACATCTTCCACAGTGGGAAGTTTTGGCCATTAAATTTCTTGACCCTAAACTTACCATCTTCTGCCATTGCTCCCACTCGAACCAGGAACCCTTCTTTTCTGTGAGTTTATCAGCCAAATAGACCTTCGGCTTTGATACTAGTTGTTATAAAATTATATATTATGGAGCAACGCAACACATAAAATATGCGAAAAATACAAGCACACAAAACACATAAAACTAAAGAGACACATATATACGTGGTTCACCCAGTTTGGGCTATGTCCACCCCGAACAGCCAGTCCTTCCTTTCTATTATCCAGAAAAATGAAGAGATAAAACATACAACAGATCCGCTGTAATATCCTCTCTTCTCTCTCACAGTCTCCCTATCTGTTTCCTGCTCAGAGAATACACATGTAATACATAACCGCAATACAATACCCTCATACAAAGAGAGGGGTTGCCTTGTAGGGCAAAAAACCCTAAACTAAGCATAACTTCAACCGTCAGATCATACGCACAGCAAACGGCCCCGGATTGACTAGAAATTACTATACTTTTACAAGGCAATTTTACATCTGTTTTTAGCTTCGGGGGCATTGCCCCCGAAACACCCCACTAAGGGGGGGCTCCGAAAAGCGCTGCCCCCCCCTGGACCCCGCACGACAACGATTAGTTACGGGTGGCATTTCTACCCCTTTTAAGGTACAGGGGTCCAATGTTGTGATACAAAGTAAACAAGATAATCAGGCTCCACACCCAACAAAAACTAATTTTGAAAGAAGGAAGAAAAGGAAGTGTTCTTTAACTATTCTAATTTTCAAAATGAATCAAACTTTAAATGGTTAGAATCTGATCTAAAGAACAGAGTATCTACTCTAATGATTTTGAGCTTTTGGAAATTAAAGTTAATTCTAATCTATCTTAATTTAGTTCTACTCCATGGATTGAAATATGAATCTTATGACTAAGAATTGAAAGGACAATGCTAATCTAAATGAAAGCAGATTCAAATAAAAAACAACTATTGTATGACCAAATACTCAATCATTCAATATGGAAGTATGGCAGAGTCACCCTCTTGGCATGTTTTACAAGTAATTGATTAGACTTTAGTTTAAAGATTTAATCTAAGAAAGCATTTAAATAACATTTAAAGGAAAGCTCAATTACTGTATATTTTAAACACTCAAGCATCCAATTTGGAAGAATGACAAATTCATCTTCTTGGCATGATTTACAAGTATCCAATTATACATTTAATTGAGGATCTGATCTAGGAAAGCAGTGTAAAGGCTTGTAAAGGAAAATTCAATTATTGTATATTTTAAATACTCAAGCATCCAATTTGGAAGTATGACAGAGTCATCTTCTTAGCATGATTTACAGGCATCTAATTATACACATAATTAAGGTTTTAATCTAAGAAATCAGTGTAAAAACATGTAAAGAAACTAAATGACTGTGAGCTCTAATGCCTCAAACATAACCCAATTTGGAAAATAGAAGAATCTACTTCCTTGAGATGTTCTTGCTAAGCAAAATATTATACGATCATTCTAAAACTAGTACTAAGAAATCATTCATAAATTTAATCTATTATATTAATCTAAAAGCTTCAATGCAATGCGAATCTACTTACAAATTGACAAAACAGAGCTAATGAAATTAAACTAAAAAAACTAATGAAAAACCTTCTCTTGTGTTGTGGCCCTATGTGACAGAATAGTTTGAGATCCTAGCAGACTATACATGCATTAAGGAGAAACTGGAACTAGAACCATGAACACGGCCTTCGTATTATGAAAAAGATAGAGTATCAAAGCACACACAGTGTTCTACAAAAATTAAGAGTCTTTGGTCTTCATGTCTAGTCAACTTAGTGTTCCTAAATTGATATCATAAATTGTCAACCAGGGCTAGTAAACTGTTGAAGTAAAGTGCACCATATGTGCCTAGTTATCTTCTTCCTACTTCGTTGTGCTTAGTGTTTTTCTAGTGTTTTTGGTCTTCAGTTTTTATGCTAAGAGGAAAAGAACTAAATTTTTGGCAAAGAGAAGTTACTGATCACACTAAAACAGAATAAAATCTACTCTAAACTATGAATGGTACCAAGAACAGAAAATGCTAGTCCACAGATTGTAAAGCTGCTAAGAAAAGTAACTCATAACATTTGTTAGTATGAATCCTTTGTCTAAGTGTACGAAAAAGGACCACTTTAGCTACGCATAACTAATAGCCCTAACAACAAAATTGGTAACGTGATCTTCATGTCTATAACGGTGAAAGTAACAAGAAAAGTACATAAAAAACCAGATCTATGCACGGAAAGACATTAAGCAGAAAAAACAAGGGTTTGCTCCATATACCAATAGACAAGACAAGAACAATTTTTGAAAGAATTTTTATATTAATTGGGCACCTGGGAGGAAAACAAGAAGGCGTATCCAATTCTCCTCAGTGGGATGGGTTCTTGGAAGTCCTCGGCACTTCAGATCTAAGATTTCTCTCTCTTGTTGGTGTAGAAAACCCACACAAAGAATGGAACTCAAAGGGAGCTCACACAGCAAATGGTAGAAAAAAGTGACCAAGTGTATAGATCCAGAGTGATCTAATAGGCAACAAAAGGTGAAGAATGGTAGGAAAAACCCTCCTATTTATAACAAAATATTGGGTCATTCTAGATCTTGGTGCATGATTAAAATAATGTTAACCAAGTCTAGATCCACCTTTTATGGAATATTTTGTTATATTTGTTGGAGGGAAAAAGTATTTGACTTGGGTCAAATCCCTTTATTTGTTAATAATAAATAAATAAATGATTTATTTATCTTTTTAAGGAAGTGGTTGAAGGATAATTAAATAAATAATGATTTATTTAATTATTTGTGCGTGATTTGGTCATATTTAACAAGGAATATTATCTAAATAAGATTTAAATAATTATTCCTAGAAAATAATAAGATAAATAAAGGTTTATCTAATTAATTTCTTTGTTTTTGGGTTAAACATGACTGGGAATAATAATTAGATTCTGGTTTAATTAATTATTCCATGAGGAAAATCAAAGAAATATAGGTTTGTTTAATATTTCCTTTTGGGGTTTCCTGTTTGGACCATAAACAACCTAATAAATGTGGTTTATTAAGTTATTTAACATAGTGAAGGAAATTTTACTTAGGGTAAAATTGGTCTTACATGGTGTACTTGGGTCCATCTAATGATAATAGGTTAGATAACCAAAAAATGGTGTAACAGATTGCCCCCCAGCATGCGAGTGTCAGGAGAAAATCGTATGACCGAAGTACGTTGTAAGAACTCAATCACCAGACAACAAAAGGGAAGTCAGAGAGAGAAATGCAAGGTAGATAGTGTGCTGAAGAACTAGACCCTGAGGAGACGAGACTCGCAGGTGCAACAAGTCTCTTTTTATGAGAGGGTACTTGTGCTAAAGGCGGCGGGGGAGGCATACCTATGCCCGCCGAGACAAAGTACAAAAGAATAGTGTGTCCAGTAAACAAGGGACCGAACCATAAAGTACAACCGGCATAAACATGAGCCAGATAAGAATACAATGAGGAATCCCACATACATGATGTGCCTGGGATAACAGCCAGGACTTATACAATAATATCTGAGTACATGAGATACAAATACAACCCAAATGCCCCCTGTAAATGGGGAAGGGCTCGCAAAATCTTACTGATACATGCAAATCAAAGAGGCACTGCAAGTGGGTAAGGCCAACATCATCAAATATCTGGAGCTGCATCGAAGGCTGCAAGGAGGAGGTCATCCGGGCATGTGGGGGGCTACCTGCAGGGCCACCCCCTCATGAGGGCTGAGACAACTCACACACACCTAGGAATCACCAATAGCTGCTACTGCATCACTGGACCATCAAGTATACAGATCTCGATCATGCTAAAAGGAGCTGGAGAAACAATCAAGTCAAAGGGAAATGAGAGATCCCTTTGCCTGATCCGAGGCACCGAACAAGAGTGGAAGTTGGAACCAAGGTACACCGCCCTCTAGACCTGTCTTCTAGAATGAAGGAGATGATGTCAATAGAAGGAGGTCCGCCATAGCTGAGGAAATGAGAGATCCTCAACTAAGGCACGAGAGAAAATAGTAGAGCGACGGACAAACTAATGCCAATGATGATGGTGGAATGGAGGGGACTGAGTAGCGAATGGACGACTTCCCTTGCTAGAGCATAAAGGGCATGAATGAAAGGGCAGCAACTGACACAATATCATCAGGGATAAGGGACAGTGGGGCTAAAGGTCATAATGTGCGACACAAGAGAGAAATCAAGCAATGAGGGCTGGAGGACTATAGTGGGGTACAAAGGGACTCGGGATAGACTCCATGAATGCGATGATGACTCCACTTGGATGCTCTAAACAAGGGTGACTCGATGGTGCTGCCACACAGTAAAGGTCCAATGGGGGACCATGAAAACATGAGTACAAGATGGTAACTCACGACGAAAATCAACACGAACAAAGACAAGTAAGGAGGCAAAGTGGTGCCCCAAGTATGAGTGTTGCAAGTGAAGCAATTCGATTTTGAGGAGGGTTATGGTTAAGGGGTAGAGGTGCCCCCAAGAATGGTGTGTTCATGCCAAAATGTATATAGAAAAGGGGGAATCTAGACACATTTTAATGATGTGGTGCGCCATTTGGTTTCGTAATGGTTATGCAATTTGAGAAAGGGAATGGAGGATTACCAATCTCTTTTGGTACTGCATATAGGAATCAAATGGACTTTAAGTTTCTGTGTTGGCATACCTGGTGTCACTATCCCAAAGAGAGGAGTTGGAGATAATGAACTGATGCTCTTGTATAAAATTTATAGGTTGGTCAACAACAATGTCTAAGGGATGCAGTTGCTGATGTAAGATGAAGGAATGATAAGGGGTATCATCCTTAGAGTGATCTGAAGTGATATGGGAATCTAGAGGTTCTTCTAAATGTGGAAGAATAATGGTACTAAATTCGGCACGACCAGATACACTAGGAGAGTTGTGGAGAAGTGCTTCTCTTGGTCTCTTGAATGTGGGTGCCCCCTTACCCAAACATTGGGTTTCAATGTAATGGCCACAAGGTGTATGTGGTGTAAACACATGGGTTCGATGTAAGGGGAGATAGAGAAAGTCAGGGGTGGGGATTTTTTCCATAATGTCGTCATCGTGATAGAAGATGGGGTGATTGATGGAAGAAAGACCACCTGACGTGGCGAAGCTACCTGAATCATCATCATGAGAAGAGAGGGTCACATGCGTGTCGTCACAAGGGGTGACAGAAGATTAATAAGATAAAGGATATCCCGATGTTGAGCCCAAGGTGATCGCTGAAGGAAGGTCAAGCGAAACAACAAGGGAAGATTGAGATGGAATGTTCCCCGAGGGTCTCATGGATGATGATAGGTAGAAAATGTTGGATGAAGGCTCCGTCATCTCGACATCAGGAGGGGGAATGTCAATGGGAGCAGTTATGTCTGGTATTTTTTCCAGAGAAAAATGTGCAAATAGGGGAGAGGTGGACTCATTGCGCTTGGCATCGAATTGGCAGACCGCGGCTAGAGAGGTGCGGAAGTCCTTGAGGTGGGGACAAAGGTGGGTGTAATGGCCATGGAGATCACACAAAACACAGGGGTGGTTGGTGTGAATATTCTTGGAGATCTTGGCCGCGGTCGGGGAAGGAACAAAGGCTTCCGGGACCGTGGACTTAGGGAACGCAGCATTAACCATGGGCTTGAGATGAAGAAATTCAGGACAGGTATGGGTGGCGTGACTGACAACATCACACAAAGCACACTGGATGGTACGATTTGGAGGCTGAGGAGGGGTAGGGTGTGTCGGGGCAGCCTTGTCCTTTGATGCCCCCTTGCGAGCTTTGCCCTTCTTACCCGAAGCGGTCGCAACAGGAGGTGGTTCCTGTTGAGGTGACTGAGGCACTGTTGCAGCGGGAGAAGTCATGGGGATCTCCAATGGAGAAGCGGTCAAAGAACAGGCTTGGTGCTGGCCATCTCCAGGTGGGGGGCCCGAGGATCAAGGTACTGTACAAGAACTGGCGGGTTAGGTTAGAAGAGAGAGGGTGGCTGCGATTGTGCACCTCAGGTCACTCCTGGTGGGGGAGCTAGGAACGGTATCTGACCAGAGGGGTAATGGCCAGGTGGGACAGCTCCTACATGGCTAAGGCTTGGAGGAACCATGCTAGGAGGATAAAGAGGCTCATGACTACCAGCTGTAGGTGAAGGGCTAGGAGCAGGTTGCAGAGAGCGTGGCTGCTGACTAGACGAAGCAGGTTGCTTGAGAGCAGCCCGAGACGATTGCATCATGCAAACATTCGATGAGATGGGATCAGAGATAGGAGGAGGAGGAAGACCAGGGAAGGTTCCGAGAAAAGAGGAGTATTTGTAGATGCCAGGAGAGACACTGGTCAAGGAATCGACGGTTTGCTTGTTGGATACAGAAGAGATGGTCGTCTCAGGTGAGGTCTGAGATTTTGGCTCATGATATTTCAATTGGTAAATGGTGACTATCTTTCCATTATGAGGGAAGGATATCTTGCGGAAAACCATGGATGGGACAGAAGACATAGCATAGGTGTAGCTCCACCCCAAGAGAATGTTGTAATCTAGAGGGGCGTCAATGACTTCGATGTCAACGCAAACAGTCTTGCCCGCAAGAGTGATAGGACAATTACGGAAGAGGCCAATGGGTTGGGAGGCGTGGCCATCCCACGCTCGATGGGTGATCGTGGAAGGGGCCAACTTAGGAGATCCGAGTTGCTTCCAAACAGAAGCGGACATCACGCAGGTGGATTCCCCCTCATCAATTATACATCGGGAAACGTTAGCATTCCGGATTTTGACTGGGATTTGGAAGGCGACGGAAGCAGGAAGAGGAGGATGTTCTGATTGATGGGCGTCAAAAACAATCATTTGGTCATCAGCAGGATCTAAAATGCCCATGGCAGATAACAGAGCCTTCTTTTGGGAAGGGCACGACTGGAGGAGTTCCAATGTGGAAATGGCAACAGGAGACTGCGCCAAATCATCTACTATGCTATACGAATGAGCAGCTTGACCAGAAGCAGCATTTCGGCATAATGGTCCCTTAGGAATCTTGGTATGAACCTCAAATTTGGGTTGAGGGATATGTAAGGGACCATTGGATGTCGAAAGAGGCTCTGTAGAACCTAAAGAAGGGGACTCGGGGGCAGACTGAGCGGAAGGTGTGGGGTATTGGCGAGACCAAGTTTGAAGGTTAAGGTCGACGGTTAGAGGTGGATTAGAGTTCATCATGAGGATCTAGTAATTGGAGGAACCAGAAGGGGAAGGTTGAGTGGCTACTTATCTATCAGGTGGTTGGGTAGCCACGAATCCCTGTTGTGCATCCACCTGCGCTTGAGGGGGTGGTGACTGCTGTTGCAGGGGTTGAGAAGGCAAGGGAGGCGGAGGTGTTGATGCTGGAGGAGCTGGAGCACCGAACTGTGGATACGAATAATAAGGGGGTTGGGTAACAGTATGGTGAGCAGGAGGTTGGGCCAAAAGAGGAGGTATGTTGTATCCTGGATACGTGCTACCAGGAGGGGGACAAGTGCGGGAGGTGCTGCCCCCTCTCCCAGGAAAACCATAACCCATGGGAGGTTGGGCATATGGATGAGAGAGAGTTCCAACGATACCGTCGGCGGCATGGGATGCCCCCTGTGCGTTGACACCACGGGGTCTGGGGAGGTCAGGTAGAATGGTATAAACATAACCTGTCTGAGCGCAGATCAAGTCATATTTTAACGCTAGTTAGAGGGCGGCTTCTTCGGTTTGGGGAAAATGCGATGCAACATCTTTCCCGATAGGAGGCAAGAGAGATCTAAAGAACTAGTCCATATAGATCCGATCTTCAAAGGGGGGAGCTCGACATAAGCTTCGTCTTCATCGCCATTCCTGAACATGGGTAGAAAGGCGGGTCGAAGATGTTTACTTCAAGGAAGTCAAGAGCTCTGTACCAGTATCGTATCAGAGAGGGAGCTAGAAGTAAGATAAAAAGGCTTGAGCAATGGTCACAAAGGTGGTATGGGAAGAGGTGGCTTGGTCGACATACCATTTAGAAGCTTCGCCGGTAAGTGTGCGTTGGAAAAATCAAAGACGGATGGAGTCATCAGTGATGGAATTGGAGGAACACCACATGTGGAAAGATCGGACATGATTGGTTGGATCTTCTCCAGCAAGGCCTTCGAACTTAGGGATGTCGGAGGGGAGCTTGGTTGGCATAGCAGGCCAACCAACATCGTGGCGGATAGGGTCATTGATCAATTGATTGAAATCGGGGAGGCTGAGGCCTGCAATGTACGGCAGCAAGGGTATGGCCGAGGTAGTTCCTGTGGCGGTTCCGCTAGTAGTGGTTCCGGCATTAGGGCCTGGAGCACCGCTAACGTTAGGCCCTGGACCAGACATAGTGAAGGTGACAGGGGGAGAACCAGGAGGAGAAGGAGAACCCAATGAATCAGAAGAGGAGTCGGAGTGCGGACTCGGAGGAGGACTGGCTCGACGACGGTGGGACGGAGCAGGTCGATTGACCGGAAACTGAGGGTGAAGGCCAAGAAGTCTCCAGGAAAGGCGCCTTGGGGGCGCAATGATGACGGGAAGAAGGAAACTGACAAGGGCAAAAAGGAATAGAATCAAGTGAGGTCAAGGGCAGAAAATGTGCAGTGACAATTGATTTTAGAGTCTTTGCCAGGCGGTGTTAACCAGGCTCTTCTTCACTTAGGGTCAGTGTGTGGTGTGCGTTAATTTTAATTTTTAAAAACCCTTTTCGTTTTGAGAGCAAGAAAAAAGTGTGTTGCGTAACTGAAAATATATCTGCAAAGAATAGTATATAATGTTGAAATAACATAAAATTAATAGTTACTATTGCATCTATCTAACCCAAGAAGGCGGGTCCCTCAAAACTAGTCTAAAAAAGGGGAAAAAATCTAGTCAAAACACACTGAAAAGAGGCCAATAGATCTAAGGTCGGGAGGGACAGGGATCTAAAGGATAAAGCTGCTGAAAAGAGGTGCAGATCACAACCAAGAGACAGAGGCAAGGTGGCTGGAAAAAGGGAGGAAATCAGCAAAAAGCGGAAAGGACAGGGAGGAGGTCCTAAAGAGAGGTCCAAACAAAACGACAAGAGGTGATTTGAAAGGAAGGAAGGCTGATTTAAAGGGATCTGAGGAGAAGGTTCCAGATCTGAGAAAAGGAAGGCTGAAACTCTGAAAAATAGACGGCTGAAACAACTTAAACTCTTCCACAAAAAGTGGAGGGTACTAAAGCCCTATGGGGCTAGGTTCCCACTTAGATGAGTAAACATCGTAACTAGGTCAAAGTAATGAGATAGAGGTCGAAACTCTATTAAGCTTTAGCAAACCCGTAAAAATTGTAGAAAAAACCACTGAAAATTGGCAAGGTGTCGCAAACACTCGTTTTCAGCGAGGTCAAAAGAGGCTACAATTGCACTGAGGTCCATGGCCGGCAGCTTTTTTAACAAAAGTGCCACCTCCTCGTTCCGCTGTCTCAATGCGCATTTTTGAAAAGTTGTCGTCTCAGTTGCGGCTGGTGTCGCTTACCTGCGCAATAGGGCCAGAAACACACGGAAGTTAGAAATTTTAATTTTTTAGGGTTTTATGTGAGAAAAACAACATAAAAATAGGAAAAATAAACAGCTGAAAAGAAACCCTAGGGTCTGAAGTAGCTGGATATGCAGGAATATGAAAAACGACAGCGGTCGTAATTTAAAACCCGTGTGGAGTCGCTATTTGTTAGTATGAATCCTTTGTCGAAGTGTACGAAAAAGGACCACTTTAGCTACGCATAACTAATAGCCCTAACAACAAAAGTGGCTGCCAATATCTTCAGATCTACGGTTAGTTGAACAAGAAAAGAGCTGCAAAAAACCAGATCTATGCATGGAAAGACATTAAGCAGTAAAAATAAGGGTTTGCTCCATATACCAATAGACAAGACAAGAACAAATTTTGAAAGAATTTTTTGTATTAAGGGCACCTGGGAGGAAAACAAGAAGGCGTATCCAATTCTCCTCAGTGGGATGGGTTCTTGGAAGTCCTCAGCACTTCAGATCTAAGATTTCTCTCTCTTGTTGGTGTAGAAAACCTAATGCAAAGAATAGAGCTCAATGGGAGCTCACACAGCAAATGATGGAAAAATGGGACCAAGTGTATAGATCCAGAGTGATCTAATAGGCAACAAAAGGTGAAGAATGGTAGGAAAAACCCTCCTATTTATAACAAAATATTGGGTCATTCTAGATCTCGGTGCATGATTAAAATAATGTTAACCAAATCTAGATCCACCTTTTATGGAATATTTTATTATATTTGTTGGAGGGAAAAAGTATTTGACTTGGGTCAAATCCCTTTATTTGTCAACAATAAATAAATAAATGATTTATTTATCTTTTTAAGGAAGTGGTTGAAGGATAATCAAATAAATAATGATTTATTTAATTATTTGTGGGTGATTTGGTCATATTTAATAAGGAATATTATCTAAATAAGATTTAAATAATTATTCCTAGAAAATAATAAGATAAATAAAGGTTTATCTAATTAATTTCTTTGTTTTTGGGTTAAACATGACTGGGAATAATAATTAAATTATAGTTTAATTAATTATTCCATGAGGAAAATCAAACAAATATAGGTTTGTTTAATATTTCCTTTTGGGGTTTCCTGTTTGGACCATAAACAACCTAATAAATGTGGTTTATTAAGTTATTTTACATAGTGAAGGAAATTTTACTTAGGGTAAAATTCGTCTTACATGGTGTCCATCTAATGATAATAGGTTAGATGACCAAAAATTGGTGTAACAACATTAAACTTAGTCCAATTCATTTCATTAGAGGTATGTTGGAACAAACTGAGAAAAGGATTAGTTTTGATGTAATGAGGTTCTCTTAGTAAAAAACAACTTAAAACATCACAGAGAAATCTTATTCATTGTTAGAAATATGTTGGAACATTTTGGGAAAAATATCATCTGTAACATAGTAAAGAATCCTATGCTAAAATAACTTATCACACTAGAATTAACTCATTCTACAACTCACAATGTTGCTATTAAGTCTCGTTCAAGGATTAGAGATTTCTTGGAACAACTTGGGAAAAAGACTGTTTGTAAAATCATGAGAATCTCTTACATAATTGTAGAATAGTCAATAACTCAAAATCATATAACTAATTCTCGTTCATATAATAGTGATGTGTTAGAAGAGTTTGAGAACAAGAGTAGCTTATAGAATAATGAGGATCTTCTAAATCCAACTAACAAGACTAAAATGCAATTAATAGAACTAAAATGCAATTAACTCAAAGTACTACAGTTATATCTCATTCACGTATTAGTGATGTATTGGAACAGCTTATCAGAACAAGATTGACTGTAATATTCGATGTAAGTAAATGACATAAAACATGATGCAAGAGGATAAACTTAGAAAACTGCCTAAGTTAAGAACAAAACAAAGTTAAAGGTTACTTATCTAGAGAATATGCAAAGGCCTTTTCATATAGTAGGGGCCCTCTACCATTAGATTAGCACACGAATCCTTAACTCCTTAAATTTTCTTCAGATCATGCATCAAAGTTATACTTCTTTCATTAGAAGAAAACGCTCAGAAACACAGTATCACAGTCTTTGAAAACTAAAAGAAAAACATCAACTAACTGTTTCTCGGTTCACCGAGTTATTTTTATAAGCAACTACATAACTGACTTTGAGTAGAAATAGGCAGAGGTGTCTTTTATAATCAAAATCGAACTAAAACTCCTGTTGAAGACTCGTATTTTGCTGAAGACACCTCAAGAATCCTTATCCTTATAGAAGTCTGCTTCTTGGTTTTGGCTTTGTCCACGTGCATAACCACTTCCAAATTTTTGCTCAGCCCTCGTGGAGGACAAGGAATGATGCAGGAGAGTTTTGGAGTCTAACCATATACTTATTTCCCTCAAATGACACCTGTAACCTGTTTAAACACAAAGATGGCTACGAAACATATGAATAGCTACAGAATGACTGCATTCTGTAGCTAAGTCTACTCATAAATCACTACGACAACAAAACCACAAAAGTATAATAAGTCAGTCATTGCATGTATTCTTAAAGTGATTTTAATCATTCTTATTGATCTTTTAGGCCTATAAATGATAAAGGATAAATGGAATGAAGTGGAGTTTGGTGAAAAGAAAAGACATTTTTAGGGTTCAACATACCCCCACTGCAAAACTTTTGCATGTCCCCATGCAATCAATCCATGTATTCTGAAACTTTAGCAAGGAGATCTAGCTTCCTTTTTCTGCTTTGCTTGGTGTTCAATGGAATTCTAGGCTTCCTCATAAACAATTTGAACCTTAGATTTATAAGTTCTCTGTTCAATTTCTTGTTTTTCTTCTTTAGCTTCCCACTAGCCTTATATAATTTTTTCATTTGCAGAGATAGAGTTGTGTTCATGCCACTTTTCAGTTTGACTTGTTCCCTTAAAATTTCATTTTCATTTTTTATATGCCTATTCAGTACCTCCAATTCATATTTGTCTCTTTTCAGGACTTCAATTGGAGGTTCTGGTGGACTAGGAGTTCTTTCTCTGTTTTCTGCGGCTCTTTTTTCTAATGATTCAACATAATTATAGATCTGTTGTTGGACTGGATCTACATCCGGAGTTCCTCTATCAGAATATTCTTCATACTGGTACTCAGGAGATCTATCAATTGGTGTCTCTCCATCTTCAATATCTATGATTCCTGTTTGTTTAACTCCTGTCTTTTTCATTATGCCTTTAAGCCTATGACTTCTTCTCAATTTAGATGGTCCCTCATTTTTCTCTTTAATATCATTTCTTGTTACTTTTTCCTTTTTGTGTTGTTTCTTGACTTTTGACCAATTTTTCAGAGATTATTTCCTCACTGTTTTCTTGTGTTGATATGTCAGTTTTTCGTTCAACAACTTTTCCCCTCTTGCTTCTCCTTATAGGTTTTTCTTCAGACAAAGTTTCTTTAGGTTCTTCAAAATGATTTCTCAAGAGGAATTGATCCCAACTATCTCCTCACTTCTTCAAATGATACTCAATTAAAATTTTAACTAAGCCATGATGATACAAGGTGGTTTCTAAGAACTGAACCCTTTTCTGTACATTAGAAGCCATCCTTTTTAAACTATTGAGCAAGAAAAAGGGTAGATTTATCTCTTCATCTATAAAATTCATCATGAGTCTAATGTGATAAACATATAAAGTGTCAAATCTCCCCTCACAGGTTATGAAATTTTGTAGAATTAGCAACATATTTCTCCATTTATTTTTCAAGGCTGAACTAGGAATGCCTTTCTTAAATACTAAAATGTCCATACCTGGTGTTTTAAACATCTGTCTCCAGGCTTCATTATGAAATTCTTTGTTTTTAAAACAACGCTCACCTTGCCTCGGCAACTCTGTTGCTTCTGCTATGAAGGACTCCGTGATGATGAGCTTGATATCACCAATTTCGACCTCTGACCCGTTGAATGATCGGTCAAATGACTTGGTGACCTCCTTGTGAAATCCATTGAACTTCTCCATAAACTTTAGCCATCCAACCTGCTGTAACATCTCTTTAATATGAGGATAACCTTCTAGATATTTAGTTCCAATTGGCTCTGACCTTACAATCAATCCCATTGCTTCCTTTCCTCAGTTTCAATTCACTGCTCTGTTTCTGCTCTCCTGTTTGAGGAAGAAAATGGCTATAGAGGGTTGTCTTACTCTAAAAATGGCTTCTCTTTTTCTGTAGATAGGAATTGGCTACAAAATAAAATGGCATTGAGTGGATATGAGATGAGTGAAATACAGTAAGGGTAAATCATAAGAATGATTGAGTTTAAGAGTTTGTCATGGAGTAAAAGACCGCGAGGAAATCACATGAAAATTTTCAAAATCATCAATGAATGTTTCGGTCTAATGACGTGACCTAATAGGTCACTTCAAGTATTGACCGTTAACTTCTAATTAATGATGATTTGATGTGGAGTGGAATGGAAGGGATTTGTTCAAGGGTTTTATGATAGGCTTGATCAATTTGAATAAAAAAATAACTTTATAAAACATACATATGACTTAACCATATTATATCTTTCATAATTTTCTATCAAAATAATTTCACACACAGTTTTACCTTAGCCCCCCCCGCCCTTTTTTTTTTGCTGCTTTGATATGCTTTATCTTTCCTCTAAAAATTACTGATCTTTTAGAATCGAAAATCCTTTTGATTTTTCTTGTTGAAGTAGGTTTCCAAGATCAATTGGCTACAAAACAAGTGGTTGCTAAATATTAGGCTGCGGAAAAGATGGCTGCAAAATATCTGGCTATAGAATGTACCTGTAAAAGCTTTGAGACATGGAATGAAATGAATTGAAATATGGATGGAATGAAGTATGAAGTGAAGTGAAATGGATCATGAAATATAGTGGAATGAAGTATGAATGAAGTGGAATATGATGGAATGAAATGGATCATAAATGTGGAGTGGAATAAAATATGAAAAGTAAGCCTCCAACTTATGATTTTGTAATACTTGATTGCAGAAAAAGAACAATTTTGAAAATATGAAATGAAATGAGATGGATCATGAAATGGAGTGGAATGAAGTATGAATGAAGTGAGATATGATGGAATGAAATAGACCATAAATGTGAGTGGAATGCGATATGCAAAGTGATCCTGCAACTTATGTTTTTATGATACTTGATTGCAGGAAAAGAACAATTTTGAAAAGCTAAAGTGTCAGAAAAATTCTGATTTTCACCTTATCTTTTCTGTATATACATGCTAATCAATGATTAGTTTTCATGTTTATACTCTTTTTTTTTTAGCATCTGATTACAGAAAATAAAATTAAGTTGATGAAGAAGGAGGATTCTTCTTCATTAACTTCACATCACTGTTCTCTTGGAATTTCTTAACAAATTCTTCTCTTGAAAGTGGCTTATGATACAGTTTCAATCTATGACCACTTACAAGAAAAGTCACCTTATCTTCATCTATTGTCCTGATTTTTATTGCTCCATTGTCAAATATTTTTACAATTTCATATGGCCCAAGCCAATGAGTTTGGAATTTACCTTTGAAATCTTTGAACTTCGAATCAAATAAGAGAGCCCAGTTACCTTCTTTAAATTTCTTTTCCTTAATGTACTTATCATGCCATCTAGTCCTTTGTTGTTGGACTATACTTGTTTTCTGGACCGCATCTTGTCTGATCTCATCCAATTCATTAATCTGCTCCAATCTGTGCTTTTGTGCCTCTGTTAGATCAAGTCCTAGTTGGACTACCATTTTAAAAGTTTGAATCTGAAACTCTATGGGAAACAAGACTTGTTTTCCATAAACAAGTTCATAAGGGGTATGACCTATTGTGCTTCTCCATGTAGTCCTATAGGCCCACAAGGCTTCAAGAAGCCTATCTACCCAATCTCTTCTATGTAAATGAATAGTCTTTGTTAGGATCCCTTCAATGACCTTATTAGTAGATTCCACTTGACCATTTGCTTGTGGATGATAAGGAGTAGATTTTCTATGCCTGATTTTGTACCTCTCCATCATTTTCTCCACTAGCCTTGATGTAAATTGAGCTCCTTGATCTGTAACAATTTCCCTTGGGACACAAAAACGAGTAAAAATATCCTCAAAAAGAAAATTAACTACAGATGCTTCAGTAGCAGAAAGTAATGGCTTGGCCTCTACCCATTTGGTAACATAATTAGTGAAAAATAATATATATTTCTTTTGTCTTGATGGAGGACTAATAGGTCCTACAAAATCCAAAGCCCATTTTTCAAAAGGTTCAATATGTACCTGAGGCTGCAATGGCATCTCACCCGAAGGAGAAGGTTTCCCTACCCTTTGGCAACTGTCACACCTTTTGACATACTCTTTAGCATCTTTAAAAAGGGATGGCCAATAATATCCTAAATGAAGGATCTTATAAGCTATTATTTTATCAGCAAAGTGTCCGCCACAAGGTTCATCATGACATGCCTTGAGGATCTCAGGCATCTCATCTTCCCGAACACATCTCCTAATGATAAAATCTGGACCTATTTTGTATAACTCATTAGCAACCCATGAATATTTTGCACTGTCATAAATGATATTTCTTTTGTCTCTTGCATTCATTATTGAAGGAAATTTTCCTGAAACTAAATAATTAGCAATGTCAGCAAACCAAGGAGTTTGAGTAGAAATTGCAAAAAGATATTCATCAGGAAATTGATCTTCAACTCGAGTGTCATCTTTGATGTTTTGGAGTCTAGATAGGAAATCAGCTACTGTGTTTTGTTTTCCAGGCCTATCTAGAATGGTAATGTTGAATTCTTGTAAAAGAAATAACCATCTTATGACTCTGCCATTAGTAATTGATTTGTTCATTAAGTATCTAATTGCAGAACGATCAGTGTGAACAAAAGTTTCATAGCATGTTATATAGTGTCTAAATTTGTTTATGGCATGAACAATAGCTAAAAACTCTTTTTCAGTTACAGTATAGTTTAACTCTGCAGGAGTCAAATTTTTACTGGTATAGTAGATGGCATAAGGAATTAGGTCTTTTTGTCCCAATACTGCTCCTAGAGCTGTATCTGAGGCATCTGTTGAAATATGAAAAGGTAACTTCCAGTTAGGTCCCCTTAAAATAGGTGCTTCAGAGATTTTTGTTTTCAGGGTCTCAAAGGCTAACTGGCAATCAGGATTCCACTTGAATTCATAGTCCTTGGTAAGTAATTTGAAAAGTGGAGATGTTATCTTGGTGAAGTTTTCTATAAACCTTCGATAATATCCTGTAAATCCTAGAAAACTCCTAACATCTTTTTGACAACTTGGAATAGATAAGTTAGAGATGACTTCAACTTTTGACTCATCAACTCTAATCCCATCTCCCTGAAATGTGATGTCCTAAAACAATTCCTTCAATAAACATCATAAAACACTTCTCATGACTAAGTGAAATATTTGCTTCTTTACATATTTTTAAAACTTTTTCCAAGTTTGTTAAGGCTTCTTTAAATGTGTTTCCATAAACTGTGAAATCATCCATATATACCTCTACACAATCATGTATTAGATCTGAAAAAATTCCTAATACTTCTCTTTGAAATGTTGCAGGTGCATTGCATAATCAAAATGGCAATACTCGGTAAGCATAGTTACCCCAAGGACAGGTAAATGTGGTTTTGTCTTGATCTTCAAGTGCTACTTGGATTTGATTATAACCACTAAACCCATCTAAAAATGAGAAGTATTTTTTTCCAACTAATGTATCTAATACCTGATCTATGAAAGGTAGGGGAAAATGATCTTTAAGAGTAGCTTTGTTTAATTCTCGGTAGTCAATACATACCCTCCATTTACCATTTTTCTTTGGCACAATTACCAAAGGATAAACCCACTGACTATCTGAAATAGGATAGATAAAATTGACATTCAACAATTTCTGCAATTCTTCTTTAACAATCTCCCTAAGATTTGGATTCATCCTTCTTTGAGGTTGTCTGATTGGTTTACAATTTTCCTCTATGTAGATGTGATGATTGCAAGTCTTAGGGCTTATCCCTTTCATATCAGTGTACTCCCATGCATATGCAGAAGAATGTCTCTGTAATATCTTGACTAGCTTTTCTTGTTGAGATTTCTCTAGGTTCTTGTTTATGTTTAAAGTTTTACCTGGAAATATCTCAATTATAGAGCTGCCAAATTTATCCATGGAATAAAGAGACATCTGTCTTGATGATAAAAAATCAATGTTGGATTCTTCTTGAAATTTTTCATGTTTGTATTCCGAAGAGGATTCAAAATTTTCTAAGGTATTTAGAATCTGGCTATCTTCACTAATTTCTGAAATTGTGAAGAGAGGTTGTATGTCTTCTTCATCCTCAATCCACTGAGTATCATCTAATTATGTAATTGTCTTTGCTAGAGGATACAAGGTAAATTTCTTGGTTGAACTACCATCAGAGATGTACATATCACCAGATCTACAACTAACGAAAGCATTAGCTGTAGCTAACCAAGGTCTTCCTAATATGATAGGATGTCCTCCTAGATTATTCTTAGGGGTTAAGATCATAAAATCCACATGATACTCCCAAGAATATAGGGACACTGGAATGTATTCTATTACCCCATCAGGTTTGATCACAGGTCTGTCTGCTAATTGTAATAATGTGGGTGTAAAAATAAGATTAGGAAGTTTTAGTTTATCCATGATTTGTCTACTCATGATATTGATTGCTGCTCCTAAATCAATAAGTGTGTTTTGGATCTCAGTTCCATTGATGTGTATTTTAACAACTGGATTTCCTGGGTCTAGATACTTTGGAATAGCAATCTTACCCGTCATGATATCTGCTATTTTTCCTGCCAGTTGAATTTTCTTTGTCTCTTTTATTCTTTTTCCTGTATTTTTCATGCTCAACTCCTTTATTTTCTTTGCTAAGATTGGAATTTCCTTGAGAGCTTGTAATAATGGAATCTTAATACAAACATTTCTTATCTCATCTAGGAAATCATAATTGATCACCATAATTTGTTTCTCTACACCCTTATCAATTTGTAATCTTTCTGGAAAGGGAGGTGTAGAGGTGAATGTTGATGGCTGCTCCAATATAGGAGTTGAAATTATTGGTTCTTTTTGTTTTGATTTTTCAATATTTGGGTCTTGAAAAGATGTGCTCTCTTCAAGAATTTTATTTACCTGTAGAGAATCTTCCTCAGAGTTGTTTTGTTATTGTATGATTACATAAGGTTTCTTCTTTTCCAGTATTCTTCCATACCTAAGTTTAACATCATTAAGGTCTAAAGGAGTAATCAAATAGGTTGGGAACTGTTGGCCTTCTATCATGTATGTGTTCAGAGGATTTTTATTGTTGGGGTTTGGTATAGGTTGGGCAGGTAACTGATTTGATTTCTAAGGAAATGGTAATGGAAGTGGTGGATTTTGATGTTGTGGATTTTGTTGAGGAGGGAAATTTGGATATGGTGGATAAGATGGTGGATATTGATAATACTGAGAGTATCTTCCATAGGGATTTTGTGCTCCTTGTGCCCAAGTTTGAGATTGATTTTGGAATTGGGGCCAAGTTTGCTGCCAAGAATTCCAATTTGGTGGGGTTTCATTATACATATGATCATTGAATCCTTGTGTTTGAGGTCCTTTCCAAGGCCTCCTAGAGACAAAATTGAGAGATTATGTGGAATTTGTAGGGGTTTCTTCTTGAAAGATAGCTTTAAGACTAGGAAGTGAAGGAGAAATCTTCTTCTCATGCTTTTCTGAACAAATTACACAAGTCTCTACTATTTTTGCATCCAAAGGGCACTCTCTCAAGGCATGCTTCTTTCTATATTTGGGACAAAAGATTGCTAAGGCATCAAATTCAACTTTTTTCTTGTTTTGTAACTTAAGGGTGTCTATTTTTTCACTAAGACTCCCTAAAATGTCAGATTTGAATTCATCAAGCATATGTCCTATTTCTTCCCTACTTACTGCCCCAGAAGCAGACTTACTTTCCCTTGCAAGAGCAGGGCCTCTTGGTCCTTTTAAAGTTTTAGATTTCCCTCTTGAAAGGTTGATACATAATTCAACTATTTCAGGTAATGTGAGCTGGGATATATCTCCTTTTCCCATCATATTAAGGATATCTAGCCATTAATCCCTAATTGTCTTCAACAAGAGAGCTTTCAAAGTATCTTGGTCTAAGCTTTCCATTTTTTCTCTCTTGATGTTATAGTTAAATATTTCCAACAAATCTTCCAGATTTTAATCCTCTTTTTGTACCATTTTAAACACTTCCTCGTTATGGTTGATTGGCATACAGTAATCCAAATACCTCTCTAGAAATGTTTGTTTCATGTCTTCCCATGTCCTAATAGAACTATTGATTAAACTCATAAACCATTTTAATGCTGCTCCTTTCAATGTTGAAGGGAATAGTTTAAGTTTTTGAGCATCTTGTAAGTAATCATAGGTTCTACATAGGATTTCAAATTCAAATAGGAATATTTCAGGATCTTCACTTTTGATTCCATAAAAGTTTGGAAGGACAGAGAGTGAAATATTTTTCATAGTTGCATTGGTTTCTTCATCTACTATAGGAAACCCAAAAGAGCTTCCCATTTCCCTTCTACCTCTTCCTTTGCCTCCTTCTACACCTATAACTCCTCCTTCTGCACCTCTAACTCCTTCTCCTCTACCTCTACCTCCTCCAAATAGTGTATGTTCTCCATTAAAGACTCCTCCTCCCCCTTCTTCTGCCATGGTTGATTCTTCTGTGGAAATGAAAAAGTTTATGTCTTCAACAGGGGTCCTTGGATCTTCTTCTAAGACAGGTTCAGTGGATGAAGTGGAAGGTCTCTCTGATGGAATATCTGATCTTAAGTCTTCTGGAAGTCTATGATTAGTATAGTATGGAATGTAGGTTTGAGTTGGAGGTTTGCTGCCTCTTGGTCTTGGTGGAACAAGTGGTGTTCCAGGAATCAAGCTTCTGCTTCTTATAAATCTACCCCTTCAATCTCTTTCTCTACGCATATCATTTTTTTTGGGACGTAAGAAATAAGGCTAACTAGTTACACTTCCCCAGAAACAGCGCCAAAATGTCTAGTCAACTTAGTGTTCCTAAATTGATATCATAAATTGTCAACCAGGGCTAGTAAACTGTTGAAGTGAAGTGCACCATATTTGCCTAGGTATCTTCTTCCTACTGCGTTGTCATTACTGTTTTTCTAGTGTTTTTGGTTTTGTGTTTTTATGATAAGGGGGAAAACTAAATTACTAGCAAAGAGAAGTTACTGATCACACTAAAACAGAATAAAATCTACTCTAAAATATGAATGATACCAAGAACAGAGAATGCTAGTCCACAGATTGTAAAGCTACTAAGAAAAGTAACTCATAACATTAAACTTAGTCCAATTCATTTCATTAGAGGTATGTTGGAACAAACTGAGAAAAGGATTAGTTTTGATGTAATGAGGTTCTCTTAGTAAACAACAACTTAAAAAATCACAGAAAAATTTTATTTGTTGTTAGAAATTTGTTGGAAAATTTTGGGAAAAAGATCATCTGTAACATAGTAAAGAATCCTATGCTAAAATAACTTATTACACTAGAATTAATTCATTCTGCAACTCACAATGTTACTATTAAGTCTCGTTCAAGGATTAGAGATTTCTTGGAACAACTTGGGAAAAAGACTGTTTGTAAAATCATGAGAATCTCTTACATAATTGCAGAATAGTCAATAACTCAAAATCATATAACTAATTCTCATTCATATAATAGTGATGTGTTAGAAGAGTTTGAGAACAAGAGTAGCTTATAGAATAATGAGGATCTTATAAATATAACTAACAGGACTGAAATGCAATTAACAGAACTAAAATGCAATTAACTCAAAGTACTACAGTTAGATCTCATTCATGTATTAGTGATGTATTGGAACAGCTTATGAGAACAAGATTGACTGTAATATTCGATGTAAGTAAATGACATAAAACATGATGCAAGAGGATAAACTCAGAAAATTGCCTAAGTTAAGAACAAAACAAAGTTAAAGGTTACTTATCTAGAGAATATGCAAAGGCCTTTTCAGATAGTAGGGGCCCTCTACCATCAGATTGGAACACGAATCCTTAAATCCTTAAAGTTGCTTCAGATCATGTGTCAAAGTTATACTTCTTTCATTAGAAGAAAACTCTAAGAAATAGAGTATCACAGTTTTTGAAAACTAAAAGCAAAACATCAACTAACTGTTTCTCGGTTCACCGAGTTATTTTTATAAGAAACTACATAACTGACACTGAGTAGAAATAGGCATAGGTGTCTTTTATAATCAAAATCGAACTAAAACTCTTGTTGAAGACTTGTATTTTGCTGAAGACACCTCAAGAGTCCTTATCCTTATAGAAGTCTGCTTCTTGGTTTTGGCTTTGTCCACGTGCATAACCACTTCCAGATTTTTGCTCAGCCCTCGTGGATGACAAGGAATGATGCAGCAGAGTTTTGGAGTCTAACCATATATGTTTTTCCCTCAAATGACACCTGTAACCTGTTTAAACACAAATATGGCTACAGAACATATGACTAGCTACAGAATGACGACATTCTGTAGCTAAGTCTGCTCAGAAAACACTACGACAACAAAATCACAAAAGTATAATAAGTCAATCATTGCATGTATTCTTAAAGTGATTTTAATCATTATTATTGATCTTTTAGGCCTATAAATGATAAAGGATAAATGGAATGAAGTGGATTTTGGTGAAAAGAAAAAACATTTTTAGGGCTCAACACTTCACACAACCGATATTTAAACAAAATTAAATGTAACTATTAGGAGCTAATTCTTCCTACATATGGCGATCACAACTGAAACATAGAAGAAAATTCTAAGTGGTTAGCTGTTGATTTTATATGCCATACAAAATCAATATTTCTTTGTTCTCTGATCATGTCCTTTGACCGCATTTTTACCACGAGCATATGCACCTTTTTTTGTTGAATTTGACTAGGTGGATAGGACGAAATCCATATATGGATCATTTTGGAGATGCCCATGTGGCTCATTCCTTTATTCGATCCTGGGAACCTATCAAACCATAAAATTAGTTGTGGAAACAACAATTAGCTGCAGAATTGGATGCGTTCTATAGCTGAGTTACAAAAATCCATTCAATTAAAAAGAACATCAAAATATAACATAGAGATCATTCAAATGCATTCTCTTAGATAAAACATGTCATTTATCATTGATTGGATTTTATGGATTTATGAAAATATAAGGAAAAGTGATGAGAAAGGATGTCAGAGAAGGGACAATTATGAGGTTCAATAGGTGTCACTACAAGAATTTGAGAAATGGGCCATAGAAAATTTCATACCTATTAACCCTCTAGGCTATGTAACCAGATGGGTTGAAGCTAAGCTCATAAAGGATTATATTGCAAATATAAATTCAAAATTCATCTTCGAGAATATTGTGACCCTCTTTAGATTCCCTAATATTCTAATAAGTGATCAAGGTACCAATTTTGTGAATGAAACCATTGAAGCATTGAGAGACGAAGTCCAGATTCATCATCAAAAGAGCACTCCTTATCACCCACTAGCGAATGGTGCAGTGGAAGCTTTCCACAAGATATTGGAGACTGAGCTTACAAAGTTTTGCAATGCTAACCGAAATTATTGGGATGAGTGCATACCTGTAGTTCTCTGGGCATATCGAACTACATGTAAAAAATTGACTTGTAGGACACCATTTAGGATGGTGTATGTGCAAGAAGTCGTGTTACCATTGTAATACATTGTTCCTAGTCTACACATTGCAAAATTAACAAATATGGCAGAAGAAGATGTTATGGAGGAATGATTTTCGTAGTTTTTCACACTTAAAGAAGATCACTTTATTGCCAATTTTCGCCAGCAAGTTCAAAAGGCACATGAAAATGCCTGGCACATCAGAAATAAGGTCTTTAAGGAAGATGATTTTTTCTTGTTGCATGACAACAAGTTTGCGTGCCACCCAGGGAAGTTCAAGATGTATTGGCTAGGGCCATACATTGTTAAGGATATCATTGATGGAGATGTAGTGCACTTGGCCACAATGAGCAGAGAATATCTTCATGGTTATGTTAATGGAAGCTAATTGAAGACATATAGGGATGACCCTCTCCTTGCACACACCAAATGACTATATGGTAGGAGTTTTGGATCTGCGCAAAATGGATGGAAGATGTGAAAAATGGTGCAATTCTCACGCAGTAGCTACGCAAGGAGGTTGAATGGCTCACAGAGGTGCCAAAATCAAGTTTTTGGAATAGTAAATCTAGAAAAGATAGTTTTATTACCATTTAAGGGAGCATCTATGTTGCATTTAATGAGGGAATTTTACCATATTTGGAACCATTTTGTCATTTATGGAGACACATTAATGTCTAAGGGACCGTTGAAGATGATCCAAAACTATAAATATTACCTAAGGGACCAAAATAGTTCCCTTTTATTTCTGTATGAATTTTCTACTTTGAGCTCTCTGATTTTTGCATATTATTCATTGTCTATGTCTGGTCTAGATCTTGGATTTGAGGAGGATTTGCGTCGTAGGGGTCTTGGTTACGTTATCCTGCCAAGCATGACAACGACATGCCCAGAAGAGGATCCTGTTGCATCAGCCGCTAAGACACCCACGCCTACAAAAACTAAGAAGGGTCATACGTTAGGGACCCATAAATCCCCTCGGGAGAAGACTCCAAAGCCGCGCTCCATAGCGGCTAAGCACCAGAAGAAACCCACAGAGGAGCTCCCTGAGACCATTATGGAGGAGGAGGATGTGGTCAAAGTGGCCCCATTCTTGTATTTTCCAAACTATGTTGGAATGTGTAAGGCATTTGTCAAGGTCCCAAATGATTTTGACTAGGTGCGGTCATATATTAACATGCCATTAATTCCTGAGAATGTCCCACTTGAAGGCGATATGTTCGCTAAAGTGCCACAACTCAAGATGGAGGATTGGGACCTCAAAAATTTTGGTAAGTTTCCCAAGCTTACGCCTAAGCACTATATATATCATGTGCCCTATGAGGGGGGGATTTTTTGTGTGGATCCGCAACAATGGGTGTTGGGACAACACATGGTAGGGCTTCTAAACTTATTGTAGGTTCCATATTTCAGGCACAACCCAATAAAGGGTATCTGTGTGTGCCAATTTCTCATGCTAGTACATGATGAAGCCTTATGGTTGGGAGAGCGCATGCCCATTGATGCCACGTTGATCCATCCAATCACTAGCCTGCGTGACCAAGACACAGATCCCATGGCTGACTTTGGAGGAAAGGAACAACAAAAGAGGGTGGAAGACAAAATGAAAATGACCTACCAAGTGTCACGCCACAGTAGAGAATTTATGGTCAGCAAAATCAACGATCCCGCCATTAAATTTTCAATGCTCATCTTGGCCTGCAAGATGATAAGGAAGTGTAGACCTAAGGAGGTTCTTGTGCAAGTCATTGCACTGGCAGGATAGTGTGACAAGGGCGTAATCTACAATTGGGCACGATATTTATGAAAATAGTTCTTGGAGAATGTGTGTGAAGCACAAGAGGAGGGAAAGCACTTGTTATGCTTGGTTCCTACTGATGATAGCCATAACTTTATGGAAGAACCAAGAAGAAACGTGATTCCCTGATATAGAGCCAAAAATGTGTGAAGCCACATAATATGCCACACTATGGATTTCCTTCGTCCCTGCGTGCATTATTGAAATCAAGATATTTTGGGTCTTGTTTGATGCTTCTATATTTCAAGCGACCTAGTCTAAACCAAGGCTCTCTCCAACTTTGTATGATCATTACAAGTTGGTTGCATATTTTAAGGCCACCTTCCACAACATTCACATCCACACGAAGGGCACAGTTGAATAATTTATGTACGAATTGTTGTATCTTGTCACTGGGGACGAGTTGTTGTGTATCATTGCAGAATGGATGCTAGCCTGGCTAGAGCCACACACCGTGGAAGGTGCACTAACCTCTCTTCCTAAGACACCTACCAAGCCTCGCAATGGTACAAAAACTACTGAGAATACCACAAGAGAAGGTCTCACACCGAATACAACCGGCGAAATGATTGATCTGGAAACAAACACTACACCTAAGAAGAATGGTGTTGAGCCTAAAGAGAGAGAGGAGGAGGTGAAATTTCATACTTCGAAGGGCACAAAGCATGGTTCTCAGGCCACAGGAGGATCCAAGAAGAAACGAATGGGCTCTAAGGCCACTCGAGAAGAAGAGCTGACAAGAAGGGAAAGGATGTCTGAAGTTAGAAAACTATGTGAATCCCTCAGGATCAAGAGATCCCGAGGGATCACTTTTACCATTTATCTTTTTACCCCTTTCTTATTATAAAAGGCGACGACTGTAAACAGAAGGGGGACTGGCTGTTATTATTGAAATTGTAATTCTTAATTACGGATTCTCACTGTAGTGAAGAACACAAATATATTGTAACGCTCTTTCAGCTTGATGATTAATACATAAGTGAAGTTGCTATTCTTTCTCTTTATCTGAAGTAATCACCAGTGTACGCTGGCGGCTAAGGGCCCGGCTTCTGGTGGAATTCACTGCTTCATCTGTGTCATACATTTATGATTGTCACAAGTGTGATGGTTTGATAGTATTATTTCTTTCTATGATTCTGTTTCCTTTGCTGCTCATTATTTTCCTATGTTAACCGAATAGTTCTGTTTTATATAATTTACAGTATTTTTATTTATTTAGTTTACTTCCGCTTTCGGATTGAGTTTCTTAGATAATTATTCTGCTCAATGAGATCAATTTTAACGAGTATTAACTACTACTGTTAGGCTCTCAGATTGATACCATTGTTGCTTTATTGAAGAATTCATTTGATTTAGATTCAATCAGTTTCGAAGAGAAGAGTAATCACTACTGTACTCTTCACTGATATTGTTGTTACTTGAAATGCTGTAGGATTTGATTTCATTACAGGATTGAGTTTTCATTTAATTGCAATTAGAATTTACTTACTGCATCCGTTTACTATTGTATTAAAAGATCTATACTTCAACCTATGAAACATTACTCTCTGATTTAAATAGCTCCCACATACTGTGTACACTCTTGAAATCGAAGGACTTGCCTGGATTGATAATTAATGTGAGGATAATTAAGAGTTTAAAAAGCACCTTTTATCAACCAACATTTTGGCGTCGTTTTTGGGGAGAGTGTAAGCCCTTTATGAAGAGTGATGTATATATGATAATTTCCTGTTAAGAGAGTATGAAAAATGCCTACTCCCTTTCCCGCTTTCCAGCAGAGTTGTTAGAAATTTAGGGTAGAGGTAAACATTTGAATTGTTTGTATGAATGACTAAGAAGAAAATACCAGAAATCAATCCAATTCCACTACCCAAACCTGAAAAATATAAGGGACCAGTGACCCTTGGATGATCAACTTTCATAGATGAAATATTAAAGAAAGTTGAATCTCAACCATCAGTAGGTCCTCAAAACGTTGCTTCTGGACAACCTATTGTCTCCCTTCGAGCCACAGGCTCACTATCTATAGCCTACACTGAGGTCCACAAAAAACTGTAGGAACTGAGAAGAGTTTTCAAGAAATTGAAAATTCATGCCCAATTTCCTCACAAGAAGGGAATTCATGTAATATTCGTGAAGGAGGAGGAGAAACAGGGGAAGAACAAAGATTCCCTCAGGTAGTAATTGAACAAGGAACACCTAGTATCCTAAATAGAGGGAGTGTTGTTAATATTATTTCCACCTCTTGTGATATTCGTGAAGGAGGAGGAGAAACAGGGGCAGAACCAAGATCCCCTCAGGTAGTAATTGAGCAAGGAATACCCAGTATCCCAAACAGAGGGAGTGTTGTTAAGATTATTTCCACCCATTTGGGACACCGAAGGGATAACTCCCTAGCTCCAGAAATCCCAGAAGGATACTGGCATATATTTGATCAAATGGCTAACAATCCACAAGCACCCCAAACTTCCACATTGCAGTACCCCATCGTTGACACAGCTGCCAACGCTCCTATGAAAGCTATCCCTTTACAAAATATTCCCACCTTTCACGAGCTCTCATCAGAGGATCTAGACGCGTTTCTATTTGAATTTGATGTATTATGTCGGGGTTATGATTATACCACCGACCCACAAAAACTAAATTTGTTTCCATCTACATTAAAAGGCATAGCCTTGCATTGGTTCATGGGGCTAGGTGGAGGAACAATAAATGATTGGGATCAAATGAAAAATGCTTTCCTTAAAAAATATTATGATTATTGCAGATCTATGGAATTGAAAGACAAAATATTCCAAATGGTAGCTAGACCCGGTGAAACATTGGAAGAGTATGTATATCACTTCCAATATAACCTCCAAATATCCCCCCTATGTAAATCCACCCTTCCCTGATAATTTGCTGAAAACTACAATGATTAAAGGGATGAAAGAAAAATGGATAGAGACATTAAATATTATCAGTAAAGGTGATATATATCAACAGGATTATGCTGATATTATTAAATTGTGTATCAGGTGCTCAAGGGGCAGTACGAGATTGAAATCAGGAGAATGCGACATGACCACCAGGGACAGCAAAATCTCTGGTGGAACCATTACTCGTACAGAAATTGGAAATCTGCTAGAAGATTTCAAAACATATATCTTGGGGACTTTGATGATGCAATTAGACATCATGCAGGCCAAGTAGAAGTAGGCGGAAGAAAAACAGAACCTGGTGATATTTTTCCCGAGATGCAGAAAGAAGCATAGTCAAAAAGAGTGTCCACTGGATATGGTACAAACCTATGCCATATGTACTAAAGATCATGCCACAGAAAGCTGCCCGTCACTGCCAGGGTTAAAATTAGTCTATAAAGAGGCAAAAGAAGAAGCAGAACTAGTCTACCTACTAAATTAGCATCGCCAATGGCGACCATGACAAACAGGTACGCCAACCGACCCATCTTCTTCCTTTCAGCCCTCGCAATATAATGCTCAACAATATACAGGAGCTATGTGGAAAAACCAGACACCTTTTCCAAATTGGTCAAAAAAACCATTCTTTATGCCACCTTCGTCCAACCAATCAAACCAAAATAATATTTGGCCAAATTTTCCTTGTTTTCCACCATTTTTTCCATCCTCCACTGTTACACAGTAATTTGTCACTATCCCTGCAATTCCCTGTCCCGCACATTGGAGGGCCTTTTTCCATGACCTGTGAGAAGTGACATAACCTGAAATCACCTTCATGGTATCCCCCTTGACAAGGAAAATCATTCCTTTGAAGAAAGTTTCCTCTATAAAACTATAAAAACAAATCTTTTGGCCTTGGTGCGACTAGCCAGTTCAGCCCTCGCACCAATGGGGGAAATCCACCAAAGAGGGCGCGCCAACTGGTGCTTTGTCCCAGTGTCTCACTTGCACCAAGCTTAATAAGGATTGTTTTTAAAAAATAAATGGTGGAAGTTTGATTCCAACAAACTCCTGAATGAGTCTCTAAAATGAGTTGGGAGGTTTGGCTCCGGATCTCCATGTATGGGAGGTGGTTTTCCACCTATCATGGAAGTTTCCTTGAGGATAGGGCCAATCGCATGATTGTAGGGATCCCAACTCCCCTTCCACCATCTATATAAACTTGCCATTTTCCCTTAGCAAGCTAGTAGTATTAATGGTCCTAATAGCACTAGAGAAGAACTGAACTTATAACAAGGAGACTATCACCAGACAACCTATGAGAGTCAAGCCGAAGAGAGAGAGATTTTTCCCTTTTCTGACGAGCTTCATTGAGACATGCTCCACTGTAGACCCCACCGAAGGAAGATCCAGCATCAGAGCTTGGGTTGTATCTTTCTTTCGTTATTTAATGATAAGCGACTTTGATTATGGTTTCATTCATGTGTCTTTGTCTTTTGATGCAATGAATTACATCTTCTCTGACTGATGTATGGTTACAAGATTTAGAATCTATGTTGTGTATCGTTGTGTTTCTTTGAATGTATGCAAGTGTTCAGAAGTGTTAAAGCGGAAGGATCATGATCTTCCAGAGCGAAGGACAGGAAGCATCATCCTTTATCCAATGACCATTGCATAGGACCTGAGGTAGGAAACTCGTTATGTTTTGTCATTTTCTAACTAGAGACCTGCGTCACTGTGTGACTGATTGTTGCTAGAACCGATATGGGATAGTAGGGATCGCCTCTCTCCATAGACGGGATTTACCTCTCCAACAAACTGGCGACTCCACTGGGGAGTTTGATTGGAGTTTTTATTGTCTCTTTTGGTTGCTTTTGGCTTTTTTCTGCTTGATTTTCTTTTCTGTTTTGTCTCCTTTTGGTGTAAAACCTTTGTTCAGCTCCACCACACTTGATCTCCTCTCTATTTTCTCTTTTTTATTTCTGTCCTTAGTAAACTTAATTGGCGTGCTTTTTAGCCTAACAGATGTGCCAACTGGTGCTAGTTGCTAGTTAGGCCCCTGCGCCAACCCTATTTTGGCACAACATACAGCCAAACAGTCGCGCCAACCCTGTTTGGTGTTAGGGTTTACTTGTTTTTGAGCCCTCTGAGTCTGATTTTTATTTTTGGTGTTATTTTTCCGACTGCCTGAGTGTCTTGGAGTCCTTGTTGACTGTGCTTGACCTCTATCCTCCAGTTTTTTTCCCTCTACCATTAGTTTTATATTCTAGCCCTAGGGCATCTAGGTGCTATTGTGCGGTGAGCCTCTCATGGGAGTTCTTGGTTTTCATTTGTTCAGTCAACGTCGTTTCTGCTTCTTAGCATTCATTGGGTTGGTTTCCATTGTTTTATTGTGATATTTGAGTGATTAATCTCTTTTTCATTCAAGTTTCACTTTGCCTCACTTCAAGCCTAGATCACATGGTTTATATGAGTCTTTTTGGGATTCCTCTTTGATTTGAGGGATTTCTTCCATCAGTTCGAGTTCTGATTGTTTGCTTTGCATTGAGTGAACTTGCTTGTTTCTACTCTTTTGCTATCATTTCTCAAATTGGCTTTATCATTAGTTTTTGATTTCGTTTGGTGCATTTTGCTCTAAAACATTGAAAAATACAAAAACAAATCTCTTTTCTTTTTTATTAGTTAGTGAAAATCGAAAGCTTTTCTGCACTATTAGTGTTACATAACTCTAAAGGAAAAGTTTTTAGTTTCATTTGCGTGCATTAGAGACAATAGTGGATGTTTTTTGATCATTTTGTTATTGTTTGAAAAGATCTCAACCTTCCCGTAGTTAGCTCTTCATCGAACAAAGTGATATATTGTGGCATGTAGTGTGCATTTAGAGGATTTTTGAAGACATAACATTCAATAGGGCCTAAAATTGAAACATAATTGAAGATCAACCATAAAATTTATTCAATTTACACTAAGGCAACATTGAAACATTAACGAAATATCTAGAGGTCTAGGCTAGTAATGTGTTCCAGCGTCGTTAAACCTAGTAGCTGTCGTTTGCCTCTTGGCTTTAGACAACACTAGTACGGACTTGTGCTCCCTTTACCATCGTGTATATAAAGGGAGACCCCACTAGGTTGCTATCCTTAATCCGTAGGAAGCCAAGTCTGCCGCCTTATACAAATGATACACCGGACATAGCATTCAGGGAGATTACCTGCACATACGTCAAGTCCTTGGTTGATTTCTCTTTCGTTTTTTAACGAAGGTGTATATGGCAGTTCACAGATATCTGGTACACCCTTATGCCTAGATTTCTAGAGTAGTCATTTCGATCTTTTCTGACTCATTAAATTTGAAAAGATCATCAAGCGCTTGTCCTTTCATGCTTGTTTCCAGATTGAAAGAGATAGAGTCATCTTTTACTTATTTCTAGACTCTTAAAACATGAAACAGTAAAATTTCCAGTTTCAATGAGGTAAAATTAATCACCTACGATCACACGCCCTCTTAGAGATTGTTTTTCGGCCATTTGATTGTTTACCTTGGTTTTTGTCTGACTACTTTTTTTTTTATCTCATCCTTTTTTCATGACTGTCACAGTGGCTAAACCTTCAGTTTTTTCTACTGGTAGTCCTTACACAGACGATTCTTCAGAGGTTTCTCAGTCCTCTGCTGAACCATAGCAGCCTATTGTATCTAAGTTTCTCGACGGGGGACCGGTTATATATGAGCTTCCCTTTGGTGGATCAGTTGAATTCAATTGGCCTTTGTCCAACGCTTGGTTTGGATTTGGAGTAGGGGAACACTTCCCTCCTCTTACATCAGGATCACCTTTCTTGGCTGCCATTATACCTCCTATTCCTTGCCATCTTTTAGAAGATTTAGCGGCAGGGTCAGATATGGACTCACCCAGTCCTTCTCCTAGTGAGGGAATTCCTACTTCTGGTGAAGATTACCAGCTTTTTCCAGAAAGCATCACCGAGTCTTCTTTCATGTCTTCACCTGGTCCTTCACTTCCAGTGGGATATAGGTCCTTAAGTCAGTTCATGGCCGCTGTCACCTCTATGGGAATATCGACTCCATCCACGAGGCTGATTATTCCTTCATTAGGGATGTCGCCATCAACACCTCTCACATCATCCCCTCATGTTACATCAGTACCTGTTAGGCCTACTGTCTACGTAGATGCACCTACGCCCGCTGTCACTAGTCAGTCCTTTAGGACCTCGTCACTTCCTGAAGAAATTTATATAGCATCTGCTATTCCGGAGATTATTTCTCCTGAGGAGTATCAGTTGTCTCTACAGTCGTCCAACTCTGAGGTTGGTCAGTCCTCCCAAGATCCCAACCGTCCTTAATTTTCCCACTATGGACTGGATGGTACCCTCGTTTATGTTTTTCCATATCAGTATGATGAGCAGGGTAACCCCCTTCGTTTTCCTACTCCTAAGGCTTATCAGTATGTTCAAGGTTTTTTGTCTGCCCAGGCTGGGAAACCTTCCAACCCGCAAGGACAACCCTTCTAGGGGCAACCTTTGGGCCAGCCTGGTTATCAATATGACCCACAAGGAAAACCCTTACAAGGACAACCTTCGAGTTAGCAGGGGTTGTTGTACAATCCGCAAGGGCAGTCCTACAACCCTCAAGGTCTACCTTTACAGCCTCACCCTGTGGTCCAACCAGGGCAACCTCAAGGACCCACAGGCCAACCAGGGTACCAACCTAGATCATTGTATGGTCCTAGGGGGAAAATCCTTCCTTCTCAACCTATGGTGCAACCTCAGCAGCCTCAGTTTCCCATTGGTCCAAATGTTGCACAGCCGGGGCCATCTTATGGTCCTATCACAGGTCAACCTAGTTATCAGGCACAACCTGACCCTCTCCCGCCATCAGGTCAACTGGCTCAGCTGGGGCAACCTGGTGTCTTTCAACAGCCAGGCCAACCTGTTGAACCATGACAACCTATTCAGCCAGGCCAACCTATTCAACCAAGCCAGCCTGCACAGCCAGGTCAACTTGTTCAACTAGGGCAGCCTGCACATCCAGTTAACCCTGCTCAACAACTGATCTATTATATGCCACAGCTAAATCCGCTTGTGCGCCCAACTTATCAGGCTCAATAAGGTCCTACTTACCAGCACCCCGCTTGTCCCCAAGGTGGTTATTATCTTCAAGGTCAGTCTCGATCGGTTTACAACTGGCCACAAGGTTCTGGGTATTACTTTCAACAAGTAGGCTATACCTATACTCAGCAATTAAATCCATACATTGCCCAAATGGGGCCTATGTATAATCAGGGTCCATACCCTAGTTATCAATCCCCTTACACTGGTCATCAGTAACCGTATTAACCCAATTATACAGCTTATACCCCCTATGGTCAGAATCCTCTGGGAGAGAACCAATGGGGGCAAGGTTATGCTCAACGAAGGTGGAGTACAGGTACGGATCCTTATCAGGGACCTGGCATGCCGTTTAATCCTCAATTACCTTTCCTTGCCACGTTGGAATTTCCAGATGTATCTAAATTGACCAATGATCCGATTCTTCATAATCCTTATTGGCCTCCAGTTCTGACCAAGGTGCCTGGTGACTGTCCAAAATTTGAGGGTAAAGCTGGAGAAGACCCCCAAGCACATGTAATGACCTACCATCTATGGTGTTCTTCAAACTCTTGGGTTGATGACTCGATTCGTCTACATCTTTTCCAGCACACTCTTACCAGTGCTGCTACTAAGTGGTACATAGAACTACCCCGCGGTATTTTTCAAGACTTTAATACTCTAGCTATGGCTTTTCTGAGACATTTCCAACTACCGGTTCATTACGAAGCCAGGACACATCTCCTGACTTCTTTGAAGCAGGATAAAGCCACTCAAATATCGGATCATATTCATGAGTGGCGACGTCGTTGTCATCTGATCAATTTTTATATTCCTGATCAGCTTCTAACTCACTAGTTCACTACCTCATTTGTTAACAAAATCGCTCAGGATATTGCTATTGGGGCATGTGTAACTGAAGAACAAGCCATCACTCATGCCCAGTACCTAGATTTAGTGTACTCTCAGTCTGGAATGCTTTATGATATCTTGACTGATGCCCTACAGCCAGGGACCTCTAAGGCACCAGCTACCGCATCAGTGGATGATGTTATTGGTTCCATTTCTCAGAATTCTTGTAATTCCTTGAATGGGAAGAAGAAGTCGAATTCTTCCAATAATTTTGTTGCTCCCGCCACCCCAGGTTCTGGAAAAACCACAGAGGTCAATGTCATTCAGGCCAATCTTCCGGAAAATACCTCCAAAGGGAAGAAGAAGGGAAAAGGAAAATCAAAACCCAATGCCCCGAAACCAGAATCCTCTAAACCTCATGCTGATGATGGTTCCCAACGGAAACCGAAGTACCCCTCCCTAATCTATGACGGAGACCACTAAACCAAAGATTGTCCCCGACGATCTGAGGTTAGTCAACTTCTAAAAGGCTCTAAAGGGACTCCGGCAGTTCTCAAAGAACCATTTCTATCTCAGCAAACCTAGATGGTTGAGCAGCCTTCACCATCTGCACCATTTGGGTCCCAAGCTTTTATGATGAATGGTGCTGCATCTATTTCAATTGCCACTCGTTCGAAGGATTATGCTAGATCATGCTAGACAGTAGGGAAGGAAGTTGTTGATGGCCCACCTCCCCCTCCTGTCTCTGGTCCTTTAGTTATTGAGAAGCCTAGCGTTGAACCCGTTGTAAGGCCACCTTCCAAAGGTGTTCTTCGAAAATCTTCCTATAATCGAAATGCCCATGCCACTCAACATTACATCATTGTTGAGGATTTGGCATAGGTGCCTTCCGCCAAGTCTATGTGGAAGTGCTTCAAAGTTGCCCGTCACAATGGAAATCTCTATTGTCTGCAATCGGTGTGATTGATCCTGCCGATTCTAGTCTTCTCACCTTCGATCTGGAAAATTTTGTCCCCTGACTTCCACATCAGATTGCCCTAGTTATACAAGTCAGTATCAATGGCCTCAACATCCATAGGGCCATTGTGGACAAAGGTGCTTCCACCTGTGTTATGTCATCTGCCTGTTGGAAGACCATTGGCTCTCCAGCTCTTACTTCATCTCCCAATGCCCTTGAGGAATTTGATGGTCAGGAATCTAAACCCTTGGGTGTTCTCACGAGTTTTCCGATTACATTACAAGGTAAGACAGTCAACGTGGAAGTAGAAGTGGTTGACGCCAAGCTCAACTACAATATTCTTCTTGGTCACAGTTGGACCCACGCCATGCTATGCATTCCGTCCACCCTCTTTAGAATTTTGAAGTTTCCTCATGAGGGCAAGATCATCACTGTCGATTAGTTGTCTTTCTTCACCTCATCCTTTGAAAATAATGTGCCTTACATGGATCAAATCCCCAATCCCCCTGACAGTGTAAGACCCAGTCTTTTCAAGGACCCCGTTCTCATGGGTATTTTTCCTGCACTACCACCGAACACCGTTCAAGTCAACATGATCTCTAGGTCACATGACCCATGGATCATCCCTTCGCTTGAACAGGTGACATCTTTTGGAGAATCGATGCCTCTAACTCCACTTGAAATCAGTTATTGTGAAGTCATTGCCACATCAGATCCTCCTCCCCCTGAACATGCTCCCTTGAGCATGGCTCTGGATGTATATTCTCAATCTCCTTCGCTCGGCGATGCAGATTTTCCCAATCCTTTAAGAGAAGTCTTCCCCTCTGATGAAGTTATCGTTGAAACAATGTCTCTTGAAGAGCTGTCATGGAGTGATGGAAATAATCGTTCCTCATTCATTCCCGACCTGGGGGGAAATGTCTGATTGTTTAGAGCACTTTGCATCTCAGGTTCCCACTCTGCCACTTCAAACCCCCATATTAACTCATGAGGTTCTTTTGGAGGGTAATCTGAGTAACATCACACAAACCATGCCTATCGACATCTCCATTAAACTGGGGGTTGTCGAGAACATTCACGTGGGAGTTACTTGTTCTCCCGAAAAGATTCAGGTATACACGAACCTTTTTTGCGAATTCAGAGATGTTTTCGCATGGTCCTATGAAGAGATGTCTAGGATCAATCCCAGTATAATCAAGCACAAAATTCCCACCTATCTTGGTGCAAAGCCAGTGCGTCAGTGTCTGCGCCCGGTGCATCCCCGGAAATCCACAGCTATCGAAGCAGAAGTTGAGAAACTTCTTAACGCAGGCTTCATATATCCAATCACCCTCACAGAATGGGTTTCCAATATTGTCCCTGTAGATAAGAAGCAGGGCACTATGCGGGTCTGTGTTGATTACCGAGACATCAATCGGGCTTGTCTGAAGGAAAACTATCCCACTCCCTTTATAGATTAGATCATCAATGACTGCGTAGGGAGTGAGATCTATTCCCTCATGGACGGCTTCTCAGGTTACAATCAGATTAATATTTTACCCACTGATCAACATAAGACCGTCTTTGTCTGTCTGTGGGGCACTTTCACTTACAAGAAGCTCCCATTCGGCTTAAAAATTGTTGGAGCCACCTTCCAGCGTGCTATGTCCTATGCTTTTCATGACATACGTCACATTGTTCAGTCGTATCTGGACGATTTTTCGGCTCACTCAGCTCGGCGCGAAGACCAACCTGAAAACCTCCGCCATATTTTTCTTCGCTGCAGACGTTACAATATCAGGCTTAATCCTCATAAATGTGTCTTCTGCATGGATTCTGGTCATCTTTTGGGATTCATCGTCTCCAAAGACGGAATTCACCTAGACCCCCTCAAGGTCGAGGCCATCATTAATCTCCCATCCCCATCCTCATTGCATCAACTTTAGAGTCTTCAGGGGAAAGAAAATTTCTTACGTTGCTTTATCCTGAACTATGCAGAAGTGGCCAAGGGATTTACGCAACTTCTGAAACAGGATGTTCCCTTCCATTAGGACAATATTTCACAACAATCCTTCGATAAACTTAAAACGCTTCTCGTCAATGCTCCGTTAATACGTCCACCTAACTATCATCGTGATTTTACCCTTTATTTGGCCGCTGTGTTCAGCACGATAGCCATGGTTCTGGTACAGGATGACGATGACGGAAATGAACATGTGGTTTATTATCTGTCTCAGAATCTTCTCGACACTGAAATGTGTTATGCCCACATCAAGAAGTTGGTGCCTGCCATGGTCCAGGCTATTCAGCGGTTCTGCCATTACATCCTGTTGCGTATGGTCACCTTGATTTCTGACTATAACCCCATGACATACATCTTGTCTCGAAAATTGCTGGGGGGCAAGTACTCCAAATGGATTTTCATCCTTTAGGATTTTGATTTGGATTTCGCCACTGCTAAATCTACGAAATCATTGGTTTTTGTTGATCTTATATGCTCTCTCCCTTCAGACTCTATCCCATCCAAATTTGAGGATCATATCCCAGATGAGACACTCTTTCTAATCAACACTCATGATCCATGGTATGGTGACATCATCGTGTACCTTCAAACATCCACTTTCCATTTTGAGTTGAAAAATGATGCTCGACGTCGTGTTTGGCATCAATCTCAACCTTATCGCATGGTCGGAGATACCTTATATCATGTCGGAGTTGATTCTATGCTCCGTCGATGTTTGACCTTGGAAGAGACTGAGAAAGTCCTGAATGACTGTCACAGTGGCACCTATGACAGTCACATGTCCGGATATGCTACCTCCCAGAAGATTCTACGTGCAGGTTACTTCTGGTTGTCTATCTTTAAAGACTGTATTGTTGCAGTTCGAAATTGTCATGCATACCAGGTCTTTCAATGCAAGATGTGTGCGCCACCCATACCCTTGCATCCTATCATTAACGTAGGCCCTTTCGCCAAATGGGGAATTTATTTTATGACATGCAACCCTCACTTGGCTGGGGGGAATGCTTATATAATCATTTCCGTAGACTACTTCACCAAATGGGCCGAGACGATGCCTACATTAGCGGCCGACGATAAGACAGCCGCTCAATTCATTTTCAACCATGTAATTATGTGTTTCGGAGTCCCTCAAGCCATTTTCATTGATCATGGCACTCATTTTTGAGATTACATGTTGGCAGAGCTGACATCAAAGTTGGGCTTGTGTCATGACATCTCAACGCCATACTACCCTCAGGCGAATGTCCAGGTTGAGGCCATGAAAAAAGTACTTGTCATGATGCTTCAACGAACAATTGGTATTCATAAATCCAACTGGAATCTCCAATTGTTCTCAGCTCTTTGGGCCTATCGAACGTCAGTAAAGAGCGCGACTGGATTCACACCCTTCTAGTTGGTGTATGGTCTGGAAGCAACTCTTCTGGTTGAATGTGAGATCCCTTCGCTGAAGTTGGTTGTGCAATTACTGCCCAACACTTCCTCGAAGGAATAACATCTCCTGTATCTGGAACGACTACACTAAACCTGCTGCTTGGCTGCTTTGGTCATCGAAGCACAGAAAAAGCGGGTTAAGGCTCATTTTGATCAAATGGTTTCTCCACGTTATTTCATCGAAGGGGACCTCGTCCTCTTATACGACCAAGCACATGATAAACTTGGAGTAGGAAAATTACAACCCATGTGGAATGGGCCCTATATCATAAAACAGGTATTAAAAAATGGGGCCTATGAGCTAATCGACTATGAAGGTATTCCACTGGCGCAGCCTAGGAATGTGTTGTACCTCAAAAAGTACTATGCTTGAATGATTATCATGTGGTGTGTGTACATAAGTGAGTGATTTCATTTTTGTGCATGTGTGGTGTGGTGTGCTTTGTAAAGCGTCTTTCCACTGATTGGGTCTTCCTGATTGTGTAGATGTCTATTACTCCTTTTGTCGATTTCGCGGATGGTGCCTCCTGCAGTACCAGGAATCTGTCCTCGGCAGCCTGGGTAATTTACAGTCCTGCTGGTGAGTTAATCAATTTACAAGGTGTTTGTCTAGGGCCTACCACAAATAATGTTGTGGAATATAGTGTTGTTTTGGAATTATTGAACGAGGCTGTTAACCTCGGTATTCATGTATTACTTGTTTATCTAGACTCACAACTTGTAGTGTTACAACTCAATAGTCATTATTCAGTTAGCAACCCATCCATTTTACGACTGTATCTACGTATTCATTTACTGAAAAGAAATTTTGATTACATTACATATCAGCATATACCCAGACACATGAATGCATTAACAGATGTAGTAGCTAACATGGTTTTAGATAGAGATTTACGTAACTTGTAAAAAACATCATCATAGGTGAAAAAGATCCATCCAGAAATAGATATATATATATGTGTGTGTGTGTGTGTCGAAATGTTTGTAGTTTGTGTACATCACGTAATCCAAAAAATATACATGTCAGTTTTAATAATATTTGGAGACAACATGTGTCTCAAAAATGTGCAAATGAAAAAGCCTAGATGACTAATCAACATGGTGCTCATGATAGCATGTCACTGCTCGCACTAATCACCTCAGTAAATGATGAAGGTGACTAGGCACCCCCACGGTGTGCCTCTGATAAGCCATGGGGACGTCTTCTAGCCGAGCATAATCAGGAATCCCACCAGCGATTCCCTCCAAGTTTTGAACTAGCTCACTCCCCTCGCCACCCTTGCCTTGAGGGTCATAGGTGAGAGGGGTCCTCCATGCGATAGGAGACATCCTGGTGGGCTTCTCTGGGCCAAAATATGCATACACATAGGATTTTTTGTTAGAACATGCATGTATATCCAAAAAAATCATAAGATACAAAAAATAAAAAAGAGTCTTACCCAGCTCCTCATCCCAGTCTTCCCCCTCCAGAAGTGGAAGATCTGGGTCTCCTATGAAGTCAGTACCAGCATAAAGCCAGTCCTCTATGACGATCAACTATCACCAAATCCATCCAAAGAACTTAGGCCTCCATGAAATTTGTTGGCCCCCTCCTACTCTGGGCATCAGTGGTGCCCATCGAGCCATCCGTGGCTCTCTCAACGATGGATCGGCGACTATCGCCCCCTGGCCCTAGAATATTGGTAACCATTCAAGGATGAATGATACCAAGATGGAACCGTACCCAAACTGCTTCAGTTTTGTGTTCTTACACTTCGTCAACTGTCGTTTGATATTCATTGTTATGGCAGTGGCCAAATCAAACAATGTCGGGTTCATGCATTCTGATGCTAGGATGAGTTGTGTTTTAGTAGCCTCATGCGGCGCCTGCGACCCCGCAGCCTATGTAATGGTATGGAGCACTACTCTGAGTGCTAGATCGGGGATAGTGTGGATGTCAACCTTCCCTCTACCCGATCCTGTTCGTGCCCCTGGGCACACTCTTTCCATTACCATTGACATCTTTTCACCAGGTGGTCTAGTACCTGTCAAGATCGAGACTAGACCTCTCCAAGACAATCCATTTATGAAGTAAACATCGGATACTTTGAGCTCCAGCACTTGGTCTCGAAGCCTAAACTTCTCTTCGTTCTCATCCCATATACTAATTTAGTATTGTAGCAATTCAGGTTTTTCCCTGAGACATGGTTTCAAGAAGAAATTTTTTAAGCTGCAATCCCGGAGAGTGTTCATGCATGCTTCATTCTCCATGGCCATTTCATCTTCTTCAGTATGCTCCCTTTCTTTCCATTCGATAACCATTGTGACTGTGTATCTGCACCAAAATGGTCACAAACACTTCAGTAGATCCCTTGAACATTCAAAAATCTAGTTGATTGGTTCATTTTTTGTAAAAATTGAGCGGAAATTTAGGTTGCGCCATTAGCGTGACTGTTTTGCTAAAATTTGCGCCAGCTGGCGCAACCCTTTTGCAAAAAGAACCCAATTGGTGTGAGTCTGTGCTCGATACCTGTGCCAATTGGATGAGCCCTAAATTTGCAAATATCCCCTCAGGGATCTCAAATCACAATGGAATACTATAAAAAATGGATTAAAACATAGCTAAGGACAACGCCTCTTACGTGGAACAAACAAGAACTGAAATGATGCACTGGATCGTCCATAATTGTCGCCACAAGTTCACACAAGAAAAAATCACTGTTTCTCTCCACAAGAGGTAAAAAGTAAAAATAAATATGTTTTTACTATTTTTGTCATATTTATAACTTTTCAAGATCAAATTAGGTTTTTAAGCTTATTTTTCCAATATTTTATTATATTTTGTCGAAAAATGGGTTTTACGCTTGCTTTCTTGTGCAGCAACAGGTTTTTACATGACTAGGATGACGATACGAGTTGTGTTTTATACTTTTTCGGACTCGGTAAAAACACGAAAAAGTCACTACTGGAGTCATCTTTCAGCTCTTTTTTTACTCTATAAACATGAAAATATTGTTGAGTCGCTTTTCAGTTTGATCTTATTAAATTGGCTGCGAAACGAAATTTACCCAGTATACGTTTACCCCTTTTTCGGGCTGGGATAGATTATTTACGAAAAAGGAATACCCTAGCTTATCACGACTAGGAGGTTTTCTCAGACACATTTTTCTACCTTTTCGGGTCTGAGGAAGTATCTACGAAAAGGGACTGCTGGAGTTTACTTTTCCTCTGTCTTTTCAAAATATATAAACATGAAAATATGTCGAGTTCTTCCTTTGTCAGACTTGTTAAAACCTGATGACATCGGAATCCGTCGTAATGAGGATACTCGAGTTCCTCCTTCCTAGGGCTCATTAAATGTACTAGGTTGGTTTTGTCCGAAGGAAAAACTTATATCGCAAGCATATACTATCCCCTTCAAGCTTGTTTTCAAAAATAATTGGGGTACTCACCAGAAATGGTGGGGAAAATGAAACCAGTATCATCGCCGTGTCAACAATATGTCGCTCTTGAACATGGCACTTGTCTGCATTCGTGTCAGGTTGGGGATATCTCATCTCATTTTCTTCTTTCCTCCATGGGTTTGGGTAATCCTTTTTGAATGCTCATCTACTCTTTTCCTCATCATCATGACCTCTAATCTTTTGATGTCAAATACTGCCAAATCCACTATCGTGCCGCCGATATGTTCAAGATAAGTTGACCTCTGCAGTTCTTAACCTACCTCTGATTCTCTACTGATCCTAATTCACAAACATTATGTTCCTCTATCTTGTGTCGATGATGTGGGAAACAATATGGCCCACCTTCGATCAAGATCACTTCATGTTGACTACATCTCATTATCTAGGAAGCTGATCTAGAGACTCCCTTTAGGTACCTTAGAGCCTGCATGCCTAAATGGTAGGTTCTTCGCGTTCAACACAAGGCTTTCATTATTGGCCTTCGATCGAATGATTCGGCGGGTGTTCGATGCCAGCTCACTATTCACATTCCGTGGATTGTACCTATAGTACCTTGAAGGCCATCGTCATTATTGGTGGTTCCTCTCGCGCCTGTTAACGGCTTTCATCACTGGCTGGTAATCGGACGATGTTCTTGCATGTTTGAATTTAGCTCACTTATTCACATGTTGGGACTTGTACTTGGTTCGGGTCGAGATGGAGCCCAAGACCTTGGATTTTGTCTAATGGAATCTAGGCTGCGATTTTGTGGGTTATCATGATTGGTTACATGACTCATTGATTGGATGGCTGCGACCATACCTGAGTCTATTTATCGATCCTTTCTGGATGGCTGCGTCCATACCTTGGATCCTAAATATTATGTACTCTATTATGGATGTCTGCGCCCATGCCACATATCATGTATTTGAGATATCAGTTGTATCTGTCTACGCAGGTTTTCCAATGGCAGTGTTTTCAGTTGGGCACGTTCTCATAAAGAATTTCACCCCTCTCTCTCTCTCTCAGGCCTCATGCTTTAGGGGGTATATGTTACATAGTAATTTGTCACCGTCCCTGCAATTCCCTGTCCCGCACATTGGAGGGCCTTTTTCTGTGACCTGTGAGTAGTGACATAACCTGAAATCACCTTCATGGTGTCCCCCTTGACAAGGAAAATCATTCCTCTGAAGAAATTTTCCTTTGTAAAACCCTAAAAATAGTTATTTTGGCCTTGGCGTGACTAGCCAGTTCAGCCCTCGCACCAATGGGGGAAATCCACCAAAGAGGGCATGCCAACTGGCGCTCTGTCCCAGTGTCTCACTCACACCAAGCTTAATAAGGATTGTTTTTTAAAAATAAATGGCGAAAGTTTGATTCCAACAAACTCTTGAATGAGTCTCTAAAATGAGTTGGGAGGTTTGGCTCCGGATCTCCATGTATGGGAGGTGGTTTTCCACCTATCATGGAAGTTTCCTTGATGATAGGTCCAATCCCATGATTGTGGGGATCCCAACTCCCCTTCCACCATCTATATAAGCTTTCCATTTTCCCTTAGCAAGCTAGTAGTCTTAATGGTCCCGATAGCACTAAAGAAGAGCTAAACTTATATCAAGGAGACTATCACCAGACAACCTATGAAAGCCAAGCCGAAGAGAGAGAGATTTGTCCCTTTTCCGATGAGCTTCATTGAGACATGCTCTGCTATCGACCCCAGCGAAGGAAGATCTAGCGTCATAGCTTGGGTTGTATCTTTCTTTCATTATTTAATGATAAGCGACTTTGATTATGGTTTCATTCATGTGTCTTTGTATTTTGATGCAATGAATTACATCTTCTCTGACTGATGTATGGTTACAAGATTAAGATTCTATGTTGTGTATCGTTGTGTTTATTTGCCTATATGTAGGTGTTTGGATGTGTTAAAGAGGAAGGAACGTTATCTGCCAGAGCGAAAGACGGGAAGCGTCCTCCTTTCTCCAACGACCATTGCGTAGGACCTGAGGTAGGAAACTCGTTATGTTTTGTCATTTTGTAACTAGAGACCTGCGTCACTGCATGACTGATTGTTGCTAGACCTGATCTGGGCTAGTAGGGATCGCCTCTGTCCACAGAGGGGATTTACCTCTCCAACATCCACATATCCATTCCAATGGCCATCCTCTACGTCACAAAACCAGAATTGGCAGTCAAGCTGGCAACGACCTACAAATCAGCCAGTAGGAACAATCCCCCAACCTCAACCTACACTTCTAGCACCCTACACTTTGCAAAAAAACTCTCAAACCAACCTACGACTACAGCTCCCAGCCTAGGCCAACCTGAACCCCAACAATAGATAGATCAAATTTGTGCAAATTATTGAAGGACCCAAGCCAAAAACTGATTTAAGGGAGTGTAATGAGCTACAATTAAGGTCTGGGAGTATAATAGAGTCGGAGGGAGATAAAAATATACAAATTGAAAATCCGTTACCTGTAGAACAAGCATCACAGGTGGAGAATCTAGTTAAACATAAAACCCATGATCAAACTATTACCTCTTCTCCACCATTCCTAGAAAGATTAATTATACCCCGCTCAATCGAATATCCAGATTTTGATCTTTTGGGAGAACTGAAAAATTTGTGTAAAAATACCTCTCCTCCAGGCTATTCAAGACATTCCAATTTATGCGAAAACTATCAAAAAATTATGTATGAAAAATCCAAAGAGGAAAAAAAAAACAACTCCAACTGTCCATGTCGTCGGTACTCTGTCTGATTTATTATCAGGCAGAGAAACACCAGTAGAATACGAGGACCAAGGAAACCCTATAGTCACAGTGAAAATAAACGGGTGATCCTTTCCCAATGTATTAGTTGAACTAGGAGCAGCAATCAATATTCTCACAACAACAACTTATCAAAATCTTAGCATTACATCCTTGGACCCAAGCACAACCCTCTTGGAACTTGCTGACCGATCAATTGTCAAACGAGAGGGGACATTACAGGATGTAATGGTGTCTGTAGATTCTTGGGAATACCCAAAATATTTTCTGATCATCAATCCTAGAAACCAACTAGATGGACATCCCCTAATTCTAGGAAGACCTTTGCTAGCAACCGTAGATGCTTACATAAGCTGTCGGACAGGCAGCATGACTATAGCAAGAGAAAAATATGTGAAGAATTTAGCCTTATATTCTCCAGCTTAGCCAAGTCTAACAATAATAAAAACGAGGAAACAACCTGTATCATATTTAACTGAAAACATTAGATCACCACTAACCATATAATATGCTCTTTAATTCAAGGTTCAAATAGAATATGACATCATTAACACTTATATTAGCCAACCAGATGCCGTATCTCATCCAAAATGTCACATGATCGAAGCAGCCCTGGATAATGAAATCGAAGAGAATCCCTTACAAGACTTTAGCGACCAATCAATCCCAAAAACTTATGTTTATAATAGCAAAACTGTAGAAATTGAGCCATGGAAAACCTTAAATATCAATAAAAACCTGACTGAGGACCAGGCATAGAGGCTTGTCCAACTTCTGAGAAAATATAAAGAAGCCTTCACCTGGGATTACCCTGACATGAAAGGGATTGATCCCCAGCTATGCATGCACCACATCTATATAGAGAAGGATGCGAGGCCCATTAGACAACCTAAACGGAGATTAAACCCTCAACTTAAAGATATTGTGAAATATGAACTACAAAAACTATTGGATGTGAATTTCATCTATCCTATATCCGACAGCAAATGGGTCTCCCCATTAGTAATAGTGCCTAAAAAGAATGTAAAGTGACGTATATGTGTTGACTATATAGAGCTTAATAAATCAACCCAAAAAGATCACTTTCCCCTCCCATTCATTGACCAGGTCTTGGACACATTGGCAGGAAAAAAATTCTTTTCTTTCCTTGACGGCTTCAGCAGCTACAACCAAATTCAAATTTCCCCTAAAGACCAGGATAAAACTACTTTCACCTGCCCATGGGGAACCTTTACTTATAGGGTCTTACCTTTTGGACTGTGAAATGCACCTGCTACATTCCAGAGGGCTATACTCAACATTTTTCAGATCTGATAAATGAAGGGCTCGAGGTGTGCATGGATGACTTTACACCTTACGGAGATGACTTCGAACCAGCATTACAAATGCTAGAGAAATTTCTGCGATGATGCATTGCTACCAGGCTCTATTTAAGCCATGAAAAATGCCACATGATGATGACTGACGGCCTCATTCTGGGCCATTATATCTCAGCAGCTAGAATCCAGGTAGATCTAGCAAAAATTTAGATAATTCTCTTAATACCTACCCCTTCCACACAAACTGAGGTACGCAGTTTCTTGGGATTTTCTGGATATTATAGGAGATTTATAAATAATTTTTCTCAAATTGTTGCACCCTTATATGCATTAACAGGAAATATTGATTTTATTTGGACTGAAAAATTTGACAGTGCTTTTGAAGATTTAAAATGGCTTGTATCAACAACCCTAGTGCTAAGGGGCCCAATTTGGGAATTACCATTTCAGATCTCATCCGACGCATCAGACACGGCTATTGGAGTAGTTCTCATCTAGGAGGAAGATAAGAAGCCATATGTGATATACTACATTAGAAAAAATCTATCTCCTGCTGAATTTAACTACACTATGACCAAAAAGGAATTTCTGGCTGTAATCTATGCTATTAACAAATTTAGACATTATATAATAGGATACCCTGTGGTTTTGTATACGGATCACTCTGCTATTAAATATTTAGCTAATAAACCTGTTACAAATGGAAGAGTGACAAGATGGTTGATTATTTTGCAGGAATTCGACATAACAATCAAAGATCGACTAGGGAAGGAAAATCCAGTAGCAGACTTCCTTTCACGTATGCCAAAGACAGATGACTCGGCAGCAGTAGAAGACCGGTTCCCTGATGAACACTTATTTCCGGTAACCTTGAAAACACCATGGTACGCGTATGTCGCAAACTACTTAGCAGTAGGTAAGTTACCCAAACACGTGACGCCTAATGAAAGAAAACAAATATTACAGCGTAGCACGCAGTTCTCCTAGATTGGAGGTTATTGATTTCATACAGGGGCCGATATGCACATTTGAAGATATGTCAGGGAAGACGAAATCTTCGACATCCTGAAAGCCTGTCACGATGGGCCTTGTGGTGGACATTTTGTAGACCGTAGGACTGGTCACAAAGTCTTCTAGATGGGCTATTATTGGCCCACCATTTTTAAAGATGCCAAGAAGTTTGTCCAGGCATGTGATAGTTTCCAAAGAATGGGACACCCTGGGCAGTCTGATGAGATGCCCCTGCATCCGCAGTTAGTCATCGAGCCTTTTGAGTGATGGGCATTAGATTTCATCGGTCCAATAAACCCATTATCCAATCAAAAGACATATATATTAGTTGCAACATAGTATGTGACTAAATGGGTGGAGGCAGAAGCATTACCAAGGGAAACGAAGGACTTGGTAATTCACTTTCTTTTCCAACTTTTCGTGCAATATGGCTTGCCTAGAGAAATAATCACAGATGGAGGGCCACAATTTATAGGCCATAAGATTGCTGCGACATTAAAAAATCACCATATCTTGTACAAAATCACAACTCCATACCACCCACAAGAAAATGGCCAGGTAGAAAGCACCAATAAAGTAATTGAGACAATACTTACAAAAATAGTCGCATCACATGGACGTGACTGGGCTACCTGATTGCCAAAGGCCCTGTGGACATATTGCATGACATGGAGAAATACCACGGGATATTCCCCATATCAGCTAGTGTTTGGCAAAGAGCCTATCTTCCCAATAGAATTTGAAATTTAGACATTGAGGATAGCTCAAGAAGTAGGCTTGGATCAGAATGAAGCACAGATTAACAGGCTACATCAAATCAATGAATTGGATGAAATCCGCTTATCAGCTCTTCAGCATACTGCACTAATCCAACAACAAAGAGCGAAATGGCATGATGCCCTCATCAAGAAGAAGACATTCCACGAAGGTGATTGGGCACTTCCGTATGATTCTAGGTTCCAGGATTTCCCAGGAAAACTCCAGACCAGATGGTTAGGCCCCTGTGAGATACAAAAGGTGCATGATAATGGCACCCTCACATTAGCCACCATTGACGGGTCTGGTTATTCTTTTAAAGAGAATGGACATCCAGTACGCCTCTATCACAAACCGCTTACTAGGGAGTCCTTTTGCCAACAGCTATGGGAAGATTCCACTATGCAAATTCTTGTTGAGGAGGGCAACCCACCCACAACATCGGTCCAGTGAAGAATTTATTTGTTTTTTTGAAAATTGTACATAATTTTTCCTTTCTATTTGATTGAATTTTCTTGTATAAATTGTATATAACTTTTTTTTTCTATTTTTCCTTTGTTGCTCCCTCTAAGGAACAGCTGTTGTTCCCTCTAAGGAACAACAAAAGTTCATGTGAAGTTTCTTCTTGCTGTTCCCTTTAAGGAATAACTATTGTTCCCTCTAAATAATAGTTGTTGTTACCTCTAAAGGAACAGCTATTGTTCCCTCTAAGGAACAACAACGTTCGTATGAATTTTATTTTTGTTTTCCCCTTTAAGGAACAGCTGTCGTTCCCTCTAAGGAACAACTGTTGTTCTCTCTAAATAAAAAAAAATTTGTTTGAAATTTTTCTTTTTGTTCCCTCTAAGAAACAGATGCCATCCCCTTTAAGGAACAACCATCATTCCCTCTTAGGAACAACAATTCCGTGTGCAATCTTTTTCTTCTTTCTGCTATTCCCTCTAAGGAACAGCAGTTTCGGTGTGTAATTTGTCTTGCTGTTCCATCTAAGGAACAACAATTTGTGTATGCATTTTCTTTGTTGTTCCCTACAGGGAAAAAATATTGTTCCCTCTAAGGAAGAGTTGTTTTTCCCTCTAAGGAACAGCTTTTGTTCCCTCTAAGGAACAACACCTTTTTTGTGTGTTTTCACTTGTTGTTCCCTATAAGGAACAACACTTTTTGAGTGAGGTTTTATTTTTTTGTTTTAGCACCTTGTGAATACTTGTGTGAGAACACCTTTCTTTCCTTTGCCCAATTTTTATGATCTTCTATAAGGCACAAGGGTACAAATATATATGAAAGGATACAAATATGAAGTTTACTGGAACAAGCAAATATTGAACATTATCATCTTTAAACAAGATTGCTTGGTATTGATCAAAAAACAAAGGACACAACCATCTATATCATTTCACTGTCCTCATTTCCATTATAAATCAAATTGATTGATTATTTGTACCATGATGGTTCTCCCCTAAACCCTATAACTCTCTCTATTCATTATCATCAAATAAGGTTAAGGGCATACTCTCTTCTATTGATATGTCAAACTTCTTCCACCATCCCTACTCTTAAGGAGTGATGAGCCACCCTCTATGTATAAATTTGGGATTAAAAAATAAAAGGAGATAAATATATATATATATATATATATATATATATATATATATATATATATATATATATATATATATATATATATATATACTAACAATTATATGATTTTTATAGATGGAGGATAGGGGGTCTCATCACGAGCCAGCCTACCATGATCATAAGGAAGCAGTGAAGTCGCATTCCCACTATGGCCAACACACCAGGGATATGATCCAATGGATGAATCAAGAAATAAAAGTCCTTGGAACAAGAGGTCTCATTACGAGCCGGCTTGCTCACCTTTTTCTCCTTCCTAGTGAATGACAATGTGTTCATCTGGTTACCAAGCCAGCACATTGGTCTCTACTATGATATCATAATACACTTCCCATATTATACATAAAGGACCCTGGTTCCAAAGGGTTAGAAATAAAATCTGTCGAGGCTATAGATGCATGTAGGCAATAGAAGCTCTACTGATGGTATTGAAGTCATATTTACAACATCAATAGTATTATAAGTCCCTTTTCTTATTTTTTATCTTTATTACAGAGCGCTTATGTTCCTAGTTTATTTTGAACCTTTATGCACGGATATATTTTAAAAAATCAATCATAATAGCTTTAAGTGGAATGATGATGGTAAAGTATCTTTTTTGCGTTAGATATCCTTTTTCCTTTTTTGAAATCACCTCACGGCATCTCCTCACTAATTGATAATTCTCGTATATGCATTTATTTTAGCACTCTGATATATTTTGCGATCCTTTCATAAATAGGTGTACCTTACCACCTTCATCATCCTTGTACTTCACTTCCAGCATGATTTTACTTCATTTATTCGGTCGAAGGCGACCTATCATTTCAAAAGGGGGGCGAGGAGTAACTCCCAAAGTACTTATGCATGCGTGCCAGGCCTTTATTTGATTATGCAGGACAATATGAAATTCCATAATAGCAAGTCTTAGATAATGGTATTTATGCTGTAAAGTATCATCTGATATAACTATTATAACAAATTGCTATTCTATCACTGGCTCTGTCTATTGCTATGTTACTTTTGCTAATTAACAGTTTGTAGAATTCAGGCAATATGGGAGGAAGAACAGTGCGCAGGGAGCTGCTGATACTGGTTTTTTCTGATGCCGCCAGAGAAATTATAGCCTGAGCTAGGTGGATAGCATACTTCACATTATTACAACAACCTCATCTTAAGAGAAGGTCCTTATTGGCTAGGCTGTCAGTTCCGTAGCCCTATTGTTTGGTATCTTGCCAAAGGTTATAAAGCTACATATGAATTTCCTAAAGGACAGACAGAGCCCATCTTTGATCTCTTTGCCAAGAACCATGGCTTTGGACTGCTTTATGACATTCCTTCTCCAGCTTATTCCTTAACAGCTCTGCATACAAATTACTTGCTTTTCATGAGGACATGAAACAGGGTAAGCAGGGGAGTATGTTGATTCATGGAAAAGGTATGCATTTTCTATTTATCTCATCATCGTTTTCCTTTATTCTTATCCTTTCTATAGCTTAATGTGTTAATATATTAAAGAATTATAGTAAGAATGAAGGAATTATCTGCCATTACGACTTGGCTAATTATTATCCTTCTTTATGCAGGAAAATACAAAAAAAGACAACTGTTGTTCCCTAACTAAGGAAAAACGAAAAAAGCAACAAGCTAAGGAAGGAGCGTGACGGTTGCAGATAAGGCCAAAGAAAATAAGAAGGATCAGTGTGAGAAGGGAGAGGATGTCTGAAGTTAGAAAAATATGCGAATCCCTCAGGATCGAGAGATCCTGAGGGATCACTTTTACCATTTATCTTTTTACCCCTTTCTTATTATAAAAGGCGACGATTGTAAACAGAAGGGGGACTGGTTGTTATTATTGAAATTTTAATTCTTAATTAGAGATTCTCACTGTAGCGAAGAACAAGAATATATTGTAATGCTCTTTTAGCTTGATGATTAATACATAAGTGAAGTTGTTATTCCTTCTCGTTATCTGAAGTAACCAGCAGTGTACGCTGGTGGCTAAGGGCCCAGCTTCCGGTGGAATTCACTGCTTCATCTGTGTCATACATTTTCGATTATCTCAAGTGTGATGGTTTGATAGTATTATCACTTTCCGTGATTATATTTCCTTTGTTGCTCATTCTTTTCCTGTGTTAGCTGAATAGTTCTGTTTTATATAATTTACAGTATTGTTATTTATTTAGTTTACTTTCGCTTTCGGATTAAGTTTATTAGATAATTATTTTGCTCAATGAGATCAACTGTAATGAGTATTAAATACTGCTGTTAGGCTCTCAGATTGATACCATTGTTGTTTTACTGAAGAATGCATTTGATTTAGATTCAATCAGTTTCGAAGCGAAGAGTTATCACTGATGTACTCTTCACTGATATTGTTGTTACTTTTGTTACTTGAAATGCTGTAGGATTTGATTTCATTAGAGGATTGAGTTTTCGTTTAATTGAAATTAGAATTTACTTGCTGCATCCGTTTACTCTTGTATTAAAAGATCTATACTGCAACCTATGAAACATTACTCTCTGATTTAAATAGCTGCCACATATTGTGTACACTCTTGAAATAGAAGGACTTGCCCAGATTGATAATTAATGTGAGGATAATTAGCAGTTTAAAAAGCACCTTTCATCAACCAACAGTGCACTGAAGACCCTTCAGCAAACTCAGTGAAGTATTGAACTAGCCATTTAACGGCCAACTATAGAAAAATTGGTCACTGAAGGATAGGGAGTTGCTGCGTAGAGTCTAAGGTGGTGCTACCACTAAAAAATTTTGTTGATGCACTTCGAGCCATGATGAAGGAGCCAAAACCATAGTGACTTGGGACGATTCACAGGCTTATGTTGGGGGACCGTTGGAGTGGGGTACCCTGGAGAAATTTTGAGTAACTTTTTGTATGTAATTTTGGATATGCGCACTGCGCAGAAAGGTCAAAGGGCTTTGGGGCAGGTCAAAGTGCCTCCTTTACGTAAATGGGTTGTAAGGGTAAGCTATGGGCCTCAAACCATGGTTTGAGACCATATTATTTGTGCGTTCGATGAATATAAATAGATAGATCAAGTCTAGTAAGAAAAATCATGATGTGTTGGATATAAGTGTTAGTATGAATCTTAATTCCAAGTGTACGAAAAAATACCACTTTAGCTGTGCATAAAAAAAAGCCCTAACAAAAAATATGGCTGCCAATATCCTCAGATCTGCAGTTAGGTGATCAAGATAAATGCTGCAAAATTCTAGATCTATGCATTAGAATACATTAAGAAATAGAAAAAACAAGATTTACTCCATGCATCCAATAGAAAAGACATGAATATGTTGAATGACTTTTGTATTAATGCCACCTAGGAGGAAAATACAGAAGGGTGTTACTAGTTCTCCTCAATGGGATGGGTTCTTGTAAGTCCTCAGCACTTCAGATCTAAAAATTCCTCTCTCTTGATGGTGTAGAAAACCCAGAAAAAAATAGTAGCAAAATATGACTATGATGGTGGATCAATAGTTAGACCAAATGTATAGATCCAAAGTGATCTTTAGACAACAAAAGGTGGTAAATGAATGGGAAAACCCTTCTATTTATACAAAATATTGAGTTAGTCTAGGTATTGGTGCATAATTAAAATATTATTAACCAAATCAAGATCCAACTCTTATAGAATATTTTATTATATTTGTTGGAGGGAAAAGGAATTTGACTTGGGTCAAATCCCTTTATTTGTAAATAATAAATAAATAAATGATTTATTTATCATTTTAAGGATGTGGTTGAGTAATAATCAAATAAATAATGATTTATTTAATTATTTATGGGTGATTTAGTCATATTTAACAAAGAATATAATTTAAATAAGGTTTAAATAATTATTCTTAGAAAAAAATAATACAAATAGTGATTTATATAATTAATTTCCTTGTTTTTGGGTTAAATATAACTAGGAATATTAATTAAACTGATATTTAACTAATTATTCCTTGAGGAAAATCAAATAAATGTAGATTTATTTAATATTTCCTCATGTGGTTTCCTATTTAGACCATAAACAACTTAATAAAGGTGGTTTACTAAGTTATTTTCATAGTGAAAAGAATTTTACTTAGGGTAAAATTGGTATTACGTGGTGTACCTAGGTCCATCTAATAGTAACAGGTTAGATGACCAAAAAATGGTGTAAAAAATTCCCCCCCACCATGTGAGCATTAGGAGCTAATTGTATGACCAAAGTACATTGTTAGAACTCAATCACTAGACACCGAAGGGGAATTCAAAGAGAGAGAAATATAAGGTAGACTGAAGCGCTAAAGGACTAGACCCTGAGGAGGCGAGACTTACAGGTGTGACAAGTCTCTTTTATGAGTGAGTACCTGTGCTATAGGCGGTGAGGGAGGCATACCTATGCCCGCCGAGACAAAGTAAAAAGAATAATGCGTCCAGTAAACAAGGGAATGAACAATATAGTACATGCTGGCATAAACATGAGCTAGGTAAAATCATGATAATGAATCCCACATACATACTATGCCTGGGATAACAGCCAGGACTTACACAATAATATATGAGTACATGAGATAAAAATACAACCGAAATTCCGTTGTAAACAAGAAAGGGCTCTGAAAATCTGACTAATACATGAAAACAAAAAGGCGTTGCAAGAGGCTGAGGCCGACATCATAAAATATATGGAACTACATCAATGGCTGTAATGAAGAGGTCATCCAGGCATGTGGGGGGTTACCTGTAGGGCCACCCCCTCATGAGGCCTGAGACATCTCACACACACCTGGGAATCATCGGTCCAATCTACTGCATCACTAAACCATCAAGTATACAGATCTCGATCATGTTGAAAGGAGCTAGAGCTGAGAAAAAATCAAGTCAAAGGGCTATAAGGAGTCCCTTTGCTTGATCCGACGCACCAAACAAGAGTGGAAGCTGGAACCAAGGTACACCGCCCTCTAGACCTGTCGTCTGGAATAAATGATTTGATGTCGACAGAAGGAGGTCTGCCATAGGTGAGGCAATAAGGGGTCCTCAACTATGGCATGAGAGAAAATAGTAAAGCGACTGACAGACAGATACCAAGGGTGATGATGAAAATGAGGGGGGTACTGAGTAGCAGATGGATGACTTCACTTGTTAGAGCATAAAGGGCATGGATGACCTGGAAACGACTGACACAATATCATGAGGGATAGGGGACAATGAGACTAGAGGCCATAATGTGCAACATGAGAGAGGGGCGAAGAAATGAAGGATGGAGGACTTTAGTGGGATACAAAGAGACTTGGGATAGACTCCATGAATGCGATGATGACTCAACTCAGATGCTCTAAATAAGGGTGACTCGATGGTGCTGCCACACAGTAAAGGTCCAATGGGGGACCATAGAAACATCAGTACAAGATGGTAACTCACGATGAAAATAGACATGGGCGTGGACAAGTATGGAGGCAAATTGGTGCCCCCAGTACGAGTGTTGCAAGTGAATAAATTCGATTTTGAGGAGGGGTGAAGTGACGCTTCCTAGATAAAAGGTGTCCTGGTGAAGTATCAAATCACTAAAAACTAACAAATACACATTTGAGGGCTCGGTGAGAGCTTTCCAACAGTATAGACAGTTTTTCAAACTGGGCTACGGTTTGGCCGTAACAGGCGAAAGAAAAAACAAGGGTTATCTTTTAATAAGGTGTTTTCCCTCCAAATTCACTCATTTGCATGTGGAGTTGTGGTGAATGTAGAGAGTAGAGAAGGCCCTAAATCTTGCAGCAGGTGTAGTGGACAAACCGAACATTGGAATCAAGATTCATCAGTTGCAGGTAAGAGGCATAACCCTACTCTTTCATTTCAGTGGATTGAAAGTTCAGTTTAGGTCCCAAAATCTCATGAACAGACCAGGTCACACTCTTAGGGGTCTGTTCTGTGACTTGGTGTTGTGGAGGTAAATCCCCTTTGTGGATAGAGGCAATCCCACTAGCCCTAGAGTGGGTCTAGCAACAATCAAAACATGCAAAGCTATTGATTCCTAGTTACAAAGGATAGAATCGCAATAGATCACTTACCGTGATTCCTTCACTGCTGTTGTCGAAGAAGAAGTGGTGCTTCCGTTCCTAGCTAGACAGGTCACGATCCGTGATCTCGCTGCATCCAGATACCTGTACACATGCAAAGAAGAGAGACAACACACAACGTAATATTTCACAATTTATAACTATCGATCAGTCAGAGAGGAATGAATGAAATTGAATTATATAATGGACAAACGCAATCATGGAACTAATAGCAGAGTCATGTATATTAAGATACAAGAGAATGATTACAACTGGTGCTCTGACGTCATGATCTTCCTTTGACAGGGTTCCAGCGGGACGTGTCTCACAAAGCTCGTCAGGGATTTAACAAAACTCTCTCTCTCATAGGGTTCTCCTTAGCTCTACTCTTGATTCTCACTCAGCTATAATTTTCTTCCCAAAATTTCAGCTTCCAAGCGTTCAGCTAGATAGGAAATGGAGAGGGAAGGCTTTTATAGAGGGAGGAAGGGAAATTGGGATCCCTAAAATCATGGGATAGAGTCCTATCTCTTAGGAAGGTTCCATGAGAGGTGGAAAACCTCTTCCTAATCAGGTAGATACGAAGCCAAACAACCCAACCTCTTTTTGATGATTCATTCTGAAGTTGGTAGAATCAAACTTCCACCTTCTATTGTTAAAAAACATTCCTTAATAGGCTTGGCACAGGAAAAACACAAGGACAGAGCACCAGCTGGCGCGCCCACTAGTGTGTATTTTCCCCATTGGCGCGAGGGATGAACTGGCTACTCATGCCAATGCCAAAACATGGGTTTTTAAGGTTTTCTAGAGGAAATGTTCTTCAGGAGAATTCTTTCCCTTGTGCAAAAGGATACCATCAAGGTGTTTTCAGGACATTTTATTGTTCACAGGTCACAGAAATAGTCCTCCAATGTACGGGACAGGGGATTACAGGGACGGTGACAAAATGCTATGTAACAGATGCCCCCTAAAGCATGAGGTCTGAGAGAGAGGGAGGGGTGAAATGCTTTATGAGAATGTGTCCAACTGAAAACACTATCGTCGGAAGACCTGCGAATACAAATACAACTGATATCTCTGATACATGATATGAGGTATGGGCGCAACCATCCATAATAAAGTGTACAAAATGAGATCCAAGGCATGGATGCAGCCATCCAGTAAAATAAGGATCAACAAGTAAACTCGGATATGGTAGCAGCCATCCAATTAAAAGAGTCATGTAATAAGTCATAATAATCCATACAGAACCTGCAGCCTGGATTCCATCAGAGAAAATCCAGGGTCTTGCGCTCCATCTCGACCCGAACAGAGTACAAGTTCAAGCATGAAAATATGTCATGCTCGAACTAGAGAGTTTGAAAAGACATCGAAAAAGAACCTCCTAGTTGCGATAAGCCAGGGTATTCCTTTTTCGTAAATAATCTATCCCAGCTCGAAAAAGGGGTAAACGTATACTGGGTAGTTGTCGTTTCATAGCCAATTTAACAAGCTCAAAAGGACAAGTGACTCAGCAATCTTTTCAGTTTTAGAGAGTCAGAAAAGAGCTGAAAGGTGACTCCTCCTGGAGGAACGAGTGGTACAAAGGGTAGCAACTATTTCCGGTGATGGTGGAACTACTCAGAACAAGATAAAGGTCAAGAGGCTGGCTAACAAGACCACTCATTAGAGCAGTTCCTCAGGAATGGGACAACCAAATGAAGGCATATGATTGGCCAAGTAGATAGTGATGGTGGAATGAGAAAACCAAGGCTCATCTGGAAAAATAGGCTAATAAAATGGCAATCACGAGAGGTGAAATGGGAATGGTTTCATTTTTACACAAGCTTGAAATCAGAAAAATCTTCTTGAAGTTGGTTTCATTTTTACAGAAGCTTGAAACAAAGATAAACTATGCTTGAAACCAGTTTCATTTTTACACAAGCTTGAAATAGAAACAAACTATGCTTGAAAATTTTTTGCATGCCCCCAGCATGGTGACTCAATTCGAGGTACATGCCCCCCAAGCTTCAATTCATATGAAAGGCAGATGGAGTGAAGGTTCAAATTAAAAGATCTGATCAAAGACTCAAATTGAACAGGAAAGTGTTTCATTGTTTTAACGAGGTTGACACATTAAAAGAACTATCCTCAGATGACCTTGTTTCATTTTTAACGAGGTTGATACAGAAGACAAACTATCCTCGGAACACCTTGTTTCATTTTTTAAGGAGCTTGACACAAGAAAATGAAATTTTCTCTAAAGAACTTGTTTCATTTTTTAAGGAGCTTGACATAAGAAAACGAACCTTGCTCCGACAGACCTCATCATAATGAATAAGAAGTCATAGCTTCAAAGGGTTGCCCATCCGATGGAAGGAAAACATCTTGGAAGTCTGGACCCAATGCCCCCAGCACACAATGTACAATGGCACTATCACTGAATATGGGCACAGGATAGGTAGCCACATAATTGACATGCAGGAGGGATGACACAACCGGCGGATAAATATCCGGCAGGGATGATGGTGGGCTAGCTGCCATATTAGGACCAAAGAACGCATGCTGATCGATGGTAACGATCCGACTTTGGTGCGGAAAACACATCACAATAAAGAGGGAGGAGACAAGCGCTCCCATGGCATAAGTATAATCGCATCCCAAGAGTAAATTAAAGTCCAAGGGGCCACGAACAACCATCATGTCCATAGGGATAGTTTTTCCTCCCAAAGTAACAGGCAACTTCAAAAGGATCCCTAATGGTTGACTAGTTCCTTTGTTAAATGCCAACAGATTCTGCGTAACAGGCACAAGAAGCGACAAACCGAAAGCTTTCCAAGTAGTTGAGGATAAAATACTAACAGACACGCCTTCATCTATAATGGTTCTGGGTATGACCAGATGGGAGGCCTGTACTGTGATCTCAAAGGGCACATAAGAAGGAAATCAATAACCTGCGAATCGACCCCAATCGAAGGAAGCGACCAAACAACTTTTAGGGGCTACCATCGGACCGAGATGGTATTCCCTTGGTGTTACGAGAGAATAAGGAGCATCCTCTGCCACCTCCATCACGGAGGCAGAAGGAGTATCCTCTGAGACCTCCATCATGGGAGGTAGAGGAATAGCTTCCAGAGGTACAAGGACGGGAAAATATTTCTCCAAGTCTGAGGAATCTGAAGAAACAAGAAGAACATGAGGGATGTGAGATCCACTCTCAACGGAAAAGACCTGGTGCACCATAGATAGGGCCATCTCAACCGATCCCATGACCAATGGTTGGTCAGGGATGGGTTCATGATGGTGAATTTCCAGGGGAGCGAGATCAAACAAGGATGACTCTTAACTGATCATTGAATCAATTGGTGAAGGACTCAAAGAAAGATGTTTGTAACCAGCCAGAAGGCATGGTGCAAAAACAGTCGAGTTGTCCAAAAATTTCTTGGCTTCATCCATATACGGAAAAATATGAGTGGCATGATGCCCTTCACACAACTTACATGGATTGCTGAGCTTACCTTGAATCTTAGGAGCTTTACCAGCACCAGTTGAATATATGCCCCCAACCTGACTCCCAGAAGCCAAAGGCAACAACGGACGACTGTTGGACCATACTTTGAGCACCTTGGGAATGCCAGGGAAATCTCAAAGAAGATGGTTTCCCTGGAACAATATGCAAGGGAACTTAACTTCCCACGGAGGTTTGGAAGGTTCATCAAGAGCAGGTGTTTTAGAAGCAACAACTGCAGAATTATCCTCTCGCTTATTTGACTTCTTCTTCTTAGTCTTCTTCTTCTTCTTCTTAGCCACTTGGGTACTAGAATCCAAAATTTCACCGGGTGAAGTAGAAGATGAGGACGAAGAAATAGGTCAAGAAGGGGAGAGGTCCACCTTTGAATCAACATGGCGTTGCTCAGGCGGAGGAGTGGATGGTACGGTAGCTGGAACACTTGAGACTACAGAGGTTGAAAACAACCAAACAAACAACCCAACAGTTAACCCAGGGAGGGATAGTGTGGCCATATAAGGAGCACCAATATTTCCTAAAGCAAGAAAATGACTAGGACTCCCTTCAGAGGGGACTCCTTGATTGGAAAACTTCGGAAAATTTTCCATCGGAAATGACCTTGAAATAAAACACTAAGGACAAAAATTCTAACCAGGAATATTTTGTGGGTGATTAATTTTTAAGACACTGAAACCAGACTGTGTTGTTTCATATTTTAAGAGTCAAGAAACAAGCAAAAGGTGACTCTATCGCTTTCAGGTTGGACACGAGCTTGAAAGGACAAGAACTCGATGATATTTTCAGTTAAAAGAGTCGGTAAAGATCAAAGTGAATGCTCTGGTAATCTAGGTAAATGGGTGTACCAGATATCCGTGAACTGCCATATACACCTTGGTAAAAATCAAAGAGAAATCAACCCAGGACTTAACGTACATGCAGGTAATCTCCCTGAATTTTGTGTCTGGTGTATCACGGGTAAAAGGCGGCAGCCTTGGCTTCCTATGGATAAAGGATTTGAAACCTAATGGAGTCTCCCTTTATATACGTGATAGTACAGGGAGCACAAGTCCATACTAGCGATGTCTATAGCCAGGTGGCAAGCGACAGCTACTAGGCTTAAAGATGCCAGAACATGTATCTAACTTAGACTACTAGATGTTATGTTAAGTTTCAATGCCGCCTTAGGTTAATTCAGTAAATTTTGTAAGTTGATCTTCAATTTACGTTTCAATTTCAAGGCCCTATCGAATGTTGGATCTCATAAAACCTCTAGATGAAAACTACATGCCACAAAACATCATTTTGTTCAATGAAGAGCTATCTACGGGAGAGTTGAGAGCTTTCAAATGATAGCAAAATGAACACACAAAAACATCCACTACCGATTTCAATGCAAGCTAATGAATTTGGAAAACTTTTCCCTAGAATTATACAACACTAGTAACGCGAAAGAGTTTTCAATTTTCACTATGCCAATTAAAAATGCAAAATATTTTTTTTTTGTATTTTTCAATATATTAGAGCAAATGCACTAAATAAATGAAAAACTAATGGAAACATCAATTTGAGAATGATAAAGAGAGAGCTGAAACCAAAAAAGTTCACTCAAATCAAACAAACACAATCAAGACTCGAACCAATGATGAAATCCCTCAAAGTGAAGAAGAATCTCGAAAGAAACTCAAACAAGCCATGTGATCTAGGCTTGGAGAAACAAAAAGCGAAACTGAACGAAAGAGAGGAAAATCACTCAATAAACGCAATGACTCAATCTAATTCACCAAGATGAATGCAAAGAAGCAGAAAAAAAGTTTACCATGAAAGCAAAGACCCAAAAATCCCATGGGAGGCTCAACACACTGAAGCACCTAGAAGCCCTAGGGCTAAAATGCAAAACTGACAGAAAAGGGAAAAAAACTAGAGGACAAGGGCTAAGCATAGTAAAAAATGACTTCAAAGCACTCAAACAATCAGAAAAATCAAACCAGGACCAAAACTCAAGCTCAGAGAGTCCAAGAACGGGCAAAACCTAAAACCAAGCAGGGTTGACGTGCCTGTTTAGTTGTAATCTGCGCCAAACAGGGGATGGCGCGGGTGACTAACTAGAAACTCGCACCCTCTGGCGTGACTGTCGGAGGCATAACCGCTCCAATAAGGTTTACCCTAGAAAATTAAGCAAATTAACGAACAGAGGCTATATTTGGTCTTCTGGGGGTTGAACAAGGTTTTAACACCAAGGAAGGTGAACCAGAAAAGCAGACTAATCAAACGAAAAGCCAAAAAACAACCCAATGGAGGAAGGACCAACTCCCACTAATCCCCAGCGGAGTCACCAAATTGTTGTGGAGGTAAAACCCCTCTATGGACAGAGGCGATCCCACTAGCCCTAGAGTGGGTCTAGCAACAATCAAAACACACAAAGCTATTGATTCCTAGTTACAAAGGATAGAATCGTGACAGATTTCTTACCATGATTCCTTCGCTGCTGTTGTCGAAGAAGAAGTGGCGCTTTCATTCCTAGCTAGACAGGTCACGATCCATGAGTTCGCTACATCCAGATACCTGTACACGTGCAAAGAGGAGAGAAAACACACAATGTAATATTTCACACTTTATAACTATCGATCAGTCAGAGAGGAATGAATGAAATTGCATTATATAATGGAAAAATGAAATCATGGAACCAATAGGAGAGTCATGTATATTAAGATACGAGAGAACGATTACAACCGCTGCTCTGACGTCGTGATCTTCCTTCGACAGGGTTCCAGCAGGACGTGTCTCACAAAGCTCGTCAGGGATTTGAAAAAACTCTCTCTCTCACAGGGTTCTCCTTAGCTCTGCTCTTGATTGTCACTCAGCTATAATTTCCTTCCCAAAAGTTTAGGTTCCAAGCATTCAGCTAGCTAGGAAATGGAGAGGGAAGGCTTTTATAGAGGGATGAAGGGAAATTTGGATCCCTATAATCATGGGATAGAGTCCTATCTCTTAGGAAGGTTCCATGAGAGGTGGAAAACCACTTCCTAATCAGGGAGATCCGGAGCCAAATAGCCCAACCTATTTTTGGTGATTCGTTCTGAAGTTGTTAGAATAAAAATTCTGCCTTATATTGTTAAAAAACATTCCTTAATAGGCTTGGCGTAGGCACAACACAGGGACAGAGCGCCAGTTGGTGTGCCCACTAGTGTGTATTTTCCCCATTGGCGCCAGGGATGAACTGGCTACCCGCGCCAATGCCAAAACATGGGTTTTTAGGGTTTTCTAGAGGAAATGTTCTTCAGGAGAATTCTTGCCTTTATGCAAAAGGATACCATCAAGGTGTTTTCAGGAAATTTTACTATTCACAGGTCATGGGAATAGTCCTCCAATGTACGAGATGAGGGATTACAGGGATGGTGACAAAATGTTGTGTAACACCTGGGTAGTAGGTACTGGGAAAACAAGTGCGACCTGTCCCAGGAAATGCCTTGAAAAGTGTGACCTATCAGAGAAAGGGGGTTCCAATGTTGTTTTTGGCTAAGATCCGAGATTTTTATGGTTGAGGGGTATAGGTGCCCCCAAGCATGTTGTGGTCATGCCAACATGTATTTAGAAAAAGGGGAATCTAAACACATTTTAATGATGTGGTGTGCCATTTATTTTCATTATGGTTATGCAGTTTGAGAAAGGGAATGGAGGATTACCAATCTCTTTTGGTACTACATATATGAATCAAATGGAATTTAAGTTTCGAGGTTGGCATACATGGTGTCATTATCCCAAAGAGAGGATTTGGATATAATGAATTGGTGCTCTCCTAGAAAACTCACAGGTTGGTCAACAACAATGTCGAAGGGATTGGGTTGTTGATGTAAGATGAAGGAATAATGAGGGGTATCATCCCTAGAGTGATCTAAAGTGATGTGGGACTCTAGAGGTTCTTCTAAATGTGGAAGAATAATGGTACTAGATTCAACATGATCAAATACACTAGGAGAGTTGTGGAGAATTGCTTCTCCTGGTCTCTCAAATATGGGTTCCCCCTTACCCAAACATTGGGTGTCAATGTAATGGCCACAAGGTGTATGTGGTTCGAATGCATGGGTTCGATGTAAGGGGGGATAGATAAAGTCAGGGGTGGTGACTGCTTCCATAATGTCGTCATCATAATAGAAGATGGGGTGACTGGTGGAAGAAACACCACCTGACGCGGCGAAGCTACCTGAATCATCATCATGAGAAGAGAGGTTCACATGCACATTGTCACAAGGGGTGACAGAAAAACAAGTAGATAAAGGATCCACCGATGTTGAGCCCAAGGTGATTGCTGAAGGGAGGTCAAGTGAAACAGAAGAGGAAGGCCCGGGGGGGCCTTCCACCAAGGATCTCATAGATGATGACAGGTAGTGAACAGTGGCTGAAGACTCTATCATTTCGACATCAGGAAGGGGAATGTATATGGGAGTGGATGTGTCCTTTGGTTCTGTTGAAGAAAAATGCACAAATAAGGGAGAGGTGGAATTGTTGCACTTGGCCTCAAATTGGCGAACTACTGCTAGAGAGGTTCGAAAGTCCTTGAGGTGGGGACAAAGGTAAATATAGTGTACATGGAAATCACACAAAGCACATGGGTGATTTGTGCGCAAATATTTTAGTTTTGAGACTGAATCACGTATAGTGATATCAGACTGCTGAAACGCTTCGTTAAACATGGGCTTGAGGTGAGGCAATTCTGGACAGGTATGGGTGGCATGACTGACAACATCACACAAATAAAAATGGATAGTACAATCCGGCAGCCGAGGAGGGGTAGGGTTTGTCGAGGCAGCCTTGTCTTTAGTTTCCTTCTTCCAAGCTTTTCCCTTCTTACCCGAAGCTGTCGCAATAGGAGAGGGTTCCTGTTAAGGTGGCTGAGGCACTATAACAACTGGAGAAATCATGTGGACCAGTTGAACCAGGGTCAAATCAAGATAAGGTTTGGGTTGAACAGGAAAGGTAGCAGCTGGGGATCAAGGTACCAGATGGGAATCCTCGGGGTCAGGTTAGGAAGAGAGAGGGTAGTCATAACAGGTACCGTGTACACTCTGAGAGGGGGAGCTAGGAACGGTATCTGACCGGAGGGGTAATGGTCAGACGGGATGGCTCCAAGATGGTTAAGTCTTGGAGGAACCATTCCAAGGGGACAAAGAGGCTCATGAATACCAGTTGTAGGTGAAGGGCCAGGAGGAGGAGGTCCAGAAGGCTGAATCTAAGGGCTAGGAGTAGGCTGCAGAGGGCAAAGAGGCTTCTGACTAGCCGAAGCGGGCTACTTGAGAGTAGCCAGAGATGATTACATCATGAAAACATTCGATGAGCTGGGACCAGAGACAGGAGGAGGAAGACTAGGGAATGTACCAAGCAAAGAGGAGTCTTTGTATACTTTGGGTGAGACACTGGTCAAAGGATAGATGGTTTGCTTATTGGCCACCGAAGAGATGATGGAATCAGGGGAGGTCTGATATTTCGATTCATAATATGTCAACTGGTCAACGGTGGCTATATTTCCATTATGAGGGAAGTACATCTTGCGGTGGACCGCAGATGGGACAATAAACATCACATAGGTGTAGCTACGACCCAATATAATTTTGTAACATAAGGGGGCATCAATGACATCTACGTCAATGCAAACAGTCTTGCCCGCAAGAGTAATAGGAGAATTTTGGAATAGGTCAATGGGCTGGGAGGCATGACCATCCCACACTCGGAGAGTGATTGTGGAAGGAGCGAACTCAGGTGATCCGAGTTGCTTCCAAACCAAAGCGGACATCACACAGGTGGATGCCCCCTCATCAAAGATACACTGGGAAATGTCAGCGTTCTGGATTTTGACTGGGATTTGGAAGGCAACGGAAGCAGAAAGAAGAGGATGTTCTGACCAGTCAACATCGAAGATGATCAAGAGATCATCGGCAGGGTCTACAGTGCCCATGGCAGATAGTAGAGCTTTTCTTTGTGAAGGGCACAACTGGAGGAGTTCCAGCATTGAGATGGCAGTAGGAGATTGCGCCAAATCATCTACTATACTATAGGAATGGGTAGCTTTTCCAGAAGCAGCATTTCAGTGTAACGGTCCCTTAGGGATCTTGGTATGAACCTCCGCCTTAGGCTGATGGATCTGCAAAGGACCATTAGGTGTCAAAAGAGGCTCTGTAGAACCTGAAGAAGGTGGCTCGGGGACAGACGTAGCGGGAGGCTTGTTGTACTGACGGGACCAAGTCTGAAGGTTAAGGTCAACGGTTATAGGTTGGTCAAAGTTCATCATGAGAATCTAGAAATCGGAGGTACCGGATGGTGGAGGTTGAGTGGCTACCTAACCTTCAGGTGGTTGGGTAGCCACAAATCCTTGCTGAAGGAAATGATTAGTAAACACGACTGAATGACTAGGTGTGGGATTGGGAGGGATAGAAGGGGAGGCTTGTTGTCCTTGCAATGCTGCTTGAGACTCCCACATCTGCTTCATATTTTGTAAAAGAGGAAAATCGTGCGTGTAATGACCATAAACACCACAACAAGAACAAGGCTGGTTCATGGGAACATGCTTGTCCTGCTTGCGCTGAGTGCCCTGTTGCTAGTTAGTAGTGTTAGGTGCATTATTTTGAGGATTAGGTCCAAGATTACCGGTAGAAAATTGATTTTGAGTGTCTTTCCTCGTCTCTTTGGAGGGAGGAGGATTATTCCTCACTAAGCAGTATACACCGCCCTCGAGGGGGTGGTGGTCGGCTGCTTTGGGGATGAGAAGGCAAGGGAGTATGAGGTGCTGACTGAGGAGCTGAGCACTGTGCTATGGATATCAATAATGAAGGTTGGGTACCAAAGGTGGTAACATGAGGTTGGGCAAAAATAGGGAGGCATGTCGTATCCCGGATACGTAAGCACGTGGAGGGGGAAAAGTGTAGAAGGTGTCGGCTCCCTCCCCAGGAAAACCATAGCCCATGGGAGGCCGAAAGGCGGATGAGAGAGAGCTCCAACGATACCATTGGTGGCATGAGGTGCCCCCGGTGTATTGGCACCACTGAGTCTGGGGAGATCTGGTAGAATGGTATAAACATAACCCGTCTGAGCGTAGATCAGGTCATATTTTAACGCCATTTGGAGGGTGGCTTCTTCGGTTTGAGGAAAATGCGATGCGACATCTTTCCCGATAGGAGGAAAGAGAGATCTAAGGAATTAGTCCATGTAGACACGGTCTTCGAAGGTAGGGGATTGACATAGGCTCTTTCTTCTCTACCATTCTCGGACATGATTAGATAGGCGGGTCGCAGATGATTGACAGAAAGAAGTCAAAAGTTCGATACTAGTGTCATAACGAAGGGGAAGATGGAAGTAAGACAGAAAATCCCGGGCAAGAGTCACAAAGGTGGTATGAGAGGAAGGGGCCTAATCAGCATATCACTTAGAAGCTTCACTAGTAAGTGTACATTGGAACAACCGAAGAGGGACATAGTCATCAGTAATGGAGTTAGATGAACACCACATGAGGAAACATCGAACATGATTTGTAGGATCTTCTCCAGCAAGACCTTTGAACTTGGGGATGTCGGAAGGGAGCTTGGTTTGCATTGTAGGCCAACCAACATCATGATGTATAGGGTCATTTATCAACTGGTCAAAATAAGGAAGGATGAGACCTGCCATGTAGGGGAGCAAGGGTGCAGCTGGGGTAGTGTCCGTTGCGGTCCCACTAGTGGTATTCCTAGCATTAGGTCTAGGGTTACCACCAGCATTAGGTCCCGCACCAGACATGGTGAAGGTGACAGGGGGAGAAAAGGGGGCAGAATGAGAAGGAGAACCCAATGAACTAGAAGAAGAGTTGGAGTGTGGACTTGGTGGAGGTCTTCGCAATCGAACTTACGCGGAGGAATAAGTCTTCCTACCAGAAACTGAGGATGAAGGCCAAGAAGTCTTCGGGATGAATGCCTTGGTGGCGCAATGAGGATGACACAAACACGACACAAAGGAAAAAGAGACCGACAAGGGCAAAGAGGTGCAGGATCAACCGATTGCAATGTCGAAACAAGGGCAGAGAGGTGCAGGATCAATTGATTTCAATGTTTTTAGAGTCTTTGCTTGGCGGTGTTAACCAAGCCCTTTTTTTCTTAGGGTGTGTGTGTGAAGTGTGTAAATTTTAATTTTTAAACCCAAACGTTTGTAGAGAAAAATAAAAAGTGTGTCGTATAGTCGCAACAACTCGGAAATAACAATATATAAGCCTGCAAAAACAGAAAATAAACAGCTAATAATTCAATAATCTAAACCCAAGGAGGGAGGCCTCTCAACAACTATTCTGTGGGTAGGTAAAAAAATAATCAAAACACACTGAAAAAGCCAATAGACCTAAGGTCGAGAAGGACAGGGATCTAGATCAAATCTGTTGAAAAGTGGTGCAGAAAACAACAACAAATCAGAGGGAGAATAGCTGTAAAAGAGGTGGCGAAAGGATATATCCTAGAGGGAAGCGGAGGGGACCCTAGAGGAAAACCCAAACAAAACTAAATGAGGTGTTTTGGATGGATAAATAGCCGATCTGAAGTGGATCTGAAGGTGAGGTATCAGATCTGAAAAATGGCTGAAGGCTCTGAAATTTCAGACAACTTGCAACAACAAAAACTCTTCCACAAAAAGTGGATGGTACTAAAGCCCTAGGGGGCTAGGTTCCCACTTAGTTGAGCAAAAAAGAACAAGTACAGGCCCAAAATGGGCAGAGACAGAGATTAAATAACCCTGAACAGAGGCTCAGACAAACCCAAAAAACTTTCAAAAAAATTCCCGCAAAAAGTCCAGGTCGCAGTTTTTGACCTGTTTTCAGCAGAGGTTGTAGTTTTTGGGCTGAAAGGTGCATCCTGAAGGTCTAGGTCACAGTTTTTGGGCCAAAAAGTACAACCTGTACTTCCGGCACTCTCGGCGGAAGATTTCAGAAAAAAGTGCCATCTCAGCTGCGGCTGATGTCTGTCACCTATGCAATAGGTCCGAAAACACACAAAAGTTAGAATTTTTAATGTTTAAAGGTTTTATAGGTTAAAAAAAACATCAAGAAAAGAAAAAACAAGAGGCTGAAGAGAAATCCTAGGGTTTGAAGCAACTTGATATGCAAGGATCAGAAAAACGATAGACGTCGTAATCGTAAACCCGTGTGGAGTCGCTAGTTGTTAGTATGAATCTTAATTCCAAGCATACGAAAAAAGACCGCTTTAGTTGTGCATAACAAACAAACCTAACAGCAAAGATGGCTGCCAATATCCTCAGATCTGCATTTAGGTGATCAAGATAAATGATGCAAAAATCTAGATCTATGCATCAAAAGACATTAAGCATTAGAAAAACAAGATTTACTCCATGCATCCAATAGACAAGACAAGAATATGTTGAATGAATTTTGTATTAATGGCACCTGGGAGGAAAACACAGGAGGGTGTTCCCAATTCTCCTCAATGGGATGGGTTCTTGTAAGTGAACACTTCAGATCTAAAATTCCTCTCTCTTGATGGTGTAGAAAACCCAGACAAAAATGGTAGAAAAATATGACTATGATGGTGGATCAATAGTCAGACCAAAAGTATATATCCAGAGTGATCTTTAGGCAAAAAAAGGTGGTAAATTAATGGGAAAACACTTCTATTTATAACAAAATATTGAGTTAGTCTAGATATTGGTGCATAATTAAAATATTATTAACCAAATCAAGATCCAACTTTTATGGAATATTTTATTATATTTGTTGGAGGGAAAGGAATTTGACTTGGGTCAAATCCCTTTATTTGTAAATAATAAATAAATAAATGATTTATTTATCATTTTAAGGATGTGGTTGAGTAATAATCAAATAAATAATGATTTATTTAATTATTTAAGGGTGATTTAGTCATATTCAACAAAGAATATTATTTAAATAAGGTTTAAATAGTTATTCTTAGGAAATAATAAGATAAATAATGATTTATCTAATTAATTTCTCTGTTTTGGCTTAAATATAACCATGAATATTAATTAAACTGTTGTTTAACTAATTATTCTTTGAGGAAAATCAAACAAATGTAGATTTATTTAATATTTCCTCATGGGGTTTCCTGTTTAGACCATAAACAACTTAATAAAGGTGGTTTACTAAGTTATTTTCATAGTGAAAGCAATTTTACTTAGGGTAAAATTGGTCTTACATGGTGTACTTAGTTCCATCTAATAGTAATAGGTTAGACGACCAAAAAATGGTGTAACAATAAGTATGTTTATGCATCTTTGATACATTTTTGTAAGTCTAGGTTGGGAAGAAAGGTTCCCGTTGGCTATGTGCCTGGAGACCTAGTCCTGGCTGTGTGCAGACTCTGTTGGCTATGTGTGTGGAAGGGTAATTTTAAGGGGAAATTCTAATTGTACTAAACTATTGAATCTAATACAAAGACTATTTTTGCGAAGAACTTGTGTTATGTGCCTAAACTATCTATTTACTATTATTGTTTGAGAACAGTTTACTTTTGTTATACTAGTATGAGTAAATATGTTCTTTATGCATGAATATATGTTGATGATGAAGTACATGAATAGATTTGCTTGAGTTATTACTCTTCATCTGGTTTTTTCATTTATCTGTGACGAAGTCGATCTGTGATCCATCTATTATATGCATTATCTATATTTATGATGATCTGATCTGATAGGTCTCGATTTATTTATGCGCACATCTATTTTCGATCTAAAATAATTTTTGCAATAAACCTGTTTAGGGCCACCACATCAATTTATTCCTTAGGGTGCAGAAACTTGGTTCCAATACCCCCCATAATGCTTTGGGTGAGACTTCGATCTGCGCAAGCAGGTCATTGCCAAAAGGGCCAGTAGTTAGAGGGTTTGTTGGTTGCGCAATAAAATCTGAACTTGGGTCAGGACCCCTCAAGCCAACAAATATGAAATGCGAAAGTTTAAAGTGAATTAACATACTGATTCAACACCCCCGCCCCCCGCCCACCCTCCCTCTAATTATTTTTCCAAACATTCTTAGTGAACACAAGACCGAACATATGTTTTAAAGCCAATACTCTAAGCCAATATACGATTAAGCCATCACATGAAAAATGGATTGTTGCAAAGCATGTGTTGATATACCTACATGGGACTATCAATGTTTATTGAGATGTACTGATAAAAATGTAAGACTTCATGGATATACTGATGTTGATTGGGATAGTAACTCTATTGATAGAAAGAGAATTTCTAGGTGTTGCTTTAGCTTGGGATCTGCCATGACCTCTTGGATGAGTAGAAACCAAAAGTTTGTTGCACCGAGTATTGCTAAACCTAAGTACCTTGTTACTAACATGGTTACTTGTAAGGAAATTTTGTTCAGAAATATTTTTAGAAACTATTTGACCAAGTTCTAGACACAATATTTTTATATTGTCGTTGTTGTTATCTATACTACCCTCTTGTAGTTATGTTGAATAGTCCTATTTTTCATCCATTTTACAAAGGAGTACAAGTGAAATATTGGTTGGATAAAGGTAAATCCAAAATGGAGAAATGAAATTTTGGGAGTCGAAATGGAAAGGGAGAGCCTAAATTTTGGGAGTCGTTCTTCAGAACATTGGATATAGGCAAGGGCTAGAGCATGCGGCATATCGGAACCCGATATCATAAGTCGAATATCATAGTAGGTAGTTGGAAGTTCGGGTATATCCAAATATTGGAATATCGGAGCCTTATAACTCCTTAACAATTGAATTCATTTGAAAGCACCGAGGGTTACCAAGAATAATAATTACAAAGAAACTATTTAAAAAAGTAGAGGACTGAGGGACCCTTTTCTCTCTCCTTCGATCAGACACATGGTAACAGATGATTGGATCTAAGAAGATGATGAGGTAGATGATGTCAGCATGCCATGGAAATAAAAAGGACACATCACATTCAGTTTTCCATTTTGGGTGGCCTAGTAGAGAAAATTAATGTGACACATGTCACCACTAAGGAGGCACTACGTGGGGAGGTCAACATGACATCATCTCGGAGGTCATAATTTCATAGGTTGGATTTTTCTTAAATCATGTCTAATTTTTTTATGAGATAGTTCTAAACCGATGTGTAGAGCTCCAATTTGGTTAGTGTTTGGTCGTGGGGACCCAAAGGAACAAAGGCATAGAACATGCCTTAGCATCAACATGATGTCATCTCAGAGGTCATAATTTCAAAGGTTGGATTTTTAGTAAATCATGTCTAGTTTTTTTATGAGATAGTTCTAAACCGATGTGCAGAGCTCCAATTTGGTTAGTGTTTGGTCATGGGGACCCAAAGGACCAAAGGCATATAACATGCCTTAGCACCTAGTGTTGTAAGGATGCCACATGAAAATTATTTCGGAGGTCAGTTTTTAGGAGGATGTAGATATTGTAACTACAGTGAAAATGATATTTGAAAATTTTACGATGAAAGAGGATAAGATGTTGAATACATTTTGGTCATGGAGCTCATAAAGACTATAGGAAGAGAGAAAAATATTCTAAGAGATAGGCCCCCAACAAGATTCTAAATGCTTTATCACCTAAGTTCTATGATGCTAGTCACACTTCCTAGTCTTGTGGAGAAAATGCTGTAAGGAGCTAAGAAAAGGGGCCAAAGGCCATTCAAGACTTCATAAAATTGTAAGTTCATATAAATAAAATTTATGAAACAGAAGGTTGTGAGATCTCAAATATAGTGGTATATGAAGCCATCAACCACAACACACGGCCCTATGGTGGATCATTAAAAAGAGGCTAGAGAGAAAGGAGTTGAAAGCATCAGAATTTTGTGATATTGTAACATTTTTTTTAATATAGTCATGATATTTTAAGGCTCTCATATCATAGTACCGAGGAGTATGGAGGATGAATGGGTCAGAAACTAATTAAATTTGTGCATAAGGTTCATGTCAGGAGAGTAATGGAGACTACAGAGATTAGTGGGTTAAGCTGAGGAGGACCAAGATTTGCAGAAAAGCATTTAGGCCTATCTTGTGTTGAGAAGTAATTCTTCCCTGATATTGCATGCACACTATAGAGGATTAAATGAAGAACAATGCCATCAATTCAGAGAATCCATGTTGTTGTATATTTTTATCTTTGTGCAGTGTGACTCAGAATTATTTCTTAGTATGGAGATTACTCAAAGGCCCATTCTCAGTGATTAATGTTACAGAAATGTGACTAGATCATCAATTCCCCACAAATCCATATCATCAACCCACCATAAACCTAGATAATGAAACCTGAGTCCACGTTAGGAACTCATAGGAATTAGTTATGGAGATATTTTTTTGTGTTAATTATGACAACTCATGTTTTTCGTGTTTTGTAAATATTTCATTTCAAGAAGGAATCAAAATCTATTATGACAATTAGGCCACCCACATGCTCAAATAATTGGGTAGTTTAGAAAATTGTAGCATTGTAGATATTTTGTAACTGTTTGTTTTGACTCTCTCCCTATAAAAGTGGAGAGGAACTCAGTAAGAAGGGTTCAATTTTCCTTATTACAAAGGTTATAATTGTTTTGCAAATGCTGACAATTTTGGCCTGTAACATGTATTTCATCCTTGAAGATTAATGAAGAAGTTTCTTGTGATTCTAAGCATTGGACTATGTAGTATGTGTTCTTCATTTGTTTGTCACTTCATGTGTATTTTTTTTTCTTCAAAAATTGTGTAATTATAGTCATTGGATCCACTCTTAAATCACAAATTTACTTATTTATGTGATAATAGATAGTACCTATGAGATATTGAGTTGAAAGCCTTCAAACACTCTCAATAATTTATGCACTTCATTTCCTTTATCTTTTCATGATTCTACTAGGATTTATTGCAAAGTATTTTGTTTATGTCCAACCCTCTGCATTAGGTTCCTTCCTTATATTTCTCCATTCCATTTAATATTGCAATGACCAATTAAGGTGCATTATTTTTTTGTAGGCCATCAGATCTAAACATTTATTCTTGGGAATGATATATTATTTATATATTATATTGAATATGTTAGCACAATTCTTTGCTAAGTCATGAGTCCATTCATATTTTTGTCTTTAGGATTAAACTTCAAAATTTCAAAATTTTAGATTTTTGTTTGGTCACTACTAGAATTTTCGGAAGCACTAGTTTTAGCCTTTTTGGACAGTCCGTTATTTTCATGTTTCTGTATTTTTCTTTTTTTTATTGCGATGCTGCCGAAATTTCTGGAAGCATACTCTGTTAAAAAAAAAAAATGAAAAAGCGCATTAGCTTTAGTTAAGCCACGTGTTGTAGTGTAAATACACCTCAAATATTTTTTAAATCTTTTCATATCTCATGATAGGTGTCGTATTGTAGTCAGTTAGTTTAAGTCAAGTTGTAATATACGCTAAACCCATGTGTCACCTGCAGTTATGAACTTAACCGTTACCCCGTCCTACCTGTCAACCCCAAGTCCATTATGCGTATGTATAAGTACATGTTTTCCGAACAAATGAGATCGTGGTTATTACACTCAATGCCATAACCGTTTGGCTGGCTACACAATTGTGCTGCCATAAATTTCAGCTAATTAACAACAAAGACAGTGGAGGTGACTTCTAGTCACAAATCCTCTTGTCTCAAGACATCTAGAGCACTTAATATGGAAAAACGCAACCAAATGAAGGTGATTGTGGATTATCACATGGTGCACATCATGGTGAGGAATATTTTTAACTATGAATGTTGATTTGCATGGGGTGATGAACCAAAGTTTGGTTTTAAAACTACCTAAAAATAAGGAACTATGTCATTTGAAGTTTTAGCTTTTGGAATTTGAATTGCTGAGCATCATAGTTTGAGGAGGAGTCTAGATTTCAGAGAAAATTCCAAAGGTGAATACAGACAAAACTTGTAAGGTAAAACTCCTCCTACTCTGCCACCTATGAGTTGCAAGAGACATAGTCATTTATTTTCTGAAGATGACTAAAACAGGTGGAAAATTAAATTGAATAGAGCCACATGGTACAGATATAGTTGATGCCAATTGGAGGGTAAGAATCTTGTTTATTCAGTCAGGGTTGTATTCTCTATCCACCAGGTTAGGGATATCTCATTTAGGAGTAGCCCAAGAGTTTTCTAACTCTTTTAATAGACAAGAAGCTACAGTTTATGGCCTCACCTTGCAAGATTTTGAAGACTCCATTACTGAAGCCTTTAACCTTCCCCAAGAAGGAGAAGGTGGTTCAAAGGGCAGGTCATTATAAGAGGATATCTTAATAGCTTCCTAAAATATGCTCACATATATCCAAATTTGGAAAAATGAATTCTAGGTAGTTATCTTAAGAATGACCGGGCAGAAGCTATGAAGATTATCAAGATATAACTCACTTGTGAAAGGAGGTATACAACTATGTTCCTCTATCACATGAGGTTTCTTTTTCATATTGCAGGGATGAAGAAATTAAATCTACCTTTTTTCTTGTTGAAAAGCCTAACAAAGTTGTCTGCAAGGGTTCAGACTCATACCGATGTTTCAGAGTATAGCTTGTGCCATCAAGCTTTAATAAAAGTTCTAGTTGAAGAAGACTTGGGGAAGAGAAACCAAACTTGGGACTACTTTTATTCTACAGGGTAGGCCAACCTGCACCTACACCTCCAGTTCCACAACCAAACCCTCAACCTGCAAAAATAATAACAAAGAGAAAGGCCAAAAAGAAAGCATTCATAAGAAGGCCAAGGGAAAAAAAGAGAAGTTTTCTGTAGTCAAGGCTGAAATAAGGTTGGAAAAAGCAGAGAGTTCCTCAGAAATTAAACCCAAATCTATGAAAATAATTCCCCCTATTCCTCCATTTCCTAATGTATACACTATATCGAGAAGAGGAAGGTATGAAACTACAGATAAATCAAAAGCGTGGGTGCTACCAGAAACTCCGGTAGCACATATTCAACAGAAGTTGCAGAAAGAGTATCAGCCTACACCATCAGATGAAGAACTCATTAGGGATGTTGGATATGACATCAGTAGTAAGAAGGAGAAAGAAGAAGCCCAACCTCTTGCTGGTACCAGAAAGAGGTGTACATAAGACAACAACAAGTTTAGGCTTAAGTCCAAGGCTCTACATAATCAAAGCCTAATGACAGAGGTTATTGATATTGAAGGTAAATATGAAGGTTCAAAAACAGAGAAACGCATGAAGAAAAAAAAGAACACAACTCCTTTAGAGAAAGACTCAGAGCCCTAAAAGAGAATAAAAACACAAAATGGTTCTAAGGAGGACAAAGCCCTTGTCAAGGAAGTAGCCACTAGATCAACCAGATCTAGATCAGCTGCTGACAGCAAAAAAAATTTGGATAAACTTGTTCAAGCTACAACACACATAGAGGAAAGGTAAAAAGGTTTTTGATACAAGTACCTTTTTTCTTATCAGTTAAAATTTTGAACATCAGCTTAGGTGTCAAGGAATATAATTCTGCACAAAATTTTCATCATTTTTTGTTTAGTTTTGAAAAAGAAACAGGGCGCTATCAGAATTTCTCGTAGCATTCAAAATTTTGCGTAGTTACAGGTTTTTACCGGAATTTTTGGTAGCACCTATTTTAACTGAATTTTGATCCTGTTAGCAAATTTTTTCACGCCAGTTAAGGATGGATAAGAACCCATAACCAAATGGATAATACAAGTTATGGTGAAAGGTGGCTATGAGGTTTTTAGAGGTCTTATTAAATGGAGCTGCATGGTTTTTAAAGACCCAAGACACAAGGAGATAAAGCATCAGAAAAAGGGGCAGCATGACAGCACACTCAACATTTCAACCTAGATTTATTCTCGTCTTTCTTCTCCATCTATAATTTATGTTAGATTTCAATGAGATAAGGCTGTAATGTCTTTTGACACCTATGTAATGTTATAATTAATGTTTCCTTTTTTTTATAAGAGATGGAGTTGGTGCCTCTCTTTCTATATATACCACTTGTAAATACCACTTCCAGGTTGGATGTTGGTCTACCTGAATACTGAATATAATAAAAAACGTTTTTTCTTCATGTTGGAGGATTTTGTGACTCAAGGAACATCTAATTTGTGTTGCATCTCTTTTCTTTGTTAATTTTTTCTAAAATATGAATTACAGCAACTAGGAAGGTCTGAGTGTGTTAGGTCCCTATAATACTAGTGTATCCTCTTATTATTTTTAGTGTAGACCCCTTATTTTTATTTTTGTACCCCTGTAGCCCTGATATTGTTATTATTGTTCCCTCGCATTATTATTGTTAGGTTAGCTAGGATTATATTGTAACCCCATGGACTCCTATATATACAAAGGAGGTTTGGTCATTTGTATTATCCAAGAATTGTTCATTTATGTTATGTAAACAAGTTTTCTCCCTCAAAGTGGCTTATTTCTAAGGCCTCAATCTCTGTTTTCTTCTTTTTTTGGAGATGGTTTCAGAACATTTGGTATCCGAGCTTTGGATTCTAGGGTTTCACTGCTTCAAACATGTCATCGTGGAATTTTCGCTATAATTTTTTTTCTAGGAAGTTTCAGATGCTAAAAAAATACCCATTTTGAATAAATCCTGAGGAACTTCGTGTACAAATTTCAAATATCAGTTCGCAATATTGTCAGAGATATGATCTGTGGAATGTAGGTTTTTTTCAAGCTCCTGAATTTCGTCTAAAAGAGGTGATATTGGGAAGTTGTCATAACTCTCTCTTTGAGCATCAGATTGGAATTCTATAAAAAGTGGTAGAAATTTCACAAACTGAAGTTTCTTGTGTATTAATTTTAGAGCTGAAGGAGGAAACAGTGACATGTGGGACATCATAAAAATTCGCTCTACTGAACCAAGCCATAATTAGGTCATTGAGGGAGATTGGGCATAACTTTGTGTTGAAGAATCCAAATCAGGTTAGACCTGTGGCATTTGAAAGAATATTTAGAGGGCTACTATAGGACCAAATTTCAAATATTGAAGATCTAAAATCACAGAGATAATTTAGGTTTAATATAAACCTCCTAAAAATCAAGAAAAAGGTGTGTATTTGTTTTTTAAAATTGCATAACGTTTGTTTGAAAATGCAGTCTGAAGTGATTCCAAGGGCATACTAAAGCATTTTTATCAGTATTTGGTTCTATAATGCCTCCAAAAAATAATTCCACACCCATTAATCCCTCAAAAATCTCTATTATGATGCATGAAGAGGAAGAATTGCAGTATAAGATATCGAAATTACGATACCAAGTGCAACAAATTTTGATCTTACGAAGAGAAATAAAAGATGACATAGATGGTTTAAAAGAAAAAATGGAGGCTACGTTGGACAGTTTTAAGGATCAAATGAAAGCTAATATGGATGATAAAATAGTGGAAGATCACATCGAGCTTCAAAAACAAGTTCTCCAACTCTCAAAGGATAACCTAAATTTGGTGTAGAATCCAATGAAACAAGACGAATATCAACATCGCAGCAAAAGAAGTTTTGAAGCAGTCATAGAAATAAGAACTCGAAAACTACCAAATTGATCAATTTAAAATTATCTCAGCAAGTGGAATAACTTACCCGTTGAATATTCCACATGGGAGGATGATAATTTTATATAGAAGCATCCAAAAATAATCAAGCATTGAGGGAAACACTTGTTTGATGGAGAGGGGCATGTTAGGTCCCTATAATACTAGTGTATCCCCTTATTTTTGTTAGTGTGGCCCCCTTATTATTATTGTTGTACCTGTGTAGCCCCCATATTGTTATTAATGTTCCCTTACATTATTATTGTTAGGTCGGCTAGGATTATATTGTGACCACATGGACTCCTATATATAGAAAGGAGGTTTTGTCATTTGTATCATCCAAGAATTATTCATTTATGTAATGTAAAGGAGGTTGCCCCCTCGAAGTGGCTTATTTATAAGGCATTGATCTCTCTTTTATTTTATTTTCGGAGTTGGTTTCATCATAGAGTGATAATATGTTAAAGGATTTAACAATAAATTATTTTCTTTCAGTTTTCTGCAAGTTATATGCGTTTTATATAACATGTCAGTGAAGATTTCATAAAGGATTTTTGGAATAATTTATACATGCAATCTATTTTCGAAATGTTGTTTACTTTGCACAAATAGAGTTTGTGTAAAGACCCATAATCATAGTTGTGTGACTGATTTAGGATATGAATATTTCCTGTAATAGGTACCAGTTATTCATCTTCTTCCACTTATACACTCTAATCCCTATACTACCTTTTACCCACACAATTTATACTTGCCAAAACTTGACAAATGCATGAAAGTCTTAAAGCACATAAAATCATTTCAAAATATTTGAGAAACCATCCCACCACTCAAACAACCCCTTTAAAAAATTTTAAATGAACTATGATGTGTAAGGCTTACTCCTTATGCAGTCAAGGAGTGAATCCTTTCACTAACATCTTTCGCACGATTATCGGGGAGGTGAATTGAAGTTTATCCCTGGGTGAATGAAAAAGTTATAAGTTTGGTTCTAAGTTGTACACTTCCAGTTGTCTTTTTAGACTACTTTACACCTGGTGACTCCATTGTTGAATTTTTGTCTCCTAGAAGGACTAGAACCAGGGCTAACCCATATTCCCCTTTGAGAATCCTAGTTTCTGACCCTGAAAATCTAATCAAGAAAAATATTAAACAAAATTTTGTTTCCTATACTAATGTTTTCTCAAAGGTTGTCCCTAAAAAAGTCTTGCATGGTTTTATTGTTTTGGAGGTCCAGACAATAGTGTTTGGACCTCCCTTGTTTTATAGCCAACAAATAGTACCTATATGACAAGTTGGTGCTTCATCATCTGTTGTTCACAATCCACCTATTTTTTTTCCACAAATCCCAACAACTCACACAATGGTAGGTCCAAACCCACCCCCTAACCGAATCGATGCAATTGTTGTTGCAAGGTATGCCCCTTTAGCTGCAGGAGGTTATCTCAAGTACATGCCTAAGTTTACTGGTGAGGGAGAGGTAACAATTGAAGAACACCTTGCTATTTTTTATGCTTATGCTGACAATATGAATATTTAGCATGAAGATGTCTAGATGAGAGTTTTTGTTCAGAGCCTTGAGGGTGATGTAAGGAAATGGTTCAAATCCTTGACTGCTCATAGTATCACTAGAATTGAAACCCTAGATCATACATTTTTAAGGAAATGGAGTGATAAGAAAGATTTTCTATATTATATCACTAAATTTGGTGCAATAAAAAGAAAAGAAGGAGAATCAGCTTCTGATTTTTCTAAGAGATTCAATAATATGTATCGCAGAATACCTACTGAAGCTTTAGCCAAAATCACTTATGCTAGTGCCTTTGATCCTTATTTTTGTTTATTATTGAGAGAAAGAAGATATACAACACTAACACAAATGAAGACAATGCACTGGAGGTAGAATGTAATGTGTTAGAAGTTGATAGGCTTAGAGGAGGGATTGATAGAGAAAAAATAAAGAAAAAAGTTGAAGTTTCTATCTTAGGAACTTCAGACATAGATCCTAAGTTAGATTAGCTAACCAAGATGGTCAGTTCATTGACTACTGAGATGTCCAAGCTCAAGATGGAAGAAATACCAGCTACTACTAGAAATATCTCATTTGATCAACCTAATAGGCATCAATTTAGAAGACCTGGTGTTCCTCAAATTTTGCTGCAAGAAAGGAGAGATGTTGATGATAAAAAATTTCAGCCTCCTTTGCATAATGATATATTTTAAGATGAAGAGGAAGCTGAAAGGTTGGAGAAGGTTGTTGATATCAATTTTGTAAGAGACAAAGAAGGGTTGATTCATCTTACACAAGAATAGTATGAGGATTTCATGTCATATACTCAAAATAATGAAGTGGTTCCTAATAATTCCATGATTACAGTTAATCATCAAAGTAGATATAATCTCATATCAAAGAATTTTGATGATAATACAAAGCCTGTTGCACAACCCAAGAAGAATAAGGACACAATAAAAATTCCAACAGAAAAATAAGTTGTTAAACAAAAATTACCAGAAATTCCGGTAGCAGTTAATACTCCTTCATTTGAGGTAAACATTGCTCACAAATTGCCCCCTTATTTCAGTTTTGAGAATGAAATACAAAAGATAAAGATTCATGTTCCTCTTGTAGAGCTCATGAAAAATGATGATTTCAAAAAGACCTTTATGAAAGCTCTTCAACCCCCACCTACCGAAGTAGCTTATGAATTTTTTTAACCTTCAATATGAAAATCCCACTGTTATTTTAGGTCCATTGGTAGAAGATAGAGATGACTCTACCCCTCCTTTCTATCTATCTCTAAATATTCACGATAAGATATTGCATAATTTCCTAATGGATTCTGGAGCCTGACATAATTTAATGCCCAAGGTAGTCATGGATGAACTAGGTCTTGAGGTAACTAGAGAATACCAAGATATCTACTCCTTTGATTCCCATAAAGTTCAATGCCTTGGTGTCATCAAATACCTTGCAGTAAGCCTTTTTTCAATTACCCATGAGAGGAATGGTGATGGATATTGTTGTAGCTGACATTCCTCCTAGGATTGGCATGTTACTTTCTAGGTAATGGATTAGAAGGTTGGACAGAACATTGCAAATGGATCTCACTTATGCTACTGCCCTTATTTTTAGAGGAGAAAAAAGAAGACTTTATAGAGAATATCAACTGGAATATATCATTAGTGACAACAAAGACCCCACTAATCATACAATTTATGCTAGAACAACTGATTTTGGTTCAAGCATTTTACACATGGCTAATGTTGTCCTATCTACAGAAAATTTTATCTTTTTAAGCCTGCCGAAAAAAAAAAATCAATCATGAAGGTCCCCAGCTATGGAAAATGTATTTTGATGGCTTATGTTCTAAATAAGGAGATGGTGAAAGAATAGTTCTCATTTCCACTTTGAAAGAGAGCTCCACTTTTTCTTTCAAAATTGAATTTGAAGCAACTAACAGTGTGGCTGAGTATGAAGATCTACTAATTGGTTTAAAAACAGCAAAGGACATGAATATTTCATAATTTTTTTTTTTGGAGATGTTGAAATTATCATTCAACAAATCAAAAATGTTTATCAAACTAAGAATCCCAGACTCAGAGATTACTGGAATGCTGTATGGAGCATTGTATAAGACTCATTCCTGGTTTTTAACGTTTCTTTTGTTCCAAGAGAAATTAATATTTTGGCTGACTCGCTTTATATTTCAGCAAGCTCATTCAAGATTCCAATACCTATGAAGCTGAAATATGAAGTGGAAGTTAGGTTCAAACCCAACATTCCTGATAATGTCAAGCATTGGAAATTTTTTGAAGATGATCAGGAGATTAGAAGATTCAATGAAAATACTGAAGAGTTTGATGTCCTAAACATTGATCAAGATGAAGATCTCATGAAGGATGATGTTGATTTGCAGGACACCAAAAATCTGCAAAAATAGATTGTTGATCATCCTATCAGTCAATTGCCTACCAATCACATTACCAAGGGGTTAATCCAACTTGAGAACTCTTTCATCACAATGATGTCTCGATCAAACCATGGTTGGCTGAAACAGAAGCATAATTGGAATATTTCAATTGGGGCACTGACAAAAACCAAGGTATGTGAAGTTGTCGAAATCTTTATCAGAAGAAATAAAGGCTGAATACCACAAGCTTTTTTGTCAATTTGTTGATTTTTTTTCCTGGAGATATTAATATCTTAAAACATATGATAAAAATATAATTGAGCATAGGATACCATTGAAATATGGTACCAAGCCTTTCCGTCAGAAATGAAGGCAAATCAATCCAATACTATAACTAGTGATGGAGAAGGAAGTGAAGAAACTTTTGGATGCTAAAATCATCATTCCCTTGAGATACTTAGATTGGGTTGATAATATAGTTCCAGTAACGAATAAGAGTGGTGAATTCAGACTATGTGTATATTTCATAAATCTTAACAAATTCTCCAAGAAAGATAAATATTTATTTCCAAAGATGGAGCATATTCTTCAAAAGGTAACTGGTTCAGACAAAACTTCCATGTTAGATGGGTTCTCTGGGTACAATTGAATTTCAGTTTGGTTGTAAGATCAAGAGAAGACAACATTCACTACTCCTTGGGGAACATTCATGTATTCATAGATGCCATTTGGGCTTATGAATTTTGGAGCTACTTTTCAGCGTGTTATGGAATTTGCATTCATTGGAGAAAAGGAAAAATTCTTGGTCATCGATTTAGATGATATTATCATTTATTCAACTTTAGATCAAGAACACCTTCAGCAATTGAGACAAGTATTTGTTAAATGCAGAGAATATGATATATCATTGAATCCAAAGAAGTCTCATTTTTCTCTCAAGGAAGGTAAAATGTTGGGTCACATAGTTTTTAAAGATGGAGTGAAAATTGATCCTAAGAGAGTAATTTCAATTCAATACTTAACACTTCCAAGATCAAAGAAAGAGGTTAAATATTTCTTTGGTAAGATCAATTTCTTAAGAAGGTTCATTCCAAATTTTTCTTAAGTGGTGAAGTATATTATAAATTTCATGTTGAAGAAGAAAAAATAAGTCAGGTTGGCCATTGAATCCAGAAATTCATTTGAGATGATAAGAAAAGCCATCATTGAAGCACCTCAGCTAGTAGACCCTAAATACTCAAAGCCTTTCTTGATCTTCTCATTTGCCTCACAAGATACTATTGTTGTTATTTTGTTACAAAAATATTCAGAAAATTTTTCAGCGGAGCACTTAGATATGTAGAAATGAAGTATGAAATGTTGGAAAATCATGCCTATGCATTAGTGAAAGCTCTGAAAGCTTTTAGAGTTTCTATTCTACATGCTCAAGTTATTTTTTATGTACCTTCATATATTGTTAGAGACATATTAGTTCAGCCTGATATTGATGGAAAAATAAACAAGTGGGTGACTAAAGTTCTTGAGTTTGATTTAGAGATAAAACCTACTAAACTAATCAAAGGTCAAGGATTAGCCAAACTACTAGCTGAAGAAAATTCTAAAGTTTTGGGCTTGAATTTCATGGATGAAAAAATTGAAGGACAAATTTTTGAACCTATAAATAACATGGCAGTAGATGTAAAGCTTTATGAAAGTAGCTCTTACAAGGACATCACTTATTTTCTGCTTCATTTTAAACCTCCTGCAAATTGTGAGAAAAACAGAGTAAGATCTTTGAAGTTGAAAAATGTTAAATTTTGCATTAAAGATAGCTATTTATATTTGAAAGATACTAGAGGAGTTTTTTTGAGATGCATTGACCCATATGATTCCAAGAAAGCTATCTTTGATATGCATAATAATCTTTGTGGAGGACATCACTATTGGAGAACTACTGCATACAAAATATTGAGAGCTGGCTATTTTTGGCCTAACTTGTTTTCTAATGTATGTCCTGAGGTGATAGCATGTAAAAAATGTTAAAAGTTCACTAGTAAGAAACATTTGAATTATTTTCCTCTTAAGCCCATAGTTTCTTCTGCACCTTTTGAGAAATGGGGCTTAGATTTCATTAGATAAATTCATCCACCTTCAACTGGACAACATCATTGGATTCTTGTTTCAACTGATCACTTCACCAAATGGATTGAAGCAATACCTACCAAGAATGCTACTCATAAATTTTCATTAATTTTATAGAGGGAATCATAACCTGATTTGGATGTCCATCAAGGTTATTAGCAAACAATGTAGCCGCTTTTAAAGCCACTCCATTGGTAAATTTCTGTGAATATTATGGCATTCATCTCACTCACTCTGCAGCTTACTATCCCCAAGGGAATGTTTTAGCTGAATCATCAAACAAAAGTTTGGGAAGAATAATCACCAAACTGTTGGAGAAAAAAAAAAGGTCGGTATTCAAAACTGAATTTTTTTTTATGGGCAGACAGGATGACAATAAAAAATTCTATTAATACATCACCTTTTCAAATGGTTTATGGAACTAATGTTGTTTTTCCATTCCAATTAGCCATTCATGTAGCTAAATTTATGCAAGATCATGAAGCTGAGCTAGATGACATGACCAGGAGAATTTGTCAAATCATAGTAGTCTAGCAAAAGCGAGAACAAAAATATGATTTGGTAAGAAAATATCAGCAAGAGGTAAATCAATTTTTTGATAAAGGAACTAAAAAGAATATTTTCAGATTGGAGATCTAGTGTTGAAGTGGGATGCACAGCATCAAGATCCAGGTAATCATTCCAAATTTTATGCTTTATGGCTTGTTCCTTTCAGAATCCCAAATATTCTACAGAACAATACTTTTGAGTTGCAACATATTGATGGAGCAGAACTGTTTGGAGGCCCATTCAATGGGCGTTTTCTCAAAAAAATATTTTACCAAGGTTGTTGGTAGCCTAAGTTCACTATAAATACCGGTATATTTTATAATAAGACTCCATAGCTCAATGACAAGGCAACAAAACTAAAAAATATTCTTAGAGCCTCGCAAGGAGAGATCTATCCCCTTTGGAGCCAATGTTAGTACATTTCTTTGCTAAGTCATGAGTCCATTTCATATTTTTATCTTTAGGATTAAACTTAAAAATTTCAAATTTTTTTTTGGTCACTTCTGGAATATCCAAAAGCACCAGTTTTAGCAATTTTGGATAGTCTGTTATTTTCATGTTTTACTCTTTTTATTTTTTATTCCGATGTTGCCGGAATTTCTGGAAGCGTACTCTCTTTTTAAAAAAATTAAACGAAGAAGCACATCTGCTTTAGTTAAGCCACGTGTTGTAGTGTAAATATGCATAAAATATTTTTTAAATGTTTTCATATCTCATGATAGGTGTTGTATTGTAGTCAGTTAGTTTAAGTCAAGTCATAATATACATTGAACCCATGTGTCACATGCAATTATGAACTTAACCATTATCCCATCCTACCTGTCAACCCCAAGTCACTTATATGTATTTCTTAGTACATGTTTTTCCAAACAGAGGAGATCATGGTTATTGCAATCAACACCATAACTATTTTGTTGGCTTCAAAGCAGTGCTGCCAAAAATTTCGGCCAATTAACATCAAATATAGCAGAGGTGACTGCTAGTCACAGATCTGATTTCTCAAGACATATGGCGCATTTCGTATGGAAAAATGCAGCCAACTGAAGGTGATCATGGATTATCACATGGTGTACATCATGGTGAGGAATATTTTTAATTATGAAGGTTGATTTGTAGGGGGTGATGAACCAAAGTTTTGTTTTAAAACCACCCAGAAAGAAAGAACTCTGTCATTTGAAGTTTTAGTTGCTGGAGTTCGAATTGGTGAGAGTCATCATTAGAGGAGGAGTCTAGATTTTAGACAATATTCCAAAGGTGAATACAGGCAACACTTTTAAGGTAAAACTCCTCCTACTCTGCCACCTGTCAGTTGGAAGAGAAAGAGTAATTTATTTTCTAGAAGATGACTAAAACAGGTGGAACAATAAATCGAATAGAGCCACATGGTGCAGATCTAGTTGATTCCAATTCGAGGGTAAGAATATTGTTTATTTAGTCAGGGTGGTATTCACTATCCACCAGGTTAGGGAGCTCTCACTCAGTGTAGCCCAAGAATTTTCTAACTCTTTTAATGGACATGAAGCTACAGTTTATGGCCTCACCTTGCCGATTTCTGAAGACTCCATTGTTGAAGCCTTTAACCTTCCCCAAGAAGGAGAAATGTGGTGCAAAGGGTAGGTCATTACAGGTGGAGATCTCAATAGCTTGCTCAAATATTCTCACAAAGATCCAAACTAGGAAAAATTCATTCCAAGTAGCTATCTTAAGAATTAGAGGGCATAGTCTATCAAAATTATCAAGATATACCTCACTTGTGAAAGGAGGTATATAATTGTGTTCCTATATCACATGAGGTTTATTTTTCATATTACATAGATCAAGACATTAAATATCCCATTTTTCTTGTTGAAAAGCCTGAAAAAGATGTCAGCAAGGGTTCATACTCATACTGATGTTTCAGAGTATAGCTTGTACCATCACGATTTAATGAAGGTCTAGTTGAAGAAGTGTTGGGGAAGAGAAACCAAACTTGGGACCACTTTTTATTCTACAAGGCTGGCCAACCTGCACCTACACCTCTAGTTCCACAACCAAACCCTTAGCCTACAAAAATAAGAACAAATTGAAAGGCCAAAAAATAAAACATTCATAAGTAGGGCAAGGGAAAAAAAGAGAAGGTTTTTGTAGTCAAGGCTAAAAGAAGGTTGGAAATGTTGATCATCGGTTGTCATTGATGTCAACCCAAGCAGTACCAGGGGCTAACCCAATATTTCATGGGAATTTTGACCTACCATATTAATATATTTTGGGTCAATAATTATTTTTATTTTTTCAACTTGTCGAGACGTTTCCGTTGATATATGGCACGCCATGTAATTCTTCACGGTTTGAGAGATATTCATGTTTGAAGTTTGTACCCCCAGTTAGTGGGATAAAACCCCATGCGGTTGGGGCATGGGTCATTGAAAAGTCATAATTAATATTTTTTAAGCTCCTAAAATCCCTCCCACATTCACTTGTTGAAGCCCCTCTCAACTTAAGAATTTATATAAATTGTGATCTTCATTTCCTCCTTAGGTAAGGGATTTCACTATCTGAAACAGGTCATCGTGGAATTTGCGCTCTAACTATTTTTCTACGAAGGTTCAGAAGCTGAAATTTTTATGAGGAAAACAAAAAATCCTGAGGAAGCTTCTATAAAAATTTCAGATCAAGGTGCGCAATATTTTTGGAGATATGATCTGTGGAAGTCAGGGTTTTTGCAGGCTCCTGAAATTAATCTCAAAGAAGTGACCTTGGTAAATTCATCATAACTCTCTATCTGAATATCAGATTTGAATTATGTAAAATGTGGTATATAGTGGACATTTTTTTTTATTTTTTCTCTATCAATTTCAGATCCAAATGAAGAAATAGTGACACGTGGAACGCTGTACAACTGCGCTCTGCTAAAACAGTCCATAATTAGGGCATTGTGAGAGATTGGGTATAACTCTCTCTTGAAGAATCCAAATTGGGTCAGACCTATGGCATTGGAAATTTGACTTAGAGCACTACTACAAGACCAAAAATCAGATATTGATGATCTGAAAGAATAGAGATACACCAGATTCAATATCGAGCTCCTAGAAGGCAAGAAAAAGCTAGATCATGTGTTGTCAAGGGTTGCAAAGGACCAAAATTTCTATGTAAGCAAAGCAAAGCAAGGTGGAGCAGAGGGTATCATGACAAGATCAGCAACCAAGGTGCATAACAGTAGCAATAAGTTCATCCTATGAAGTCTTCAAGTGGGCAGCACTGCATACAATCATTGTACTTAGTCATTGTAAATACATTATTGTACAAATTGTACTAGTGTCTATCTGCCAAGGGTTGAAGAGGCGGTGTTGGGAGGTCTAGGATCATCATTAGGTGGTTGTGTCAAAGTTGGGGTTATGGTCTAGTATATCTTCTTCTTCTACATCATTCTATATCATTGTAAAGTGGACCATTTTCCCTGGTACGGGAGTCCATTCTTCTTTTATTCTTCTATAGGGTGGTAGGGTGGTGCTAGAGTGAGTTGTAGCTCATTGGGTGTTGGGGCATCCATTCAGTTGACTACTGAAGAATCTCGGGCGTTGGAGCATCCATCCAATGGGAGCTAGAGAAGAATGCTTTTCTAGATTCTAGGAAGTTGGAGCTTTATTTTCAATTGGAGTTGAATATTAAAGAATTATTAGAAAAGCATTAGGTGGTTTTTGTCCCGGAGTGGGTTTCCACCTTAAAAACTGTGTGCATTTGTGTTTCTCTTGTTTGCTGCTATCATTGTACAAACACTGATAATAATTGAAGATTAACTAATGCTCTAATTGAAAGTAATACTGATTCACCCCCTCCCTCCACCCCCCCCCCCCTCTCAGTATTTCCAACAATTGGTATCGAAGCTTGGTTTCTTCAATAGCAGTTTAACAGCTGGAAGGAGGTCATGGAGCATACCAAGAATGGTGTACCTCTATTCAATGAAAATAATTATGCACTTTGGAAAGGAAGAATGGAGGTATATCTCTTGGCGCAAGGTTACGAAGTATGGGACACTGTTCAAAATGGATTTACATCAACCACAGATGAACAAGGTAAGAAGAATTTGGTAAATGATGCAAAAGCAAAGAATATTATTATCGGTGGACTTATTGAATCTGCTTATCATAAGGTGTTGGGTTGAAAAATTGCCAAAAATGTATGGGACAAGCTTGAGAATATATATGCAGGTGACTCAAATGTCAAAGAAGCAAAGCTTCAAATCTATAGAGCAAAATTTGAGCAACTTAGAATGAAAGAAGATTTCCACAATGCTGCATACTTCCAATAATTTGATGAAATAACCAATACTCTGGAAGGATTGGGAGATCCAGTTGATGAGAATACTATTATACGGAAGATTCTTAGAACGTTGCTAGGGAGATTCAACCCAAATATATCGGTCTTAGAATACAGTACAAATCTGGACAAACTTAGCAAAGAGGAATTACATGGAGTTCTCATAGCATATGAAATGAGACTTGATGAAGAAGAGGGTACTTCTCATCTAGAAACTGCGTTCGTTGCATCTAAGAAAACCAATAAGGATAAACAACCTTCAATTGAAAAGACATGCACCTACAAGTGTGAAGAAAAGGGAGATGATAAAGAAGGTCTTTCAGATGAAGAATATGCTTACTTCACGAGAAAACTAAAAATTGGTAAGGGAAAATTGAAAGGTAAACTTCCATTGATATGTTTCATTTGTAATGAGGTTGGGAATTTTGCAGCAAAATGTCCAAACAGAAGTAATGGCAACTCAAAAGGAAAGAAAGGCTTTAAGAAATTCAACAAGCAAGGATCCAAAAGGAAATTTCTCTCTAAAGAAGATAGCTCATCATCCGATGAAGATAATGACAGTGAAGAAGAAGCCAATGAGAGAGTATTGTTTATGTCCAAGCACAATAAACCCAAGCACAATAAACAAGAGGTATCAAACAATGAATAATAAGGATGGACCATAGAAGAATTTTATGAGGAAGCAATCAAGCTTATAAAAGATCTCAAGGCGGAGACAATCCATTCCAATACTCTTGAAGAACAAGTCCAAGGTCTCAAAATTGAAGGTGAATAACACAAATGCATTGAAGAGTCACTTCAAAATAAGTTGGAAGAAAGCAACCAAGAAAGGGAAGAATTAGAAGCTGAAGTAGTCTCGCTGCGTGAGGAAGTAAATAAAGGAAAAACTATCCAAAACTATGCCAAAAACTCAAGGGCATTGGAAGAACTCATCAACAATCAATGATCTTACAACAACAAAATTGGCATTGGTTACAAACAAGAAGAAGCAAGACCTTCTAAAAAAAAATACAATGAACCTATGAGATATGACATGCATGTAGACTTCATTAGACAAGATTCACAAGAACAGCCTTGGAAGACAATGCCTCGATGAAAATTTCCATCCAGGTACCAACATATTTTTTATGGCTACTGTTATTCATGTGGAAAATTTGGTCATAAAGCTGTAGAATGTTGCATGTACCCTAGGAACGAATACAATTCTAGGAGATCTGTCAAATATTAACCTCCCAGGGCTCATTGAAACATCAATAGATTTGAACATTTAAGAAATAATATTGAATGTTACAAATGTTGAAACTTTGGATGCATAGCCAAAGACTGCAGACTTGAAAATCCTCCAAAAGAATCTTCGAAGCCACAAAATGAACGAACATGGAAGAAGAAGAAGAATGATAATTGTGCTTTCGCTTTCAAGGCTCAAAAGAACAAAGATGTGTGGTATGTTGATAGTGGTTGCTCAACGCATATGATTGGAGATAGAAATAAATTTTTATCTCTGAAAGAGAAGAAGGATGGAACTGTGTCCTTTGGAAATGATGGATCTTCAAATGTTATAGGATTAGGTACTATCACTCTCGGAAGCAAAGATGCTCTAGCCAAAAATTTTCTATTGGTTGAAAACATGAATCACAATCTACTCAGTTTTGGACAAATGTGTGATCAAGGACACACAATACTATTCAACTCCACGAAATGTGAAATCAGGAAAGGCGTGTATGGTGAAATTGTGGCTATAGCAAGTCGAGCTCCAAACAACATATATGTTCTAGATGAAGCAACTAAAGCATGTCTAATAGCTAAAGAGGATGATACAATAATTGGTATCAATGATGATCGACTAAGTAAGAAGTTTGCTACAAAGGTGCAAAGTGATTTCGAGATGTCTTTACTTGGTGAGCTGACATACTTCTTAGGGCTTCAAATATCTCAGCAAGAGAAAGGAATATTTATATGTCAAGCCAAGTACATCAAGGAAATGCTCAAGAAATTTAAAATGGAATATTGCAAACCCATCCTTACTCCAATGGTAACAGGTTGCAAATTGAGCATAGATGACTCATCTAAGGATGTGGATCAAAGGTTGTACAGATCTATGATTAGTAGTCTTCTATATGTAACAGCCTCCCGACCAAATTTTATGCAAGTAGTTGGACAAGTAGCAAGATTTCATGTAGCACCAAAAGAATCACATATTAAATATTCACCAGCATTGGAATATCTTCGCTAGAAGCTTGGGATTCTCCCAAGTTCTCATTAGATTTTCCTTTTTCAGAATATAAAGGGGGAGTGGAAGTAGATTATAGGTCTGCAGGATGGTTGCGTGTCAGGGGGAGTGGAAGTGTGTACAGGTCCAAAGGATGGTTGTGTTTCAAGGGGAGCTACCCTTTGCCATTAATGTCAAAGGGGGAGAGAATGTTGTAGGAAGAGGTGTCATGATCGCAGGGGGAGTACTTGTGTTGCCATCAATTCCAAAGGGGGAGATTGTTGATCAGTGATTGTCATTGATGTCAACCCAACAGCACCAGGGGCTAACCCAATATTGCATGGGAATTTTGACCTACCAAATTAATATATTATAGGACAATAATTCTTTTTATGGTTTCTACTTGTCGAGATTTTTTCGTTGATATATGGCACGCCATGTAATTGTTCACGGTTTGAGAGATATTCATGTTTGAAGTTTGTACCCCCAGTTAGTGGGCTAAAACCCCATGAGGTTGGGGCATGGGTCATTGAAAATTCATAATTAATATTTTTTAAGCTCCTAAAATCCCTCCCACGTTCACTTGTTGAAGCCCCTCTCAACCTAACCATTTATATAAATTGTGATCTTCATTTCCTCCTTAGGTAATGGATTTTGCCATCTGAAACAGGTCATCATGGAATTTGCGCTCTAAATGTTTTTATATGAAAGTTCAGAAGCTGAAATTTTTATGAGGTGAAGCCAAAATCCTGAGGAATCTTCTATAAAAATTTCAGATCAAGGTGCGCAATATTTTTGGAGATATGATCTGTGGAAGTTAGGGTTTTTGTAGGCTCCTGAAATTCATCTCAAAGAAGTGACCTTGGTAAATTCGTCATAAATCTCTCTCTGAGTATCGGATTTGAATTCCGTAAAAATTGGAAAATAGTGCATAGTATTTATTTTTCAATCTATCAATTTCAGAGCCAAATGAAGAAACAGTGACACATGGTACGTTGTACAAGTGTGCTCTACTGAAACAGTCCATAATTAGGGAATTGTGAGAGATTGGGTATAACTCTCTCTTGAAGAATCTGAATTGGGTCAGACCCATGGAATTGGAAAGATGAATTAGAGGAATACTACAGGACCAAAAATCAGATATTGAGGATCTGAAATAACAGAGATACACCAGATTCAATATCGAGCTCCTAGAAGGAAAGAAAAATCTAGATCATTTGTTGTCAAGGGTTGCAAAGGACCAAAATTTCTATGGTAGCAAAGAAAAGCAAGGTGCAACAAAGGGTAGCATGACAAGAGAAGAAACCAAGGTGCATAACAGTAGCAAGAAGTTCATACTATGAAGTCTTCAAGTGGGCAGCACTGCATACAATCATTGTAAAGGTATCATTTTACTAAGTCATTGTAAATACATTATTGTAAAAATTGTACTAGTGTCTATCTACCAAGGGTTGAAGAGGCAGTGTTGGGAGGTCTAGGATCATCATTAGGTGGTTGTGTCAAAGTTGGGGTTATGGTCTGGTATATATTCTTCTTCTACATCATTCTATATCATTTTAAAGTGGACCATTTTCCCTGGTACAGGAGTCCATTCTTCTTTTATTCTTCAATAGTGTGGTAGGGTGGTGCTAGGGTGAGTTGTAGCTCATTGGGTGTTGGGGCATCCGTTCAGTTGACTACTGAATAATCTTAGGCATTGGAGCGTCCATCTAGTGGGAGCTAGAGAAGAATTCTTTTATAGATTCTAGGAATTTGGAGCTTTATTTTCAATTGGAGTTGAATATTAAAGAATTATTAGAAAAGCATTAGGTGATTTTATCCCCAGAGTAGGTTTCCACCTTAAAAATTGTGTGCATTTGTGTTCCTCTTTTTTGCTGCTATCATTGTACAAACACTGATAATAATTTAAGATTAACTAATGCTCTAATATAAAGGAATACTGATTCACCCCCCCCCCCCCCCCTCAGTATTTCCAACAGGAAAAAGGAGAGAGTTACTCAGCAAGTAAGCCCAAATATATGAAAATAGTGCCCCCTGTTCCTCCATTTCCTAATGTCTACACTAGATCAAAAAGAGGAATGTCTACAACTGCATAAAAATCAAAATCACAGGTTCTACTAGAAATTCTGGAAGCACATATTCAGGAGAAGCTATAGAAAGTGTTTCAGCCTACACCATCAGATGAAGAAATCCTCAAGGATGTTGGATATGACATTAGTAGTAAGAAGAAGAAAGAAGAATCCAAGCCTGTTGTTGGTACGACAAAGAGGCATACTAGAGACAACAACAATTTTAGGCTGAAGTTCAAGGCTCTACATAATCCAAGCCTAATGAAAGAGGTTATTTATATTGAAGGTAAATCTGAAGATTCAAAAATAGATAAATCCATGAAGAAAAACAAGAACACAACCCCTTCAGAGCAGCACTCGGAGTCCTCAAAGAGAAGAAAAGCACAAAATGGTTCTAAGGAGGACAAAGCCCCTGTCAAGGAAGTAGCCACAAGAGAAGCCAAATCCATATTAGTTGCTGGCAGCAAAATAGACTTGGATAAGCTTGATGAAGCTGCAACACACATAGAGGGAAGGTAAAATGTTTTTGATACAAGTACCTTTTTTCTTATCAGTTACAATTTTTAAGATCAGCTTAGGTTTCAAGGAAGATAATTCGGCACATAATTTTCATCATTTTCTATGTATTTTTGAAAAATAAGAAGGGCACTTTTGGAATTTCTGTTAGCATTCCATATTTTGCACAGTTACAGATTTTTATCGGAATTTCCAGTAGCACCTGTTTTAATTGAATTTTGACACCTGTTATTAAATTTTTCTGAGCCATTTAAGGATGGATAAGAACCCATAACGAAATGGAAAATACAAGTGATGGTGATAGGTGGTTATGAGGTTGTTAGGCGTCTTATTAAATTGAGCTACATGGTTATTAAAGACCCAAGACACAAGCAGACAAATCAACAGAAAAAGGGGTAGCATGACAACACACTCATCATTTCAACCCAAATTTCTTCTCTTCTTTCTTCTCCATCTGTTCTTTCTATTAGATTTGAATGAGATAAGGTTGTAATTTCTTTTGACACCTATGTAATGTTAGAATTATTTTTTCCTTCTTTTTAGAAGATATGGATTTGGTGCCTCTCTTCCTATATATACCACTTTTAAATACCATTTACAGGTTGGATGCTAGTCTACCTAAAGACTGAATATAATAAAAAACCTTTTTGCTTCATGATGGAGGATTTTGTGACTCAAGGAACATATAACGTGTGGTGTGTCTCTTTTCTTTGTTAATTTCTTCTAAAATATGAATTGTAGCAACTAGTAAGGTGTGAGTGATATGATGTTAAAGCTATTAATAGTAAATTATCTCCTTTCAATTTTCTGCAAGTTATATGTGTGTTATAGAACACGTGAGTGAATATTTCATAAAGGATTTGTAGAATACTTTATACATGCAATCTATTTTCTGAATGTTGTTTAATTTTCATAAACAGAGTTTGTGTAAAGAGCCATCATCATAGTTATGTGATTGATTTAGGATAGGAGTATTTCCTGGAATAGGTACCAACTATTCATCTTCTTCCACTTGTACACTCTGCTCCCTATACTACCTTTTACCCACACAATTTATACTTGCCACAACTTTCCAAATGCATGAAAGTATTAAAGAACATAAAATCATTTCAAAATCTTTGAGAAACCATCCCACCACTCAAACAACCCCTTTAAATATTTTGAAATCAACTATGATGCGTAAGGCTTACCCCTTATGTAGTCAAGGAGTGACTCCTTGCGCTAACAGAATATACCCCTGTGTAGATAAATTGGGCTAATTTTAATTCATTTTACATTAATCTCTTGAGTAGTGTTGATTCATATTCAAGAGATACTAATATGACCTTGGCACTGACCTCTCCTCAACCCGAGGGTTGTCTCTAGGATCCTCAACATCTTCTAGCATCGTTTCTAGGGATGTATCATTATATTCCCTAGGTACGAACCTTGTATGCCCCTTTGTTATGTGAGAAAAAGGGGGTGTAGTTTGAAGATATCTCAGTTTGGCGAATCCACTATTTACGACTTCGCTTGATGACCCTGGCTTTCAGAAGTCCTCACACTTGCTCCGACACTTCTCAAAAAAAAAACTTTGCCTGTGTTTGACCCCAAAAAAATCATATCCAAGAGGGTTCGTAAGGAGAGTGCCCCTATTACTCTATATCCTATGATGTCATTCACTAGAGCTTCAACTTCTATCTCTCAAAAATCGTAGATAAACTACTATGAGTCCTTCCCCAAAGCCTTGGTATATTCATAAGAATGTTACCAACTATTTAGCTCATTTTCCTCAAGAGTCAAATATGAAGAGGCTCTAGTTGGCACACCTCCTTCAAAATTCTAGACCTTCCCAAAATTCGAATAAATCAAGGATATCCCCATAAATAGTCTAACTTTGATAATTTCTATCATTTCATCTGAGTTCTTGTTAGCTACATCCCATACAACTCCTTAACTAGGTCTTGTGGTAAATCTTTGACGAACTCCATTACAAAACATGGTTTCCCCTGGTTTTATACTTAATATATATGATTTAATCAAATTTCCATATCCTTTGTGTTAGCCACCTATAATATTTTGTTATACCAAAAGGTGGCTAAATCTTTTTGGAGCCTCCAAGGAACAATTTTATCACTAAAAATTGTTGGCTCTTGAATTCTCTCTAAGGCCTCATGCCTCTGTCCAGATCCCTTATTGCTCTTTACATCCTAAAAGCCTCTGAAATCCTTCAAAAATCCCAAGTTAAATACTGCTGGAGAACCCCTTGGTCCCCTTCCTTTTTCTTCCTCACTAACCTCATTTTCTATTCTCCATTTCCAATGAAAAACCCACAATTTCATGTTTCTCCCTTTCCATTTCATTAAAATCCCTTTTATAAGGTTAAAACCCCACTTTTTAACCTTACCAAAACCTTCATTTCCTTCAAGAAACCCTTCAAAAACCATGAAAATACATGTTTTTATGTACAGAACTTAAGCCCCTCGAGATTAAGCCCTTAGCCCCTTTTCTTCCATACGACCGCACCCTGGAACCAAGTTTTAACCCTTTGGCACTTATCGCAAAGCACAGATCACAGAATTTCCAAATTGTTATTTTTTAAACTGATGCATCGCAAATATTTGTGCTGTGATCCATCGTAGATCGCAGATCGCAATTTTCAGTTTTCCTCCAAAGAGCATCGCAAATATTTGCGCTATGATCCATCGCAGATCACAGATCGCAATTTTCAGTTTTCCTCCAAAGAGTGATCGCAAATATTTACGATGCGATCCATCGCAGTTTCCGCCCATCGCATAATCGCAATATCACATTTTCTCTCCATCGCATAATCCGCCATCGCGTTTTCCACTTTTGCGATTTGCGATCAGTCCCGCCGGGCCCACTGTACAATCCCCTCTCCGCTCATATAAAATGTGCCTTTTTCCTTTGTAAAATTAAAAAGCGTCATATTGTATTGTTTACAAAGGTTTTTTCGCTGCCTTCTCCCAACCGTCGATCTTGCGCGATCGATGGCTTAGATTTTGTTGTTTTCCACCATTCTATGATTTCTCCAAATAATCCCGACAATTGTATGATGCCATCCAACGACCCTGCTTCCTCCGCACATCCTCTAATGCAGTTTAACCTATGGACACAGGATTTCATAACTTTTGTTTGTATTTCACAGGGTTTAACGTTTTTCGCTATATTCAGATGAAATTCGAAAGGTAAGGGTGACGACCCTCCCTCCTTCGATTTATCAAATGAAATCGTTTCGCAGGTGTCAAATTCACATTTTCGTCAGTGTTTCATGAGGCATTGATGCCGTATAACCCTGTTCAGCCCTGTGTAACAGCGAAGCACCAAGAATCCGGCACAGTCAAAGAGTATCAGCTGTAGAAGACCAGAAATTTCCCAGCATAGACAATTGAGGACAGTTTTATGGGGATTATGGCTAAGACTGTTATCAAAAGCCTAATCCCCCAATCTAAAACACATTCTGCAGAATACCTAAAGTGTTTTAGTGACAGCAAACCCTCCACCGCCACAAAAAGGAGGCGAATTGATTCCTCCCAGCGACTAAACTCCACCTGTTGCCTCAAACATTTCAAACCAGGGCCGAAGTTATTGCAAAGGAAGATGTTTTTCCTCAACGCAGCCGAGAAGTTACTTCTGCAAGGAACTTAATGCGAGAAATATCTGCAGAGTTATTTCAACCTCACGCCAAACTTCAAAGGTCAAAAAATTCTTTTCGGCAGACCTGATAGTTAATGTAAAATAGTTAATACAGAGAACCACCTGTAAACTTCTTCATCGAGCCCCTCAAAGAGCCAAGAAGTCTTGAATCTGTATTAATTACTTTAGCAGATATTTTATCAGATCTCACCTCCTCATTCTTCTATAAATACTTCTATAAAAGATGAGAAGTTGTTGGTTGTTGGTTGCTGTTTGATCACAAGTTGTAACATTGAAACTCTCTGAAATAAATATGCAAGTCTGTTGAAGTTGAAAAACAAATTGAAGTCTTGGATGTCTTGATGATGCTATTGCATTCCTGTTCCTGAGAAGGCTCTATCATTGGATTCATGAGCTTGGTTTTTGGTGAAGTATTCTAACTGTTTAATGTTTTCTGCTATTTTCATTATGTTTCATAATCTCTTACTACAGTAGGCTGAAAGTTTTAGGCTAAGAAATGACTCCTGGAAGCACCTTAGACCTGTTCACCCTTCACTGTTTTATGTTTTCTTCTGCTGAAGTATTTTAGAGGCTTTAAACCTTCTCTTTAGTCTTCATGCTTTTTTATTTCCTTGACAGCTCAAATAGTTGGTTTCAGCATGATTTATGGTTCTCCCTGCCTGTCTCCCATCACTTGAAAGCTGTTATTGAAGTCTCCCTTTGAAGTACCATTGTCTTAATTTAATCAAAGAGGTTGGTTTTGATCTTACCCTTTGCCCCTGCTTGGACAGTTGTTTTGAAGGTCATTATAGTTGTAAGCATAGATGTTATTTAGGTGTTCCCTCTTCTATAAATGCAACTATCAGTGAATATTTTATGTTTTCTAAGTCATTTAAAATAAAATCTTTGAGGAAATAGGGAGTTCCCCGAATCTTATATTTCATTTTAAAAGTTGTCTTGAAGTCATTATTTGCTTAAAGAATGTTTGTGGAATTTATGGTTAGCCTTGTCTATCAAATATCTCTTTATTTTTAAGTTGTGTTTTCAAGTTCCCTTTGTTGAGAATTAAGTTTCTCTTTCTAAAACATTAATGTCCATCTCATTCCAAAACAAAGGATCCTATGGCTAAGTTAGATTTTCCCTTTGATATCCCATATCCCTTGAAGAGTTTGTCATGACCTTATTTTGACTCCATTTCCCAATGAACCAAATATTTCCTCTTTCTGCCTATCTTTCCTAGACCTTTCATTTTCTGCTATATCAACTCAACCCAACCAAACAAACATCTGCACTTAAATAACTAGTCTAAAATCCATAACCAAAGCAAACAAGATAAACCTTTGCAAACAAATATTTGAGAGATCCCTCTCTGAGAACAGGAGGACTAGATCCTGGAACTCTAAATATTGGTTCTGATGTTGCCTTGTCTTTTGATTTGCCAAACTGTCAAAACACGGGATACCAACATAATGGTGATCATGGTGGGACCTCTGAGTCAGTAACAATCCAAATACCCCTTAGGACTTCAGAAATCCTTTATTTTCAAGAATATCCAGTGATTATTAGCCACCTCATTGCCATCAACATAAATGGCGATCACGGTGGGACCCTACTGAGAATTAGAGGTTTCAAAACGTTTTCTTGAACTTTTAGGTCCAGTATAACATAAGTAACTTTCCTCAAGCACTGCCTAACAAATGGCAATCATGATAGGAGTTAATTGAATCAGTGACAAACTAAGTAACCCTTAGGATTCTCGTAAAGCCTTACCAAACCTTGAAGGAACCAGTTACCAAGCCATAAGAGCAACTTTGTTTGTTTGAACACCTTAGCTAAGTGCAAAATCAGACTTAGAACACTCTCTTAACCTATAAAACCAAAATAACTCAAAAAAACCCGAAAAAATTTCAAGTTTGGCTTCATAATAAACATGGTAGTGGACCACAAAACCTTCTACCTCCTTAGGAGCTAAAAACTTCCACTTGGCGACTCCAAAATCCTTAGCAGACCTCAACACTCCACTGGGAAGAACCCTTATCATTATAATATCTTTCAAACTTAGTTAGAGGACTGTAGGATTAAGATTTGTGTAAACAGATTAGTTAACCTCTCAAATATTGTCATACTTGGTTAAACTTTTCTTATTAGTTGGGTCTCAAAACACAGCATAGTGGCTTCTAAAAAGATTCACACTAGAGCCCATCCAGACCCTAATCCACTCAAGATAGTTGATAACCCAGAAATTATCCTTTGGAAGTCTCCTAGGATTAAATTATCAACTGTTTTCAGATCACCCCCAAGAGCTAAATCAGTTCCTGAAAAACTTTCAGCTCTACAACACTCACAAGCTGACTTAGTAAATCCATTTAAGACTAGGTCATTTAGTGAGTTAGAACAACTAGATTTTGAGTCTTCACTATCATCTCCTGAAACAAGTGAACATCTTGGTAGCAGAGAAACAATGCCTCCTAATTTACATTTTATTCTTAACTTAGGTGTCTCTCATCCAAGATCAGCTCAACAATCTACTCCTGTTCCATCCGCTTCTGTTCATCCTCCATCCACTGTTCAAACCACCACACCGCATCCCACTTTCCCTCTTGTCAATCCACCACTTGTTAATCCACCCCCACCACATATCATGGCAGCATGGTATGCTCCCTTAGCCCTTACTGTACCAATAGTAAATCTTCCATAGGACTATCAGTCCAAAATTCCATTATATGATGCTAATAATGCTACAACTGCATCACAACATGTGGATAAGATGAATGAATACTTTGACCGAAATGAAATTGATGATGATTCTGTCAAACTTAGATTATTTTCTCAAATCTTAGGGGGAGAAGTAAGAAAATGGTTTAAAGGTTTAGCCCCCCGTAGTATTAACGACCTCCAAGCCTTCCATCAAACATTCCTCAACAAATGGGAAGTAAAGAAGAATCCTCTCCAAGTCCTTGCTGATTACAACAATCTCCGTAGGAACCCTGGGGAAAGTGTACAAGCATATTGTACTAGATTTAACAGTGTATATAATGCACTTTCCCCAGAACTAAAACCTCCACAAGGCTCAACCTTAAACAAGTTTCCTGAAAGATTTGACTCTGACATGACTTATTCACTGAGAGAAAGAGGTTTTGCAACTCTTGAAGATATGCAAAGGGGTGCTCTTTCTGTGGAAGTCAACTTAATAAAAAATAGAGAAAGAATGAAAACTAAAAAGAGAGTATCTTTCAGAGAGGAATCCCCTCCCTCTAATTCAAGTTCAAAAATGGAAAGAATGTTGGAAGAAATGATGAAAGAGATGAGCATAATTAAGAAAGCACAAGAAAATCAAAACCAGACTACACTTCAAAACAATAAAAACAGGAATAGAAATCAGAATTATAGAAGAGATAACAATCAAGATAAGAAAAAGGAAAGTGACCAACAAATTAGACCTCCCTTTCAACAGAACTATGTAGATCAATATGAAGAGGACAGGGAGCTGGAAAGGTTGGAAGAATCACATGTAAACTTGATTGGATCAGACAGTGGGGATGATGTTTTCCTCACTGAGGAAGAACAAGGTTTCTTCTCTAATGATCAAAATACAAACACCTATGAAGATTCTGATGACTATAGATTGGGTTTTGAAAATGCAATCATGGAGGTACACAAATAGTATGATCTTAGGAGCAAGGGAAGTGTAGAAAATCCAAAAGATAAGAATACTAGCACTGCTGTCAAGAAAAATGCAGAAAACCAGCCCAAGAAGACAGCAGAAAAAACCAACATTTCAGCCAAAAAACCAGATTTAAATAAAGACAAGGCAATCCAGCCAAATGTTGAACAAAGCACCCCTAACACTTCAGCTAGTGGTCCTAGTAGAACTATTCCTATCACTAGTTCAAGCAAGGTTCAAAAAATCAAAGCTGCTGAAAAGAATCCAATTGAAAAAACAGATGTAAATATTAACAATTCAATTATTCCTTTCAGCCTTGAGGGAGAGATTGCTAAGATAAAAATTACCATCCCCCTAGCTGAACTAGTAACCCAAGAAGTGTACAAAAACCAAGTTTTGAAAGCCTTAAACTTAGGAAATGATACTAACACCTTAAACTTGACAGATGACAAACCTGAGCTATTGTTTGGCCCAGAGGTTGAAGGAAAATATCAAGAAGGACCAGTCCCTCCCTTCTATGTCAGCTTGAACATACACGATAAAATTCTACATAATGCCATGTTAGATTCTGGAGCTTCACACAATCTCATGCCCAAGGTAGTAATCGAAAGCTTAGGCTTAGAAATTACTAAACCATACAAAGATTTGTATTCTTTTGACTCAAGCAGAGTCAAATGTTTGGGTTTAATCAAAGATTTATGTGTTAATCTAGCTTAGATCCCTGCCAAGAATCTAGTTATGGATATAGTTGTAGCTGATATTCCCCCTAAGTATGGCATGCTCTTATCAAGATCATGGGGAGCCAAACTTCAGGGCAGCCTTCAAATGGACATGTCTTATGCCACCATCCCCATTTTCAATCAAAACAGAAGATTATATAGGGAATCCCACATGAAGTACATGGTGAGTAACATGGACAGGCCAAACAACACTCCAATCTATTCTATTCAATCAAGTTTAGACTCCTTTATCTTGTGTAACGAAGATGAAATTACCCAACAAGGTAAAGAAAACATGGACCCAATCAATTCACCAGAACAATCCAATCTTACCTCGAATCAACTTCAAAATATTGACAATCAACATCAACAAGAAAGTGAAAATGAGTCAAACATACTCTGGACAGTAAATTTCGATGGATCCTGCAATAAAACTAGTGCAGGGGCAGGTGTCTGGATTCAGAACACAAATCAGAGTTTTTCATACAAATTAGATTTCTCGTGCACTAACAACATCGCTGAGTACGAAGCCCTCCTCCTAGGTTTACAATTGCTCAAACAGTTAAAAGCCCAAAGGATATCTATCTTAGGAGATTCTGAACTTATCATCAAACAAATCAAAGGAGAATACTCAGCCAAGAATCCAAGGCTTAGGGAATATCGAAATGCTGCCCTAAACCTGCTAAAAGCTTTCGAAAAATATGAACTCGTTTTCATTCCTAGAGCACTGAATCATCTAGCAAATGAACTTGCCTTCATGGCCAGCAATTGCCAAGTACCTAAAATAAATGAACAACTCAGTATAAAGGTGAAAAACAGACCTGATGTGCCTAATAATGAAGATCACTGGCAGGTGTTTGAATCTGAAAAACACATAGATGATTTCTTGAAATCAGAAAATGATTTCAGCATACCAACACCAGAAACTAGCCATGAAGAAAACTGTTTGTATATTGAACAAATCCCAGAGGCTGAAATGACATATCCTGCTGATATAAATCATTGTGAAAATCCTTTTGAAGCAGAGATAGTGAACAATGAAGAGAAAGAAGACTTGGAAGTCTTACAATGCAAAAATGATAAGATCCCAAGAGGTCTCACACCTTTAGAACACCTGTTTGATCTCAACAATGTAGCTAAAGAACCCGGAATGGAGCCTGTGGAAACAAATGTAGAAGAACATAACATAGGAAATCTAGCAGAACCCAAGATGATCAAGCTATCCAGCACCCTCCCAACCCACATAAAATTGCAGTACATAGAGCTTTTCAAAGAGTTTAAAGATGTGTTTGCTTGGGAATACAAAGACTTGAAATCATATGATACTAGCATCATCCAGCATAAAATTCCCTTGAAGGAAAATCAAAAGCCTTTCAAGCAAAAACTAAGGAGAATAAATCCTCTTTTACTACCTTTGGTTAAGGCAGAAATTGAGAAAATGTATAATGCTGGGATCATAGTACCCATTAGATTTTCAGAATGGGTATCAAACTTAGTTTCTGTTAGAAAGAAAACCAGGGAAATCAGGCTCTGTATTGACTTCAGAAATTTAAACAGAGCCTCTTTGAAGGACAACTACCCCTTGCCAAAAATGGACCATATACTTCAAAGATTAGTTGGGTCAAGAAGAATATCCCTTTTAGATGGTTTCTCGGGTTACAATCAGGTGTTAGTGTTCCCAAGTGATCAAATCAAAACTTCTTTTACCATACCTTGGGGCACCTTTATGTATGTAAAAATGCCTTTCGGATTAATGAACGCAGGGGACACCTTCCAAAGGGCCATGGACATAGCCTTCTCTGAAGATATTGGCTATTTTATAATTATTTACCTTGATGACATAACCGTTTTCTCGAAAACTGATGAAGAGCATTTGATTCACCTAAGAAAGGTTTTTGAGAAGTGTAGGAAATTTGGCTTATCACTTAATCCCAAGAAGACCCTCTTTGGTCTCCAAGAAGGGAAACTTCTTGGTCATATAATTTCAGAAGAAGGAATCAAAATAGACCCTACAAGGATAGATGGCATATTGCAAATTAGCCATCCTAGAAGCCTCAGAAAATTGCAATCCTTCATTGGAAAGATAAATTTTTTGAGAAGGTTTATTCCCAACCTTGCTGAGCTATTAAAAAACATTACAAACATGCTTAAGAAAAGCGTGGGTGTAAAATGGAATTTACAAGCTAAACAATCATTCGAACTGGTCAAACAAGCTCTTACTCAAACACCAGTCCTGATTAGTCCAGATTTTACCAAAGATTTTTATATCTTTTCTTTTGCATCTGAGCATAAAATAGCTGCAGTTCTACTTCAAAAGAATAATTTGGGGTAGGAACAACCAATATCCTTCTTTAGTAGGGCCTTAAGAGATGCTCCTCTAAATTATAATATCATGGAGAAACAAGCCTTAGCATTAGTGAAAGCATTAAAGGACTTTAGGGTCTATATTTTACACTCTCACATAATTGCTTTTGTCCCACATACTGTTGTCAAGGACATTCTGAGTCAAGACCCTGATGGTAAAAGGGGAAAATGGATTGCAACTATTCTTGAATATGACTTAGAAATTAGGCCCACCAAACTAGTAAAAGGGCAAGGATTAGCAAAACTCATGACTGATTCTAACTTCCAAGCATTAGACATGAATATGGTAGATGTGTTGGAAGAAATAGAAGAATCTGATGCTCCTTTTATTGAAGAAACCTTTCTAAATTCTCCTTGGTATGCTGACATTGTTTATGTGCTTTTATATTTAAATACCCCTCCTTCTTTATCTAAAACTAAGGCTAGATTATTGAAACAAAAGGCTTTGAGTTTTTGCATATTAAATGGAGTATTATATTGGAAAAATGATGTTGGAATTTTGCTTAAATTTTTGCTTGAAGATGATGCAGGAAAAATCATGCATGAATTGCACGATGGTGAATGTGGAGGACACCTCTACTGGAAGGCCATAGAAAACAAAATTCTCAGATCAGGTTACTATTGGCCTACCCTTTTCCCAGACACTCAGAAGCTGGTCATGTCTTGCCATAAGTGTCAAATCTTTGATGGCAAGAGAAAGGTCCTTCCCTTACCCCTACATCCTATCAGAGTTGAGGCACCTTTTCAACAATGGGGGCTGGACTTCATTGGAGAAATTCATCCATCTTCCTCAGCTCAACATAAGTGGATCCTCATAGCCACTGACTTCTTCACCAAATGGATAGAAGCTATACCTACCAAGAATGCTAATGACTCTGTCATTATCAAGTTTCTTGAAACCCATATCCTATCCAGATTTGGTTGTCCCAAAAAAATCATAACAGACAATGCTGCTGCTTTCAAATCCAAAAAGATGGTTGATTTTTGTTACAAATACCATATAACCTTGGGCCATTCCACTGCTTACTATCCCCAAGGGAATGGATTAGCTGAATCCTCCAACAAGAGTCTCATTAATATCATTAAAAGGTTGTTGGAAGAAAATAGAAAATCATGGCATAGTAAGCTGGTTCATTCCTTATGGGCTGATCGACTAACCACAAAGAAATCAATAAATATGTCCCCCTATCAGTTAGTTTATGGCATGGATGCAATCTTTCCTACCTCTTTAGGAGTTCCAGTCATGAAGCTCCTTCAAGAAGTACAGGTTGAAGAAAATGATATGCAGAGGAGGATCAACCAAACAATTCATTTGCAGCAGACCCAAGAAGAAGTTTATGAAAGAACGCAGTTAGTCCAAGAAAATATGAAGAAGCAATTTGATAAAAGGACTAAGGCAAACAGCTTCCAGATTGGAAGTGTTGTTCTTAACTGGGATTCAAGGAGAGGAGAAGGGGAAACATGGCAAGTTTGAGAACTTGTGGAAAGGGCCATATATTATTCATGTTGAGAGGGGTCATAATACATTTTTCTTGAAAGAAATGAATGGAGAAGACCTATATGGAGGTCCAGTCAATGGCAGGATGCTCAAGCATTACTTCTGCCAAGAATCTTAAGTTTCAAAGCATTTTTGTTTTTATCATTGTAAATATCATAGTCTAACCATGACATGCAAAGTTATGAAAAATCAAAAACACAAAAACAAAGAAAAGAAAAGAGGGCAGATTGTGAAAACAAGAAAGGCAAAGCCCCATGCCAAAAAAGAGAAACAAATATGAAAGTGTGCAAGCTTAAATGCCACGCCTGATAACCACACTTCTAGTTAGTCAAACAGCCTAATCTTGACTAATTAGTTTTAAATTGTCTGCTAATAGGGTAGTGAATTTGGTTTTCCAAACTGTTTAATCTTGGCTTATCAGTAGATAGATTAGGATAGAAATTAAAAGGTTCAAACAAATTCAAAATCTGAACCAAAATCTCCAAAGAGAGATGACTCAAAAACTGTTTGATTTTTCAGAGTCATAAAAGAGAAAAATTGGTTCTAATTTGCCCAAAATCTGAATCAGTTATCAAGGAAGAGACAGCTCAAACAAAAGCAAAGACATAGCTGTGAAGAGAAGAGAAGGCCATGATGAGAAAATTTCAGATCTTAAGCCTTCCATTTTGATTTTAAATTTCTGCAAATAATAATCTATGTGCAACTTGTTTTTATGCCATAGATCACAGCAAGTTAAAAATCTTAATCTTGACTTGACTGTTTTTGAATTTATGTTATAGAATTTAGAGAATGGAAGTCTGTTGGACAGCTTAATCGCAACAGACAGTAGATTAGGTAGAGAATCATATGGATCCAACTGTTTAATCTGGATCCATGAAGAAATAAGGAGTAGAGTTAGATTAGTTTTTATGCTTTCAAAAAAAGAATAAAATGTTGTAAGAGAGTTTGCCAATCCAAGTGCACTCTGATGAAGAGAAAATGTTAGATCAGTAGGATTGGGTAGGTAGAAAGTTTGTTGATATTGACAAATGGTTTCTAGAGCAAAGGAAGATCTTTCAAAGAAGAAGAAATAGCCCAATGGATGAGGCAACTGATCAGCCTCCCAGAGAATACAAGTCTAAATTCTTGATGCATTCAAGAAGGCACCATCCCCAAGTGGAGCCACTGTTAGCCACCTATAATATTTTTTTATACCAAAAGGTGGCTAAATCTTTTTGGAGCCTCCAAGGAACAATTTTATCACTAAAAATTGTTGGCTCTTGAAGTCTCTCTAAGGCCTCATGCCTCTGTCCAAATCCCTTATTGTTGTTTACATCCTAAAAGCCTCTGAAATCCTTCAAAAATCCCAAGTTAAATACTGCTGCAGAACCCCTTGGTCCCCTTCCTTTTCTTCCTCACTAACCTCATTTTCTATTCTCCATTCCCATGAAAAACCCACAATTTCATGTTTCTCCCTTTCCATTTCATTAAAATCCCTTTTATAAGGTTAAAAACCCACTTTTTAACCTTACCGAAACCTTCATTTCCTTCAAGAAACCCTTCAAAAACCATGAAAATACATGTTTTTATGTATAGGACTTAAGCCCCTCGAGCTTAAGCCCTTAGCCCTTTTCTTCCATACGCCCGCACCCTGGAACCAAGTTTTAACCCTTTGGCGCTTATCGCAAAGCGTAGATCGCAGAATTTCTAAATTGTTATTTTTTAAACTGATGCATCGCAAATATTTGCGTTGCGATCCATCGCAGATCGCAGATCACAATTTTCAGTTTTCCTCCAAAGAGCCATCGCAAATATTTGCGATGCGATCCATCGCAGTTTCCGCCCATCGCATAATCGCAATATCGCATTTTCTCTCCGTCGCATAATCCGCCATCGCGTTTTCCACTTTTTCGATTTGCGATTAGTCCCGCCGGGCCCACCGTACGATCCCCTCGCCGCTCATATAAAATGCGCCTTTTTCCTTTGTAAAATTAAAAAACGTCATATTGTATTGTTTACAAAGGTTTTTTCGCTGCCTTCTCCCAACCGTCGATCTTGCGCGATCGACGGCTTAGATTTTGTCTTTTTCCACCATTCTATGATTTCTCCAAATAACCCCGACCGTTGTATGATGCCATCCAACGACCCTGCTTCCTCCACACATCCTCCAATGCAGTTTAACCTATGAACACAGGATTTCATAACTCTTGTTTGTATTTCGCAGGGTTTAACTTCTTTCGCTATATTCAGATGAAATTCGAAAGATAAGGGTGACGACCCTCCCTCCTTCGATTTATCAAAAGAAATCATTTCACAGGTGTCAAATTCACATTTTCATCAGTGTTTCATGAGGAATTGATGCCGTATAACCCTGCGCAGCCCTGTGTAACAGCGAAGCACCAAGAATCCGGCACAGTCAAAGAGTATCAGCTGTAGAAGACCAGAAATGTCCCAACACAGAGAATTGAGGACGGTTTTATGGGGATTATAGCTAAGACTGTTATCAAAAGCCTAATCCCCCAATCTAAAACACAGTCTGCAGAATACCTAAAGTGTTTTAGTGACAGCAAACCCTCCACCGCCACAAAAAGGAGGCGAATTGATTCCTCCCAGTGACTAAACGCCACCTGTTGCCTCAAACCTTTCAAACCAAGGCCGAAGTTATTGCAAAGGAAGATGTTTTGCCTCAACGCAGCCGAGAAGTTACTTCTGCAAGGAACTTAATGCGAGAAATATCTGCAGAGTTATTTCAACCTCACACCAAACCTCAAAGGTCAACAATTTTTTTCCGGCAAACCTGATAGTTAATGTAAAATAGTTAATATAGAGAACCACCTGTAAAATTCTTCATCGAGCCCCTCAAAGAGCCAAGAAGTCTTGAATCTGTATTAATTACTTTAGCAGATCTTTTATCAGATCTCACCTCCTCATTCTTCTATAAATACTTCTGTAAAAGATGATAATTTTTTGGTTGTTGGTTGTTGTTTGATCACAAGTTGTAACATTGAGACTCTCTGAAATAAATATGCAAGTCTGTTGAATTTGAAAAACAAATTGAAGTCTTAGATGTCTTGATGATGTTGTTGCATTCCTGTTCCTGAGAAGGCTCTATCACTAGATTCATGAGCTTGGTTGTTGGTGAAGTATTCTAACTGTTTAATGTTTTCTCCTGTTTTCATTATGTTTCATAATCTCTTACTACAGTAGGCTGAAAGTTTTAGGCTAAGAAATGATTCCTGGAAGCACCTTAGACCTATTCACCCTTCACTGTTTTATGTTTTCTTCTGCTGAAGTATTTTAGAGGCTTTAAACCTTCTCTTTAGTCTTCATGCTTGTTTATTTCCTTGATAGCTCAAATAGTTGGTTTCATCATGATTTATGGTTCTCCCTGCTTGTCTGCCATCACTTGAAAGCTGTTATTGAAGTCTCCCTTTGAAGTACCATTGTCTTAAGTTAATCAAAGAGGTCGGTTTTGATCTTACCCTTTTCCCCTGCTTGAAAAGTTGTTTTGAAGGTCTTTATAGTTGCAAGCATAGATGTTATTTAGGTGTTCCATCTTCTATGAATGCAGCTATCAGTGAATCTTTTATGTTTTCTAAGTCCTTTAAAATAAAATCTTTGAGGAAATAGGGAGTTCCCCGAATCTTAGATTTAATTTTAAAAGTTGTCTTGAAGTCATTATTTGCTTAAAGAATGTTTGTGGAATTTATGGTTAGCCCTGTCTATCAAATATCTCTTTATTGTTAAGTTATGTTTTCAAGTTCCCTTTGTTGAGAATTAAGTTTCTCTTTCTAAAACATTAATGTCCATCTCATTCCAAAACAAAGGATCCTGTGGCCAAGTTAGATTTGCCCTTTGATATCCCATATCCCTTGAAGATTTTTTCATGACCTTATTTTGACTCCATTTCCCAATGAACCAGATATTTCCTCTTTCTGCCTATCTTTCCTAGACCTTTCATTTTCTGCTGTATCAACTCAACCCAACCGAACAAACATCTGCACTTAAATAACTAGTCTAAAATCCATAACCAAAGAAAACAAGATAAACCTTTGCAAACAAATATTTGAGAGATCCCTCTCTGAGAACAGGAGGACTAGATCCTGGAACTCTAAAGATTGGTTATGATGTTGCCTTGTCTTTTGATTTTCCAAACTGTCAAAACATGGGATACCAACACTTTGAATGGGATGTCGCAATATTACCTTAAACTACTACCCAGATTCACGGGAGAGAATGATATATCTACCTAGAAGCATATAGAAACGTTTTTTGTATTTGCTGAGAATATGAACATAGAAAATATTGATGTAGTACTAAGACTCTTTGTTTATTCTTTGGATGGAGAGGCCAGGAAATAGTTCAAGATTCTACCATATGATTCAATTAATACTAGGTAGGAGATGGAGAACTATTTCATGCATAAATATGGGGAAAGAAGGGACCATGGGTATATCCTTACAAAATTTAATGCAATGCAAAAAAAACAAAATGAAGATGTTTGAGAATTTATAAGGAGGTTTAATAAATTATATAACAGTATTCCTACCGAAATTAAAACCCCACACGTTGTTTCCAAAGTGGTTTTTTCTAAGTCATTTGAACCATTTTTTGGGTTTACCCTTAGAGAAAGGAATTCATGTACTCTAGATCAAATCCAAAAAAATTGCCTAGAAGTTGAAGCAAATTTCAGCTCCATTTGAAAGTGGAAAGGGAAGGTTGAATATGGTGAAACGAGGAGGGGAAAGGAAGAGGCTAGTTCTTCAATATATGCAAAGGAAACCAAAGAACATAATTTAGACAATATGAACAAGATAATACAGATTTTTTCATACAAACTCGTAAAACTGGAGTTGGAAAACAAGAACCCCCCTCGACAAAGTCATCCAACTCCCAACAGGAATTTTAATCCCAAATATAGGAGGCCACATTTGTAGCTCTTGCAAAGGGACATAAAGGATCAATAGGATCATATTCAACCTCCTATGTACCTAGAGTATGATCCTAAATATATTGTAGAAGAAACCATAAAAGTGCAAGAAAATCATTTATTTTACCTCTCAAAGGGATAAAATGAAATAGAAGCATGTGAAGGAGAAGGGGATGATTTGGATTCCCTATTGGATGATGATGACGATGATATAGAAAACTATTGTAAGTAATTTGTTGATTTCATGCAATCCCATTTACCTAGGAAATATGATCTTAGAACATCTACGAAAAGGTATGGGGTCCAAGATCAGAATGAAGAAACTCTACACCCAAGCCCAACTAAGCTAGCAGATAAAGGGAAGAAACCACTTTTATACAACAAAATGACCTCCTCATTAGCTCAGAGGAGAAGGACACTTTGGTTGAAGGAAATACCTAAGTCACTCACCTATTTTTAGGGCCACGCACTCCAAAAACAATCAAAAGGAGTTATAATGATGCCTATACCCTAGAAAATGTCATTAGTGTCTATGTTAACACATTTTTGTTCCTAAAGGCGAGCGTTAGTATATTTCCATGAGATTCAAAGGTCAAACATTGAGTTAACTAACTTACATATTGACTTTTACTTAATCAATCAACTCAAAAATCAAGAAAATTGTGGATCAGTATTCACTATGGATATTTCAAAACCTATCAAAGTCATCTAAGAAAGGAAAAATAAATAAAGCACAAAAACTTCCTAGCTTCTACCTTATTTGAACTAGTGGAATAAATGGCAAGGGTAAGACTATCCACTCCTATAAATTGGAGGCTTGGGCATAGTGACAAAGGTGGAAGGGTTGCTAAATTATTGCTCATTGGTATGACATTATAGAGTTTTCATGATTATTTAAGAGCTGATAGCTCAAGCATTGTCATGCCAAGGAGATGAGGAGAAAGAAAGAGAGATAGATTGGGGCTGAAGGACCAAGGGAGGTGATGAGCCCTGGTATTGCACCAAGGATGTTGCAAGTTCGAGAGGCTACCCTTCTTTACTTTATCAACCTGGGGTTCATAAAAACTTATAGGTGACAGAGCTATATACACAATAGATGCATTCTACTCATGTCATCCTATTCTACGTTTTACAAAAGGGTGCTACTTCTAGGGTTTATGGATGAAGTCTCTCACACTTATGAATTGAGGCCTAGGACTATAAATGATTGAAATACATGGTGCTATAAGTAAGTACATAACTACACTACAGAAATAAAGTACATCTAACTAGTCTGTAATGAAAGAAATCTACACCTTAAGCTATGATGAGAAATGAAAGCAAACTAGGGGTCTTGCATGAACTAAATTTCTGAATTGAAATTGCATAAATGAAACAAACATAATCAAAATTTTCTGGGCCAAATGGCTATACACACTCTACTCACTCTATGCTCTATCTATCATGATTTTAATCATGCAACTAATCATGACCTAACAATGCTTGTAAATGTGTTATTTTGCAGCTAGGAGAAGAAAGTGCTAAGGTGGCTTATGGAGGGCTTGAACATATGGGTGCAAGGTTGGAGGTGTATGTATGGTTTTGGCAGGTTTAGAGGATGTGGATTGTGGTTTCTGGGCTTAATTAGGGGCCCACTAGTGCTGCTTCAAGTGTTTCTATAGGTTTCTTGTAGTGCTACAAGAAAGTTCTGAATTTCTACAAGAAACAGTCTGAGCGAAATCCGAGGCAAAAAATAGGTGTGAAAAGGGTAGGGAAAGTAGAATGAAGGTGGATTTCGATGACTATAAGGTCTCCCACCCCTTGGACAAGCTCAAAACCTCATGGGATGCTTGTCTTGCACCCCCAGGGTTTGCTCACGGTATAGAGATGAAAATTTTTAAAACAGGGTTGATGGTGATTTTGATGAACAAAGGGCTAATGAAGGGTGAGAGATGAAGTTGGAGGTGTTGGTGAAGTTATCCTTGGTTTTGATACCTCAACTTGCAATAAAAATACCCATTCATGCAATAAATATGGACAAATTCATGGTAAAGACAATGGAAAAGATGAATTGAATTTGGAAAGAAAATATAATTTAACCTAAAAACAGAGATCTAATACAACATTCTGAACATATCGATGGAACTACAACAACCTAACTTATCCATTCCAAGAAATCATAAACTAAAAATAAATTTTGGCCTGTGGGGAAGGTATACCCTCCTAAAGCTCCAATGCAAGAGATGAGAGGGGGAGGCTTGACTCACAACTTTCTGAAGTATAACCTATTCTACCAATATGTAAGCAAGCTAAATCTGCAACAAAATACCAATGGAAGCAAACTAAAAACAATGAATGAAAATGCAAGCAAACTAGCTAAATACTCATAAGAAAAAGTAGCTAAAATGACATGAAAGTAAAGAATTATTACACAAGAAAGACTAAGGTACATGGATTGGGCCCTAACCCACAAACCTAGCTCTCTGAAAATAGATCAGTGAAACACAATTTGAATGCTCATTTTATTGCAAAAGATAGTCTCATTACATCAACATGAATATATAAAAAACTCATTACAAAAGAAAAGAGCTTAATGGATTTCTCCAAAGTTAGAATCCTAATGAGCTCTTTCTTAGCCCTATTTAACCTAAAGGGTAGCTACCAACAACTCCCTAAAAAGTAGGTGATGAGTCTTGTTGACAACAAGTGAAGTGTAGCTTTGGTGCACTTGATCTTGAGTTTGCTTGGCTGCCTTTGATTTCGAGTTGTTGGAGGGAATTTCGAGGATCCCTTGGCTGCCTTTGGGAGTTAAGGAGGGTGGAAAATCCCCCTATAATCTCTCCTTGCTATCGAATCCGAGTCTTAATGGAAAAATATCCACCAAAAATGCAATATATTATTGATTTTCCTATGTTTAACTCATGTTAGGAACTTGAAGTATGATAAGCCTCAAACACCATCTACACTAGCATCATAAGACCATAATATAATTAAAATGCAAGAAAAAAAGACTTAAGAAGGAAAAAAGGTGACCATTGACCCCTCCAAATGTACCTAATGATGGAGCTCATCATCACCCCACTACTAAATGGTTTCTCATCCTCTGAGCAACTAGTCCTCTTTCTGCATTTATTTTAAGGATATGATGGACCCTCTAACTTCCCAAGGAAGAAGTGTGGGAGTCCCTTCAAGAGGTTAAAAACCATCATTCTTTTTTTCTTCCTTACATTCTCTGTTCTTCTCATGTTGGTCCTTTCCATCACTGAGCGCCAACAATAAGGGTGGATTGAGCTTCAAACCAAGGCACTAATTATTTTTGGCCTTCATCGACCTCTTGCATAACGGTTCTATCTCCAAGGCACCCTTAATCTTTTTGGTGTGTGGTACTCCATGTTTTGAAGGTTGTGAGGGAGGTTTCTCCATATCCTTTGGCTAGCCATTATGCACTCATCTCCCAAAAACCTAGAAACTTCATGGAAGTGAGCCATTGCTTGAGATTGTATGTGGAGGTATTTTTCTGCAAGTGCATGATCCTTTTCAATATTTAGAGGGTTAGTGATGACATCCCTAGGGCTGAATAGTTCTACCATAATGTGTAAGGGTTCTATATTTTCTCTTCTAATGACCGTTCTCATTTCTTGTGCTTTGGTATCTTCATTAACCATCCATCATGCCAATTCCATTAATTTCATATCTCCCATCCTAGGATTGGGCTCCCAAATATTGAAGTATGTCAACACAAGGTTATGCATGTAGAACTCTGCCATTTTTTCCTTGTCTGCTATACTTTCTTGGTTACAGAAATCAATGAACTCTCTATAGTTTTTGAAAGGTAAGGATCAATGCGAGGCTAATGTTTTGATTTGAAAGAGGAGCCAAGACTCCTTGAGGTAAATTGCATATGAATATGAAGGATATCTGTGTTGAAAGGCCTCCATGCACAAATCTGCCATGGTGTCCAATTTCTTATCTTTTTGTTGAAGCTGCTCTTGTAGTGCTATATTCTCTTCCTATGCCTTTTGAAGCTGCTCCTTCAAAAATTACTCTATGAGCCTAACATTAGATAAACCATTCCATAAATCAGTTAATTTTCCTTCCATGACCCCTATGTCATTCACACCTTTAGATGTGGAAAGCGTCATGCAATGATGAGTGTGTGCCCTCTCCTCTTCCAACTAATAAAACAAAGTTACTGTGAACTTTTGAGGAATTAATCTACCCCCTTCAATGTATGTGTAGTAGGAGATGAGATTGGGTTAAGGGCTAGGGTTTGGCATTATTGCTACATCTTTGAGGATTGGTTTTGGTGATGTGACCTCTTCCTTATCATCTTTTCCTCCCTCTTTTTCATTTTTTCCCCTCTTGTGCCTTGTCCTCGGCTTCTTTGACCTCTTACCCCTCTGTGGCTATCTGTTCCTCCTCGTCCAAGGTCGTTTTCTCAAAAAATTTGATTTATGGAGTTTCCTCTAGAAAAAATAGAGTTTCCTATAGAAAACATTTTTTTTCTTGCTGAAGACCCTCTTTTCCTTGTTTTTCACTCTTTTTAATCCTTGTAAATTCAATGGTAGTTTCATGAGGTGTATGGGATGCCAATCTGGTCGAATGTATTTTGATATATGTTACAGGGGTCCTTACAGGTGAAGTGACCTCTTGTACCCTTCCTTCCTCTAATCTGATTTTTTTCTTCCTTCTTTGGTGATTCTTCAATGGAAATAGGGCTCTTGGTGGGAGTCTGTGGTTTTCCCTACCTCGCCCTCTGACTCTTCCTAGTTCAGAAGTACATAGGTGTCTACCTCTTTTTTTTTGTCTTGACAGGTGTCCTCAAAGTAGTTAGGGTAGCATCTACTTCTTGATCTATGATCTCTGGTGACATGCTGGTGTCTTGAGGGGAGGTTTCACTGCTTATGATAGGGTCCAAATCTTCCTTTTCCTTAGTCTTTTCTTCCTCCATTCCCTCAGCGTTTTATTTCTCTATCTCTATTGTCTCTATTTTTTTGCCTCAATTTCCATCTCTTATTTTTCTTCCTTGTTTTATGCCTCAACTTCCTCTTCTTCTACCTCCTCTTTTACCGCATCTTCAACATCTTCTTATTCTTCTTCTACCTCCCTCTCCCTAAGGCTAGAAGCAGAGGTTTTCCCTGTTTGGGTAGCTATAAATTCTTCCCTATCCATGTCTATGAAAGAAGACCAGGATACAGGTAGGTTCAACCTTCTCAAAGCATCATTTACAATTAGTTTTATGAGGCCATGATGGGCCAAGGGCTGATATTTTCTTTGCCTCACCTTATGGCTCATGTTAGTTATGGACTTCAAGAGGAAATGAGGGATTCTTAATATTTGTTCAAGTGGGAGTTCTCATTGAAACCTAAGTTCATTTAACAATCTGAAATGATACCCATAGACCACACTAAGCCTGCCTTCATAAGAAATAAATTTCATGATATGGAAGGATACTTCATCTGAGGGGTATGGAAGGTTTTCTCTCCTCACTGTATTTTTGTCTTCAATGTACTCCTCTCCTTGTAGAAATAAATTCTTCTTGGTTGCAATGCTAGGAATTATTTCCTTAACCCATTTGAATCCTAAGGGAAAATTCGTAACTCTGCTTATAGGTTGAGGAGATAGTGTGATGGCTAGGCCTCTAAGCACAATGGTGGCTCTCTCTTTTGAATGTGACTACAGAGCCACTACAAATTATTTAGCTATCTCTTCATCAGAACCTTTCAATAGCTCAAAGAACCCTAGCCATTGGTGATTTCCAAAGATTTCCATCACTTGAGGGTGCTTTCTAATTCTCTTAATGTTAGAAGGCTCTCTTTTGTTGAATCCCCCTCCCATTTTAAGTGTCTGTGATATGAAGGTGGTGAGATGTTTGAGACTTATGTCTTGGAGATGGAGGTCTTGAAACACAATGCATGAAAATTTATTTTACCCTTTAACTGTCAAATTTATTTTTCTGAGTGTGAATTGTATGGAGAAATTTTAGTGCTGGAGGATGGCAACCACTTACCTTTGTCCTCTACTATTTTGGTTTGAGAGATGGAGTCCTTGGGAAGAAAATTCACCGAAAAGCGACTTTGTGTTACCTTATAAACCTTTTTTTATCTGCTTTCAAAGTTTCCTATAGCAAAACTTTGTTTCATGTAGCACGATGGTGCATGAAAGCTCAAACCTCAATTTTTCTCTTCTGATGGCTCCCACTACTCTCCTATTCTTGCTACTCTTCTAAATTATCAATGAAATGGTGAAAATGAGACAAATATTCACTTTATTTGATTTTTAACTAAATCTGAAGTGTTGTGGTGACTCGTACTTATCACAAGTTTTCCTCTTTCACACCGTTAGTCCCACTTCAATTAATCATTGTTGAGCCTCGTGATAACTCTCTTCGTACCCATCCACTCTCTATTGACTTGATTTGACTTTCCTAGATTTCATGCAATTCAACTTTTCCTCCAGTTTCACTTTATGAAGGTGGACAAGTTAGCTTACCTGGTGTTGTTGAGGAGCTGAAGGATTTGGTGCAAGGAGTTGGAGATGGTGGTGGTATCCTTGGTATTTTCTTTGTTTTGTCTTCCTTTCTTATTTATTTTCTGAGTGAGCAGCTTTTTCTGAGTGAGTTTCTTGTCTTTTCTTCAGGTGCCATGGTTGGTGTGCTTTCCCTTCTAGAGTCTGCTGGTGGTCTTCTGGAGTCATCCTCATTATATTTCCTTCATCTTTTGGCCTTACTATGCCACACACATATCTGCTACAAGAAATTTTTTGATACCTGTAGCAGTTTATTTCTTGCCTCTTGTTTTAGTTTTCTCAAAAATGGAGGGAGATGGTTCATGGAGGCTATGGAGGAATTCATGGAATGAATGGAGTGGATGATAGGCAAGTGAAAGGTGTCCCATGTCATGTTTCAAATGATTTAGCTGATAATGGTTCAATATAGTTTTTAGATAGGGAATCCTTTTATATGGAGTAAAATAAGGGTTTGGGAATGGTAGGTATAGGAAAAACATGAATTATTATGCCCTTCTTGAAGTTCAGAAATCCCTAAGAGGGTTTTTTCCTTCATGAATGAGTTTTTAGTAGCATTTACAGGAGTTTCCTATAGTGTTAGAGGAATCCTGTAGATGCTAGATTTTCCTGTAGAAATGACAGTTTAGGAAAAAAATGAGATTTTTCCTATCTGATAGGTGAAATGGATGAAGGGATGTATGGTGGAGTGGATTATGGAGTGTGAAAGCAGAGGAGAAGAGAAAATGAAGATAAATTTCTCCTTTGGATCCCAAAAACCATCTTTAATGAATAACCTACAAAATAGAAAAACACATAATTGCATAGGTATTTTTCTTCTTCTTCCTTTTTTTTTTTTGAAGGCGAATGAGCTGCCTCCATAGTGGTTTTCAATCTATAGGCCTACCTTGGGTGCCTCAGAGAGGTTTTCAGCCAAGGATCTTTCTATTCTGTATTTTTTTCTTTTTATTTCTTTTTTCTTGCTCCTAGACTTCCTCATGAAGGTTTTAAACCCTGGAGTTGGCCTAGGGAGCCTTAGAGAGGTTTTCACCCATGCCTCTTTATTTCTTTTTTATATTTTTTTCTTGGAGGCAATGGAAACTATGGCATTTCCTATGAAATATACCTCCTTGCTTATGGAATTTATAAATTATGCCCTAGATAGGGGCTTCTTGTAAGCCTTAAGCCAACCATTGACAAGTAGGGGAATTCCTTCCTCATCTATGGTTCTAATCTAAACTGCGCCATTATTATAGTATCACTTTGTAGTGTCCCAACCATATTTTCATGAGTTTTCCTTTGAAATCCTTAAACCTTGAGTCATACAACAACACCCAATCTCCTTCTTGAAAGGTCCTTTCCTTAATGTACTTGTCACGCCAAACCTTCCTTTGCATTCGAATTACCTCTATGTGAAGGAGTGCTTGCTTCCTGAACTCATCCAATCCATTTAATTGTAGCAACCTCTCTTTTTGGGCATTTGATATATCTAGTTCTAACTCAGCTGCCATCCTTAAGGTGTTGAATTAAAATTCAATATAAAACAGAGCTTTATTGCCATAGACCGGGTCATAAGAAGTGAATTTTGTTATTTTTTTCCAAGTAATGTTGTAGGTCCAAGTGGCTTCTACCAATCTGTTCACCCAATATTTCCTTCTGCTGCTCACAACTTTGGTGAGGATACTCTCCAAGGATTTGTTGGTCACTTCCACTTAGCCATTCGCTTGAGGGTGGTAGGCAGTATAATTTTTATGCTTTATCTTTTTCTTCCTCAGAATATTCTGAATGAGATGAGATGTGAATTGTGCCCCCTGATCAGTGACTACTTCTATGTGGTATCCAAATTTGTAAAAAACATTTTCCCTTAGAAATTATACTACTTTCTCCTTGATTTATACCTTCACAAATTTTGTTTCATCCCACTTTCTTAGGTATTCAATGCTGACTATGATATAATTTTTCTATCCAAATCGTGGAAAAATAGGTCCAATTAAGTCCACGCCCCATTTTTAAAATGGATCAAGATCCACCTGAGGGTGGAAAGGAATCTCATCCCTTTGTGTAGGTTTCCCCATCATTTAGCACTGGTCACACCTACTAGTGTATATTCTAGAATCTTGGTGAATGGTAGGCCAATAGTATCATGCCTGCAAAACTTTGAAGGAAATCCTTTTTGCAGAAAAGTGGCCTCCACAAGGGCTATTGTGACATGCAGAGAGGATATGAAAAAAAATTTCCTCCCTCACACATCTTCTGATAATTTTGTCAGGGCCTATCTTGAAGATATTCCCCCCAATCCATGTGAAAGGGACTCTTTTTCTGACGATCTTGATTTTCTCCTTGAATGAGATATTAGGAGGGAACTTTCAGCAACCAAGTAGTTAGCTATGTCAAAAAACCATGGTGAGAGTGTTGATATAGCAAAGAGATGTTCATCTGGTCGCTGGTCATACACAATTCCTTCTTCATTTACAAATAGAGCTAACCTAGATAAAAAATATGCAACATTCTCCTTTCCGGGTTTATCAACAATGGTTAGGTCAAACTGTTGTATTAGTAACAACCATCTAATTTTCCTAGCATTAACATCTGGTTTTTTCATTAAATATTTGATGCTTGCATGGCCAATGTGTACAAATTTTTGATACCTAGTGAGATAATGTCTAAATTTGTTTAAATAATGGACAATGGCTAACATCTCCTTCTCTATGAAAATATAATTGAGTTTGGCCTTAGACAAGTTCTTATTGATGAAATATATTGCATAAGATAATTTTTCTTCTAACTTCCTTAATGTTTCCCCCACAAATTTTTTGGATGCATGAGTGTGAATGTGGAAAAGTAGAGTCCAATTTGGACCTCAGATAATGGGGGTAGTATTAAAATTTTTCTTAATGATCTCAAATGCTTCTTGACAAAGACTCGACCAAGTAAACTCAGAATCTTTGGCCAATAAGCCAAATAGGGGTGAAGCCATCTTACTGAAATATTTGATGAATATTGTATAATAGCCAGCTAACCCTAAGAATCTCCTGACATCTCTTTTCTTTTGAGGAGCAGGTACCCTTTTGATAATAGTGATTTTTCTTAGGTCCACCTAGATTTTTTCATGGGAGATTGAGTGTCCCAATACAAATCCTGCTCTTTTCAGGAATTCACACTTTTCTGGGCTCAGGGAGAGATGCATCTCAATGCACATTCTTAGCAATTTTCCCAAATTGGAGAGAGCTTCCTGGAAGTCATCCCCATAGGGTGTGAAATCATCCACATAGATTTCAACTTAGTCATGGACGAGCTTAAAGAAAAATCTCAAGAAAAATCTTTGGAAGGTAGTTGGGTCATTGCAAAACCCAAAGGGTAGGACACTGTAAGAAAAGGTACCCCAAGGGGAGGTGAAAGTAGTCTTGTCTTGGTCTTCAGGGCTGATTTGGATCTGGTTATACCCACTGAACCCATATAAGAAGGAAAATAACTTCTTTCTTGAAAGGCCATCCAATAATTGGTCTATAAAGGGAAAAGGGAAATCATCCTTCTTGGTGGCTTTGTTATGTTCCCGATAATCAACACAGATTCACCATTTTCCATTCTTCTTTGGGACTAGGGCAAGAGGAGATACCCACTCATTGTCTGACATAGGATAAATGAAACCTACATCCAATAGCTTTTTCAGTTCTTCCTTGACTAAGTCATTTGGGGATGGTTTCATCCTTATTTGGGTATGTCCCACAGGCTTGCATCCTTCCTTAATGTAAATATGATGTCTGCATACTGAATGATGCACCACTTTCATGTCCTTGTAATCCTAAGCAAATGCATCTAGGTTTTCTTTTAGAATCTGGCATAACTGCTTTTCTTCTTCCTTTGAGAGGTTTGAGTTGAATTTAAGAGATATGGATGGGCTAAACTCTACAACCTTGGTGGTTTCAGAGGTTGAATCGACTGAGAACAATTCCATCCAAGGTTGGCTTTTAGATTCTTCGACTAGGTTTTCAAGCGGACTATTAGTGGGGGACTAGTTTTGAATGACATGTTCAATGAGTTCATCTTCATCAAGCTGGCCCCCTCTAAGAGAAAAAATCTATGGTATAAATGGGGGTAGTGTTATATACCTCATCTTCTTCATCCTCCACCCATATAGTTAGATCATTATCACTGGAAGGTTGGGTTGGAGGATATAATACAAGTTGTTTAGACAAGAGCCCATTCTTAATAGCCATGTTTCTGGCTCGACAACTGATAACCATTGGCAGTAGCTAACCAAGGTCTCCCTATGATGAGAGGATATCCATTGAACTTGGTTTTTGGATGCAGAAACAAGAAATCTGTAGGATAATCCCAAGAGTCAATTGAAACCATAACATCCTCAAAAATTTCTTCCAAAGTTACTGTGGACTGATCTGAAAGTTACAGAACTATCGTGGTTTTACTCAATGTCCCTCGGAGGTTGAGTTTCAACATAGTTTCCTTGGTCATGACATTTATGGTAGCCCTGAGATCAATCAGAGAATTTGGGACTATGAGACCATCTATATGCACATGTACAACTAGACTTCCAGGGTCCAGGTACTTTGGAAAGATCACCCTTGCCAACATTAAGTCAGACAATTGTCCTACTACATTGATGGTGGGGGTATCTTTATTCTTTCTCTGAGGTTTCCTGAAGCACTTTTCCTTGATGATCCTAATGTAAATAGGGGCATCCTTAATGGCCCGAAGAAGCAATATCTTTCAACACAAATTTTCAATTCTTCTAGAGTTTTGGTCTCCTCTAGGGTGTGCCGACTGGAATGGATCAAGCACTCAAGAGAAGGAGGTTATTATATCTGAGTGTTACTTTCTTTATTTTCCTCCTAAACCTCTACAGGTGGAGATGGAGGGTGGTTTTCTGGGAGTACTCTCCTCGACCTGAGATTAATCTCCTATATCTCCACATCATAAGCTAGAAAGGATGTCTCTCCACTATAAACCTCTTGTGCCTATTTGTAGCTCGGGTTCAAATTGTGTTGTGCAGGCATTTGAGGCAACTTGGGTGGAGAAGCATGAGTAAGTTGAGGTTGAGGTTGAGGTGGAGGCATTATATTAGGTGGTTGATTATGTTGAGGCCTCCACCCTTGGGATGGATTGTTCCACTAAGGTTGTTGAGTAACATACTGCTGAAATGGTTGGTTCATAGGTTGAGGATGATATGGAGGGTTGCAAATCCAAGTAGGAGGTGTAGGCCAAGATGGAGGAGTGGGAGTGTACCAAGGTAGCATGGGTGAATTCTAATTATTGTGATAGCAAGAGTAAGGTGCACCTTGCATACCCTGCTGATATGACCTAGGGCCTTGAGGCCTTCTATGGTTGATGAAACATAGTTTCTCTGGTCCTACTTCCCCACCTTGATATACAAATTTGAGTCTAGGTAAGGAGGTACACTTGTTTGTGGCATGAATCTCCTCACATACTAAGAAAAACTCTATGACATTTAGTAGGCATTCATTTCTAGGGTTTTTTCTAGTACATCTAGGGAAAAATATAGCCAAGGCTCTTTTTTCTTCCTCTTTCTTCCTTTTGACCTACATTGTGTCCATTTTCAAAGAAAAGGTGTGCATCATGTCACTCTTGAAGTCCTCCAACATATTTCCAATCTCATGTTTGATGGAGGTGGAAGAGGAAGGGGTATTGGTTGTACTTTGGCCAGCTCTACCTTTCTTCCTAGCTGCCCTAGAATGGTTCCCGAAGACAGTTTTTATTGTTTCATAAGGAAGTTGGTAGATATCTCCTCTTGATAACATATTGAGGTTTTCTATCACCTCCTCCGTGATACCTTAGAGAAGTACTAGTTTAAGTGATTAGGTATCAAGAGTACAGTTTTCTCTCTTATATTTTAACTGAAAACTCTCTTCATAGGCTTCTAGGGATTCATTAGGCACTAGAGTCATCATGAATATCTCATCCTTAGTTTCCTTGGACTTACAGTAGTCATTGTACTTGTTTTTGAAGACTAATTGCTTCTGTGCCTAGGTAGTGATGTTGTTCCCAGGTAGACACATGAACCAGCACAAGGCTACATCCTTAAGGGTAGATGGGAATATCTTCAGCTTCTGATCATTTGAGGCATAGTCATAGGTCCTAGAGACAACAAAAAATTCAAACATGAATGTGTCAAGATCTTTCGAGGTAAGTCCATGAAAGTGTGGAAGGGTTGAGGGGCTAATGTTTTTCATTTTAGTTTCACCATCTACCTCTATAATGGGAAAGGCTCCCTTGGCTTCAGTGTCAGCTATGGTTGAGATAGGCGAAGCAGGTTCCTCAGGTGAAACAAAATCTTCTTCTTCTCCACTAGGTTCTTAAAAATTTTCAGAAGGCTCACTTATGGTGTATTCAACCTCACAGCCACTGAAGAAGAGTGAAGGGTGACTATGTGGTGATGTGGGGGTTTAAGGTAAAAATTTTCCTTAAGTATCCCTACTCCTACAAGGCAGGAAAATCATATTTTTTTATAGTTTTTCCAATAATTTTTAAACAACATGTGAAAGTGTTAGACTCCTTTATTTCACAGTATCACCAGGTGACTTATTATTGCTTATATTTTTCATTACTGAAAAGTATATTCCATGGTTATCATTTATTTTAAGAGAAAGAAAGGGAGATCCTGACTTTCAAGAGCATCAGATCAATATATCTGTCTTATAGATCAGTTGAAAGAGGAAAGTGTTGATGATTAATTGTGATGGTGAGAAAAATCCATTTTGCCCTCATTCATTACATCTACCCTCTTCTTACCTTTCATTTTTCCAAATTCTAAACTCCAATTCTCTGAATCCCATTCAATCCCCAAGACCCACATACATAACCTTTGGGAATTATTACTTTATAAACCCATTCATATTAAAGTCCACAATTCTATTGTTATAGCTCCGCCCACCCAGTAGCAGCCATATCATTTTCTCATTTAAACTGGCCTTGTTCACAGCTCCACACCCACTTTAGGCCGCTTGATAAATTCATACATATCATATAAATTGCAATAAACACCCGCATTTCCTTTATATACTAAGTCTAAAAACTACCTCACAACAAACCATATCTCCCCCTTAAAATCTTTACCTCTCATCGCATGCCTCAAATTTTAAAAGTTATGTTGCAAGGGATCTTGTTAAAGTAGTTGAAGTGCGATGTGTGATGCCAAGTCGAACCCAATTGCAATCGAAAATAAAAAATGTTAAAGAATGGGCATGAGAGGTAAATGGTGAAGTCTCCGAAGTGCAAAGTGCGATGCCAGGTGGGAGCTGATCGTAATCGCAATTTGCAATGTTTAAGGAACAAGTGCGAATGTAAGAGTTATAATCACCCAAGTGCAATATGTGATGTGGTGGGGCTCGATCGCAAATCACAAAGCAAAATTTTTAATGGAAAATTGTGGGGGTAAATGTTATAATATCCAAAGTGGGATATGAGATGCGGTGTGGCCCGATTGCAATCACACGTCGCAAGTTTTAAAGTTTAAGTGAAAAGGTAAAGTTAAGTCTTGCGCCATGTGAAGTGCGATGTTAGCATGGATGCAATGAGCTTATATCGCTGAAACATAAAGGATTTCAGATCCAGGTGCATTGGGTCAAATACATTTTTTTGTGGAGAACATGGGCTAAGAAAGACAGCACGAAGTAGCTACACATTCAAATGGTTTTTCCTCCATTTAATTGAGAAAATGGGATTTATACCAAACGTTAAAAGAACAAAGGGTTTATCCACCAAAGCTACCAGGATTTAATATTCATTAAAAAAGGAATGTGCCAGTGGGTTCAAGTTGGGAAAAAATGGAATTTTTGATATAACAACAGAAAACAAAGAGGCGGCAGCATGACCACCAATCCACGAAAACGCCAGAACCTCCTAAATTTAATAATTCCACAATGGTTTGCTCAAGATGAAGAGCCAAAGTGTCAGAGCTTTCCTCGCCTCTTCAGCATCACACCAGCTAGATCCTAATCATTTCACAATTAATAACAGACTGCTAAAAGCCACAGTTGGAGGCTAAGCTTCTATTATCACCACCTGCATGTTTCCACTTGTCCAGTTTCTACTTGAATGTAATCACTACAGCAGACAGATTAACCGACTTAAATTTTGTATAAATATTGCATGCATTAGCAATATAAAGTAGGCTTGGAAGGGGAAAAAACCATTGTAATAGACTCATCATGTTGTAAGAAATCTACTTTGGATTAATGATTGATTATGTTATTTTCCAGATTCTTGTGTTATGATCTGTGGTGAAGTGTTTTCCCACTTAATTTGGTATTCTCCTGTTTTCACATATTGTTGTTCTTTCTCTACTTCAGATAAAAATTTTTATGTAGGATTTACCATGGGGTACCCTGCTCAGTCTTAAAACAATATTTTATGTTTTCTTCTGAGACCTGAATGAAAAATTTAGAGACGGTCTGCTCTGAATCCACGTTGAACCTTAATTTCCTCCTCCTATCCATTTCACAAATTGTAAAGATCCATTGACATGGCTAGATTTCCTGGTTGCACCTAACCTCAGTTGTTCATCCATTTGAATCAGTTTGCACCTGTTTGACTCCATAGCCCAATGGCCCTCTTCCGCTGCCTCAACCAAATCTTCAAACAAACCCCTATGCACTAATAGCTAGCCTAAAATGCCCCTATAAACAAAGCTATATCTAATAGAGAGAGCCCTCTCTAAGTTTAGGAAGGCTAGGTCCTGGATTCCAAAGTGATTTGATGTTTCTCTTCGTGGTTCTATCTTCAACCTTCATAAATTACTGAATGATAGCATAATGGTGACTCCGCTGGGGATGAAATTTATCTTCCTCGGAAAGTACATCAAAGTTCAGATCTGATTCACTTGGTGACTCCATGATTCAAAGAACCCAGCTTTTGAGGATTCATGGTGACTCCACAACACGCTGACAAGAGTTTTTTCCGAACAATATGACAAGGTTTGTGTCACATCTTCTATCTAGTGAAGTTTTAAATTCATTCAGGAATCAGTTATCAGAATTTCAGCTTGATGAAGATTTCCTAGAGGTTGTCTTTCTCATTTTGAAATCAAGAAAATTTAGTCCTGAAGCTAGAAAATGTTTTTTGGAGATAGTTGTTGAACGATACAAAATTGGTATTGAACTTTTGAATTCTCAAATTCAGTCATATAACTTTTGAGATCCTAAAGAATTATTTGAAAATAATCCTTCCCCTTAAGCAAGAGGAAATTGTACTACCTCTTGACTTACATATTGAGGATGATTGGGCTTTCAAGTACCATACTGAAGATGAGGTTTCAAGGTTTGGTACTGAGGATATAATTGATCAACTAGTCATTAAAGGCCTATAAGAAAATATTTTACATCATTCTTTTATTGATCGTATAGTAGATTATATGGAGGTTCTTTTTAGCTCTATTTTTCAAACATGTATTCTCTATAAGGATCAAATACATCAAAAATTGCCATTAAATATTATAGCTTTGGTTATGAGGACACATAATCAAGCTATACTACTGATTTTCCTGACAATTAGTAAAGGTGTCCATTTGTTTCTGCTACTGCTTGACTGGATGCACTAAAATTATTGTATCATTTAGAACAATAGAAATTTTAGTAGAGTAGGGTAGGTATGTGTGCAAATAAGCTCAGTACTCTAAGCATATTTTTAGTTTTAGTTTCAGATTGCTTTCCAGTTTTCAGTACAAGTGTATTCTAAACTTCAATTTGCAGAGAGTGTTGATTTCATATTTTCAGCCACAGAGGTTTTGTAGCAAACTAAGTTGAATATTTTGGATCAACCCAATGGATTAGGCCAACAGTATATGGTGTCCTTGTCACCTCCCAAAGGAGCTTCCATCCCCAGCTGGAGCCACTATTAGACTCCACAGTATCACCAAGTGACTGATTATTGCTTATATTTTTCATTATTGAAAATAATGTTCCATGGCTATCATTTATTTTAAGAGAAAGAAAGGGAGATCTTGACTGTTAAGAGCATCAAATCAATATATCTTCCTTATAGTTTAGTTCAAAGAGGAAAGTGTTGTTGATTAAGTGTGATGGTGAGAAAAATCCATGCTTCCCTCATTCATTCCATATACCCTCTTCTTACCTTTCATTTTCCCAAATTATGAACTCCAATGCTATGAATCTAATTCAATCCCCAAGACCCACATACATAACCTTCGAGACTTATTACTTTATAAACCCATTCATATTAAAGTCTGAAATTATATTGTTATAGCTCTGTCCACCCACTAGCACCCATCTCTTTTTCTCATTTAAACTAGCCTTTTTCACAACTCTCAACCCACTTTAGGCCACTTGATACATTCATATATATCATATAAACCGGAATAAAAACCCACATTTCCTTTATATCCTAGGTCTGAACACTACCTCACAACAAACATTATCTCTCCCTTAAAACCTTTACCACTCATCACAGGCTGCAAGTTTTAAAAGTTAAGTTGCAAGGGATCATCTTAAAGTAGCTGAAGTGTGATGTGCGATGATAGGTGGGACCCAATCGCAAATCGCATGTAATATCCCAAAATTGGGATTGCTAGCAAGGCATGACTGAAAAACACATTTTTTAGGAATGTATGCTACAGCACTGGAAATCAGCCCTTGGATCCCTTATATCTGATAATCTAAGACCCAAATCCAAGAGGAGCTCAAAAAAGAATCAAATTAGGTGGGTTAAACAAATCTCCCACACCCAGTAAGGCTTGAAAACTGCCCAAAGAAGGGACTGCAGCAATACAAAGTAACATTGCCCAGAAAATAATGCAGTTCATCCAAATATATGCAGGAGGGAAATATGGGGAAGCTCAATATGATTGTTTATAACAGTAAATCAAAGTTATATTGAAGCCCTTTCATTATATAACAGAAAGCAATGGACTTTACATGAAGATTTTCTAAAAATAAGAGGCTGCAACAATATGACATGACTGTAGAGCTTGACAGGGTTATTTTATTAGCTGAAAATAGTTGTATTTTACACTTCAGATCTAGAGCAGATCTGTGTACAAAAATATATATCTATATCAGATCTGTACACTATAGATTCTCCTCTTTACATGCCCCTTACGTTCCAGCAAAAAGTGAAGTACATGGAGTAGATATGAGATCTAATGCAGCTGATATATAGAATGATTTATAATTTCTGAAGAAAATACATCAGTATTCAGATAAGATCTGAATGTAACATGGATTAGATCTGTAATCCATGGATCACCATAGTGAAAGGCAGATTCCCAACACTAGAGATATCTCCTCCTTGAAGTGCCAAAAGACCCTACAACTTTCTCCTTGCAAATAACGCAGTTATGGAAGATGGACTACTCTATAGGCTCTAGAAAATGATGTCGCCTCAAGCCAAGATCTGAAAATGAGCTCTCCTCATCCAATACTCTCTTTCCATGGTGATAGAAGGCTTTCCCACTAAAAAGAGGCACTAGAATGGCTTAGATCTAAACAGATCTAGCCTCCACTTGCTGCAGCTTATAAAGATAACCAAAACCTCAATAGGATCTGCGTTGTATTTGGAAGAAGAGCTTGGCCAAATTCCTGATAGTGGTCAATAAATGCAATACTCCTCCGAGAGGCCTCTCAAGGAAGAGGTGGGATTCCTGATCAGGAACACCCTAGTGCTAAACAACACTATTCTCAGCTAAAAAACTAGAGAATGAGAAGTGTCTAAGCAGAAAAATCCTTTAGAAATAATATCATCAACAACCTTCTCATGTTTTCCTCATCCTCCTTAAATAATATGGAATCCTTGCCAAACCCTAAACCATCTCAATGATTTAGCTGCATTCAAATGATTAGTCTTCAACTAAAACTGCGTTGTGCATATAGGTGGTTCAATGTATCTAGACAACGTTGTTGATTTGGTCCAGTTGACCCAGTCAAATGACTTAATTCCTTTCACACATAAGGCTGTTTTTCTAAGGCAGCCCAGATTTAGCCTTGTTCACATGGGCATTGATTTATTTTGCTATTTTAGGAGTTTAATTTATCCTCCTTTACAATTTTATTCTTGCAACAAGAAAATGAAAACAAAATAGTATATTCCTATTAGCTTGGGCTAATTAGGAACATTAGAGTCCTCCCCTCCAAAATGTTTCTTGTCCTCAAGCAACTGATAAGGTGAGTGTTGCAACTCATCTCCTCCTCCATTGGTGACACAAAAAAAGGACAAGCTTCTCTCATAAGCTAAGTGATCACCAAACCATCCATCCATGACTTTTTCCAAAAATGTTCTCATAAGATGCAAACAACTCATCCCATAAGGAAACAATAAATCACATGAAACAACCATGGTTTGCCCAATGCCATCCCTAAAATATAGGAAAGAAAGTACAGGGAGTGTATTCATTCCATAGGGCACATGCATGCCTTCCCTCCTTCCTCCATACATCCCCATAAAAAGTACAAGTACATCATCAATATAGGGGATGAAAATAATGTGAAAACAAACAGAAATATGTGCACATGGAGGTGGATCATAGTCCCACATATGGAACTAGCACAAAGCATCCCCTGCCTGCATCAAACCAAGATGTGGTAAGTGGTTTTCCCACAAATTTCTTTCTGCCCATACCATCTCACCATAGTTTAAAGTGTGAGATATATTTGGTGCCTTTGGGAAGCACCCATCATAATGAAAAATCTCCCTTGTTCTTCAAAGGGAGTGGCCCAATTCAGAAATTTTTGGGACCCAATATTGGCCATGAGGATTACAAAATATATTACTCCTCCTTGGAGTCATGGCCTGCAAAAACATGGTGTAAGAATGCATGAATTCAGAATATAAAACACATGTACTAAGAGCATGCTCTTCAGCAACAATCCTCCTCCTATCAATGGAGTGGTGCATAGATCTACTCTCTCCTTTAAGGGAAGAAAGAGAGAGCTGATTTAAATCTTCCTTAGAGTCATGTTTCTACTCCAACTCCACAAGGTCCATGCATCTTTGAAAATGTTGATATAGTTCTCTTTCAAAGCCCTCCCAATAATAGCTCCTCAAAATGATATTCTTGAGCTTCATAGAATAGGTGTGGCTGAAATTGAACTCTTCATAAGCCCTCTGTAGTAACCTCTCCTTGAGCTTGGAAGCTCTAGACAAGAAGATCCTACCATGATTATAGATGACTCCTTCGAGGATTGAATAGCTCTCTTCATGTAGCCAGTCATCAAGAATCATACAAGTATGAAGATCCTTGGAATATTCCACCAGTAGTTGGGATTTCCAATAGGGACCTAATGTGCCGAACAATGATAGCACTAATAGTGTGTCATCTGAAGTGTCTACCATGTTGTTGTTCTTCTCCTTAACGTCTCCCATGTAAAAGGTGTATGTTGGAAAGCCAAGCTTCCCATTTTCCTCCTCCTTGACATCTCTCATGCCAAAGGTACAAGGTGGAAGGTTGCTAGTATTTCCTTGCTCATGCACAAGCTCAAAAGAAAATGGAAGTTCTTGGAAGTTAGTCTCCCATCGAAGGATACCATCTATCCAAAACCTCCTTGGTTTTTCCAAAGTATGCATGTGTGACCACCATCTCTCATCATGTATGGAAGAGGATCCTCCAAACAAGTTTGTCTTCTGATTCAAGTATTTCCTTCCTTGCTTCATGATGGTGTCATCCTTCATTCTTGCAGCATCTTTTCTCAGCGCAGTATGAGATGAGAGAATGGATAGTGGTGTTAAGGGAAAAATTCTTTCCCTCTCCTTGTACTTTCCCCATACTCTTAGCATTGAAGCATGGTCTTCCAATGCTCCCTCCCTCCTTGGATCTATGAAAGGAGCATCAATGCGTGAAACATCTTTCATCAAATCTGAATCAGGTGGTCTCCTAGGTGGTATACCACAAGATAATGATTTCTCATGGCTCATTCCCATGTGAAAAATATATCGGAACATATTATGACTGCTTCCACTGTGCAAATCCATCTCTGATTGTTGTGTGGAAGTATCATGATAAGGAGAAGTTGGAGCGACTCCCCCATCTTCTTCTTCATCACCCACCTTCTGCAAGATCTCATAGTCTAAGGTGCTCCCTTTAGATGCAGTTAACTCATGAACACCCATCATCTCCTTGGTGTCAAGAGTCTTGATCACAAAGGACTGATCCATCATAGTGTGTGTTCCAAAAATTGGATAGAATGTTGGAACACATTTCCTCTATTGTTTTGTCTCTTTGTCTATCATCATAGGCACATGTTGCTCATCCTCTTCATGTATAGGATCCTTGGGGCCTTCTTGAAAAGATACAAGAGCCCTATTAGTGGAAGCAATAACTTCATCTCCATCTATCAATAAAAATAGATCCCCTCCTACTATCACAGGGTTGGGGGAACCTTCCAGTTCTTCTTCTTTCTTCTCCTCATCAATGGAGTATGCCTCATCAATAAGAGATACTTTCATTTGATCTCTCCTTGAAAAAGTAACACTCATGTCTTCTTCTTAAGAAGAAGGTTCTTGCTGAAGTAGGGCCTTTGCCCTTGGCAAATCATATAGGAGATCTTTAACCCCTTCAACAAGGTTCTGAAATGGAGTTATCTTCATGGATCTTTCCACCTCATGCAAAGGTTCTGATTTCTTAGGCTTAGTTTGTTTACCCACATAAATTTCAGATGGCATAGAATCAAATCTTTTTACTAACCTCCTAGTGAACTTTGCATAAGTAGAGATGTTTACATTTTTTAATGAAGAACACTTAAATAACGACCAGGCATATGCTTTAGCTTGGAGGTGCAGCACTTCTACTCTTATGGATTCTTCTTCAGAACTTGGTTGCAGCTGAAAATATGTTTCCAGCTTCTTTACCTAAGACTTGGCTAAGCTCTCAGGTGACCCATCAAAAGTAGGTAGAAAATTTCTACCCAAGGTGTGCTGCATGCACCCTCTTCTTCTCATAGTTCTGCTAGATATTCTCTCTTCTTTTAGTTGAAAAAACTACAGAAAGCTTAGATGCTATTTGAATCTTTTAGACTGAGATTCATATTCTTGTAGATAGTCACCAAGAGTCTCCTCTTTTGGTGTCTCTCCTTCTTCTCCTCTTGCAAGGAATGTAGGCATGCTGCAATGTTGTAGATCAGATTGGGTGGCTGAATGCTCACACACATCATATGAAGTAGTGGGGCTTCCTTCATGTGAAAACTCCTCCAAAATATCTGCTAGTATTTCATTCCTCATTCCCCTTATTTCATGCTTAAGCTCATGCATAGTTTGGAACAGAGTTTTTGAAAACTCTTCCCCTTTCAATCTTCCAGATAAAGGGTTTGGACCGTTTACTTCTGTGTCTTCAGTGTAAATACACTTCTTCATAAGTATTTTCTTTCCATAAAAATAAATATTGGTTCTTCAATAAGCAAATCACAAGTTGTGCCAAGATATTTGCTCCAATACCACAGTAATATCCCAAAACTGGGACTGCTAGCAAGGCATGCCTAAAAAACACATTTTTCAGGAATGTATGCTACAGCACTGGAAATCAGCCCTTGGATCCCTTATAACTGATAATATAAGACCCAAATCCAAGAGGATATCAGAGACAAATCAAACTAGGTGGCTTAAACAGATCTCCCACACCTAGTAAGGCTTGAAATCTGCCTAAAGAAGGGACTGCAGCAACACAAAGTAACACTGCCCAGAAAATAAAGTAGTTTAGTAAAATATATGTAGGAGGCCAATATGGAGGCTAAATATGATTTTTATAATAGTAAATAATAGTTATATTAAAGCCCTTTCATTATAGAACAGAAATCAATAGACTTTACATGAATATTTGCTCAAAATAAGAGGTTGCAACCATATGATATGACTGTACAAGCTTGAAAATGTTATTTTATTAGATGAAAAGAGCTGTAGTTTACACTTCATATATAGAGTAGATTTGTGTACAAAAATATAGATATATATCAGATATGTACACTATAGAGTCTCCTCTTTACATGCCCCTTGGGGTTTTCAGCAGAAAGTGAAGTACATGGAGTAGATCTGAGATCTAATGCAGCTGATCTGTAGAATGATTCAGAATTTATAAAGAAAATGCATCAGTATTCAGATCAAATCTGAATGGAACATGGATTATATCTATAATCCATAGATCACCACAGTGAAGGGCAGATTCCCAACACTAGAGATCTCTCCTCCTTGAAGTGCCAAAAGACCCTGCAAATTTCTCCTTGCAAATAACGTAGTTCAAGAAGATGGACTACTTTATAGGCTCTAGAACATAATGTGGCCTCAAGCCAAGATCTGAAAATGATCTCTCCTCATCCAATACTCTCTTGCCAGGGGGATAGAAGGCTTTCTCACTGAAAAGAGGCACTAGAATGGCTTAGATCTAAACAGATCTAGCCTCCACTTACTGTAGCTTACAAAGACAACCAAACCCTCAATAGGATCTGCATTGTAGTTGGAAGAAGAGCTTGGCCAAATTCCTGATAGTGGTCAAGAAATGCAAGACTCCTCCAATAGGCCTCTCAAGGAAGAGGTGGGATTCCCGATCAGGAACACCCCAATGCTAAACAACACTATTCTCAGCTAAACAGCTAGAGAATGAAAAGTGTATAAGTAGAAAAATCCTTCAAAAATAATATCATCAGCAACCTTCTCATGCTGTCCTCCTCCTCCTTAAATAAGATGGAATCCTTTCCAAACCCTAAACCATCTCAATGATTTAGCCGCATTCACATGATTAGCCTCCAACTAAAACTGTGATGTGCATCTAGGTGGTTCAATGTTGTTAGCTCTGCCTCATTGACCCAGTCAAATGACTTAATCCCTTTCACACATAAGGGTGTTTTGCTAAGGCAGCCTAGATTTAGCCTTGTTTACATGGACATTGATTTATTTTGATGTTTTAGGAGTTTAATTTATCCTCCTTTACAATATTATTCTTGCAACAAGAAAATGAAAACAAAATAGTATATTCCTATTAGCTTGGGCTAATTAGGAATATTACATCGCAAATGTTAAAGAATAGCATTAGGGGAATTTTTAGGTCTAAAATGGCCCCCCTAAGAAAAATGTACAACAAAAATAAACTTTATAAGAACCAATAGGATTCAAGATGATGATGTCAACCATGGGGGATGATTCACCATTTTTGGAGTAAAAAAGTACAAATATTAAAAAATAATAAAATAATAAAACCACTTTTTCAACTCGTATTTTCAACTTATCCCCTTAAGTTTTTACTCAAATTTCGAGCATGAGTACTCGTTGGATGCAAGATTTAATTTCCATAATAGGGGCTAAGCACGACAGCAGGACATGACTACACATTCAAAGGGTTTTTCCACCATTTACTAGAGAGAAGGGGATTTCTGCCAAACGTTAAAAGAACAAAGGGTTTATCCGCCAAATCTACCAGGATTGAAGATTCATTAAAAAAGTAATGTGCCGGTGGGGTCAAGTCAGTAAAAAATGGCATTTGTGATATAATAGCAGAAAACGAAGAGGTGGCAACATGACCACCGACCCACGAAAATGCCAACACCTCATAGATTTAATAATTCCACAATGGTTTACTGAAGATGAAGAGCCAAAGTGTCAGATATTTCCTCGCATCTTTGGCATCACACCAGCCAAATCCTGATCATTGCATAGTTAATAGTTGACTACTAAACGCCACTATTGGAGGTTAGTGTTGTCTTATCACCACTTGGATGTTTCCACTTGTCCATTTTCTACCTGAATGTAATCAATACAGTAGACATATTAACCGACTTAAGTTTTTTATAAATACTGCATGCATTATTAATATGAAGTAAGCCCGGAAGGGGAAAAAACCATTGTAATAGATTCATCCCATTGTAAGCACTCTCTTTTGGTTTAATGAATGATTATGTTGTTTTCCATATTCTTGTGTTATGATCTGTGGTGAATTTTTTTCCCATGTAATTTGTTATTTTCCTGTTTTCGCATATTGTTTTTCTTTCTCTACTGTAGATAGAATTTTTTGTGTAGGATTTACCATGGGGTACCCTGCTTAGCCTTGAAATATTATTTTATGTTTTCCTCTGAGACCTAAATGCAGAATTCAAAGACGGTCTTCTTTGCATCCATGTTGAATCTTAATTTCCTCCTCCTTTCCATTTCACAAGGTGTAGAGATCCATTGACATGGATAGCTTGCATGGTTGTACCTGACCTCATTTGTTCATCCATTTGAATCTGTTTGAACCTGTTTGAATCCATAGCCCAATGGCCCTCTTCTGCTGCCGCAACCAAATCTTCAAACAAACCCCTATGCACTAATAGCTAGCCTAAAATGCCCCTATAAACAAAGCTATATTTAATAGAGACAACCCTCTTTGAGTCTAGGAAGGCTAGGTATTAGATTTCAAAGTGATTTGATGTTTCTCTCCGTGGTTCTGTCTTCAGCCTTTATAAATTATGGAGTGATAACAAAAAGGAAAGAAAAAAAGAATGCTAAAACAAAATCAAAGCATCTACTAGACACCTCCCCGCCAACAACGCAAAAAAGTGGTGAGCCCTGGTATTGTACCAAGAATGTTGCAATTCCCAGAGGCTTTCTTGCTTTACTTTATCAACTCAGGGTTCATATAAACTTGGATGTGACAATTCTATATACGCAACATATGCATTCTAATCATGTCATCCTCTTCTAAGCTTTACAAAAGGGTGCTACTTCTAGGGTTTCTTGATGAAATCTATCACACTTTTGAATTGAGGCCTAGGGCTACAAATGATTCAAATCCATGGTGCTATTAGTAATTACAAAAATACATTACAACATGCAAGTACATATAACTACCCTGTAATGAAATAAATCTACACATTAAGCTATGATGAGAAATGAAAGCAAACTAGGCATCTTCGATGAAGTAAATTGCTGAATTGAAATTGCATGAAGGAAAATAACCTAATCACAATTTGCTGGGCTAAATGGCTAAACACACTCTACTCACTCTATGCTCTATCTATCATTATTTTAATCATGCAACTAATCATGACCTAACTATGCTTGTAAATGTGTTGTTTTGAAGCTAGGAGAAGAAAGTGCTAAGGTGGCTTATGGAGGGCTCAAACACATGGGTGCAAGGCTTAAGGTGTATGGGTGGTTTTGGCAAGTCTAGATGATGTGTATGGTGGTTTTTGGGCTTAAGGAGGGGCCCAATGGTGTTGCTTCAAGTGCTACTACAGGTTTCCTGTAGTGCTACAAGAAAGTCCGGAATTGCTATAGGAAATGGTCTGAGGGAAATCAAAGGCCAAAAATAGGTGTGAAAAGGGTAGGGAAGGTGGAGTGAAGGTGGATTTGGATGAGTGGAAGGTATTATACCCCTTGGACAATATCAAAACCTCTTGGGAGGCCTATCTTCCACCCGTAGTGTTTTCTCATGGTGTAGGAATGAAAAACCTGAAAACTGGGCTAATGCAATTTTGATGAACAGAGGGTTGATGAAGGGTGAAGATGAAGCTGAAGGTTCTGGTGAAGTTCTCCTTGGCTATGCTACCTAAACCTGAAATAAAAATACCTATTCATGCGAAAAATATAGAAAAATTCATGACAAAGACAAAGGAAAATATGATTTTAATTTGGAAAGAAAATCTACTTTAACTTACAAACATATATATAACACAAAATTCTAAACATATCCATAGAACTACAACAACATAACTTATCCATTCCAAGAAATCATAAAATAAAAATCAATTTTGGCCTATGGGGAAGGTCTATCCTCCTCAAGCTCCAATGAAAGAGATGAGAGGGGGAGCTTTGACTCATAGCTTTCTGAATTTATAACCTATTCTACCAATATGTAAGCAAGCTAAATCTACAACAAAAGAAAAATGGAAGTAAACTAAGAACATTGAATGAAAATGCGAGAAAAATAGCTAAATACTCATAAGAAAAGATAGTTAAAATGACATGAAAGTAAATAATGATTACACAATTTTGTGAAACTAGTTCCAAAAAGAGAAGAAAAGAGATATCAACGCCTTAGAGATAAGCCACTTCGAGGGGGCAACCTCCAATACATTACATGAATGAACAATTCTTCGATGATACAAATGACAAAACCTCCTCTCTATATATAGGAGTCCATGGGGCCACAATGTAAGCCTAGTGGGGCCACATTATAATCCTAGCCAACCTAACAATAATAATGTAAGGGCATAATAATAACAATATGGGGGTTACAGGGGTACAACAATAACAATAAGGGGGTTACACTAATAACAATAAGGGACTATACTAGTAATATAAGGACCTAACATGCTCCTCTTCTTCAAAAAAGTTTTGTCCTCAATGCTTGAGTAGCTCTGGGTGATTTTGTATAAAATTCTCATCCTCCCATGTAGAATCTTCAGTGGGTAAGTTCTTCCATTTGATGAGATACTCTGAAATTGATCGATTTCGTAGCCGTCGAGTTCTTATTTCCATGACTGCTTTAGGTTCCAATATGGTTTTTCCTTCCTCATCAAGTTATGGAAATATTGTTTGAACTAAAATTTTGTCCCCTATAACCTTTTTTAAGCATGAAACATGGAAAGCTGGATGCACTCTCGAAAAAGTAGGAAGCTCCAATTTGTATGCCATAGTACCAATCTTTTGCAACACCTTGTAAGGACCATAGTAATTTGGCAATAAATTATTATCCTTATTAGCTTTCTTGAGGGAAATTTGTTTGTATGGTTGTAGCTATAAAAATACCTAGTCTCCCACATCAAAACTTCTCTCACTGCGATGTTGATCTGCCTATTGTTTCATTCGATTTTGTGCCAAATTTAGGTTATCCTTTAAGAGTTGGAGAACTTATTCTTCATGCTTGATGTGATCCTCCACTACTTGAACCCTAGAATTTTCCCTTAAAGAAGATGTTATGGACAGTGGATGATATCCATAAAGTGCCATAAATGGGGTCATTTTTGCTGCAGTATGGAAGGAAGTGTTATACCACCATTCAGCGAGAGGTAACCACTTGACCCATTTTTCTTGGTTATTAGATACAAAACAACGAAGATAGCCTTCCAAAAATTTATTCACTATCTTTTCTTGACCATCGGATTGAGGATGATAAGATGAGCTATGAGCTAGTTGAGTACCCAAACAAGAAAATAATTCCATCCAAAAATTTCCTGTAAAAATGGGATCTTTGTCACTTACAATAATCTTCGGGTTTCCATGTAGATTTTGAATTGTTTCCATAAATGCAGTAGCAATTGTACTTGCTTTAAATGGATGAGATAATGCACAAAAGTGTGCATACTTGGTAAGTCTATCAACTACCGCCATGATGAGACTCCTTCCTTTGGACTTAGGTAAACCTGTGATAAAATCCATTGAAATCTCCTCCCAACATTGACTTGGAATGGATAAAGGTTGTAGAAGACCCGGGGTCTTAATTGTCTCAACTTTATTTTGCTGGAAAACCAAACATTCTGCCACAAAATTTTGAATATCAGATTTAAGGCCATCCCAAAAAAATTATTTCTTCACCCTATTGTAAGTTTTTAAAAATCCTGAGTGTCATCCTAAAGGAGAATAGTGCAATTCCAAAAGAATCTTTTGTTTTAGTTGGGAATTATTGCAAATATATAAGCGATCTTTGTACCATAAGGAATCATTTTTCCAACTAAATGTATCAGATGTACTAGGATCTTGCTGCAACTTTTGAATGAGTGTCCAAACTTCTTCGTCCTTCTTCTATTCATGCCTTGCTTCGGTTATCCAATCTGGTTGGATAATAGAAATGGCACAAAGAAATGCTTCCACCTCTTCATCGTTTCTTGAGAGAGCATATGCAACAACATTTAGCTTCCCTTTTTTGTAGATGATTTCAAAGTCATAAGCCAACATCTTTGTGACCCACTTTTGCTACTCTTCCAAAGATATTCTTTGTTCCAAAAAGTGTTTAAGACTATCATGATCAGTTTTTACCTTGAAGTGTCTTCCCATTAGGTAAGGTCTCCATTTATTTAGTGCATGTAGTATTGCCAACATTTCCTTCTCATAAATAGCCTTTTGTAAATACTTTCCTTTGATTGAACGACTTTCAAAAGCAATGGGTCTTCCTTCTTGCATTAAAACAACACCAATTCCATTTCCTGAGGCATCACATTCCACAATAAAGGTCTTTGTAAAGTCTGGCATAGCTAAGACTGGTGCTAGGCACATTGCCTCTTTAAGATGTTCAAACACCTTAGTTGCTTCAGGAGTCCATGAAAATGCATCTTTCTTCAATAATGTTGTTAGAGGTGCTGCTATTCTCCCATAATTCTTAACAAACTTGCGATAATACCCTTTTAACCCGAGAAATCCTCGCAACTTCTTTATGGTTGTGGGGACTTTCCATTCCTTAATGGCTTTAATTTTGTTAGGGTCTACTTTAACACCCTCGTGAGATACAATATGACCCACATATTCCACCTCTTGTACTCCAAAGAAACATTTGGATGTTTTTGCATATAATTGTTTCTCCTGCAATAGTTTGAGCACCCTGTCAACATGTTGAACATGATTCTTCCAAGACCTGTTGTAGATTAGTATATCATCAAAAAATACTAGCACAAATTTTCTAAGGAAGGGTTTGAAAATGGAATTCATCAACCCTTGAAATGTAGAAGGTGCATTGCTAAGGCCAAAAGGCATGACCAAAAATTCATAATGACCCTCATGAGTTCGAAATGCTGTTTTTGGAATATCTTCAGTCTTCATTCTAATTTGATGATATCCTGAACGAAGATCCAACTTGGTAAAATAAATAGCTCCATGTAATTCATCCAATAATTCATCAATCACAGGAATGGGAAATTTATCTTTAATGGTGAGCTTATTGAGCTCCCTATAATCCGGACACATTCGCCATGATCCATCCTTCTTGTGTACCAATACTACAGGAGCAGAGAAAGAGCTTTGACTAGGTTGAATTATACCCGCCTCTAACATTTCTGCAATCATGCGTTCAATTTCGCTCTTTTGGAAGTAAGGATATCTATAAGGCCGGATGTTTAGAGGAACACTTCCTGGAATCAAATGAATAGCATGATCATGATCACGAATAGGTGGGAGTCCTTTGGGAGTTTCAAACACCTTGGAATGATTGTCCAAGACTTGTTGGAGATCTGCAGAAATAGATGATTTTGATGTTGGAACTTCTAGTGAGCATAATTGTGCAATTACGCCTCGCTGTTCTTTCTTTAGAAGTTTTGTCATGACATTAGAGCTTATTATCCTTCCTGGCTTCCCCGCAATACCCCGTAATTCGACTTCCTTTCCTTCTGAAAAAAATTTCAAGAAAAGTTCTTGAAAATTAAAAGCTACCGTCCCCAAAGATTGTAACCATTGTACTCCTAGTACGACATCAACACCTCCCATAGGAATGGAAAGCATTGGACTAGTCAATACATATTCCCCCATGGTTAGCTTGATATTATGGCATTTTCCAGAGAAATTTATAGTTCCTCCATTTGCAACCATCACTTGACGTTCTGGTGCTGGGTATAGGAAACAATTCAATTCCTTGGCTACCTTACAATGAATAAAATTATGGGTACTACCTGAATCAATCAACACTATTACCTTTTTCTTCTTGATATGTCCTTCTATCTTGAGAGTTTGAGGAGTGGTAATTCCTACCAATGCATTACATGATATGGCCGGACTCACTTCTTCTTCTTCTAGGGTTGCTTCCTGGTGTATATCCTCTTCTTTCAAAGTTTCTTGTTCATTTTCTTCCTCCTCTTCACAATCTATGTAAAATAATTTCTTCTCAGCACACTTATGACCTTTAGTGTATTTTATATCACAACTATAGCAAAGCCCTTTTGCTCTTTTTTCTTCCAATTGTTGTGGTGTCAACCTTGTAGGTTGTGGAAGTCTAGGAGCAGCAACATTTCCATATTTATAGATGTGAGTGGTAGGCTTCCTTGTCACCATAATTTTACATTCAATTTTTATTGCCAACCTGAATTCCTTCTCTAATGAATCCAGTTCCCAAAAGCGATATTCATGTTGGATGTTATCCTTTAAATTCCTTATGAAGACATCAATCCTATGTTCCTATGGAATATCAGTTACCCTTATATTCAATTTTTGGAAGTCCTCAATGTGCTCCACCACTAAACCCTTTTGTTTGAGATTGATCAATTGGCTAAAGGAGGTGTTGCTCTTTGTATCCTCATAATGTGCTATCATTTCCTCCATAAAAATTGACCAAGTGACAATTTTTTTACGGGAGAAAATCCATTGATACCATACAAATGTATTTTTTTCTAAATTTAAAGTTTCAATGCGTACTTTTTGTGTGTTTTGCACATTATTGAGATCAAAATATTGCTCCATCTGTAGTATCCATGTTACGTGATCCTTGCCATCAAACTTCCTCATATCCATATTTGGAATATGGTGGTTCTTTAATCCAACATTAAAGTTTATGAAATCATGATTAAAATTTATTTTTTTCTCATCATGAGTTTCCTCTACTATCTTTTCACCATTAGGAAACATTTCTTGTATGTTTACTTTTAGATCATTCTTCATGTTTTCCATTATTTCATCGATCTTAACTTCCATTTCATCCATCTTAGCTTCCATGTCAGCTTCCATGCCATCCATCTTAGCTTCCAAACCATTCATCTTATCTTCCATGCCTTTCTTCAAAACTTCCATTTCATTTTTTGTTGCTCTTTGCGATAGCGAAATTTGGTGCACTTGCTCATGGACTTTTGATATCTCATGTTGCATTTCTTCGTCTTCATGAGTCATAGTAGAGCCTTCTGAAGGCTTAATGGGCATTGAATTATTTTTAGGAGGCATTTTAGAACCCAATACTGATATCTATGCTCAATAGGCCTTTGGAATCACCTAGAACTAATTTTTCAAACAAGACTTATGCAATTTGAAACAAAATACACACCTTTTTCTTGATTTTGAGGAGCTCGATATTGAAACTGAATTATCTCTCTGATTTCAGATCTTCAATATCTAAAATTTGGCCCTGAATTAGACCTCTAAAGCTTATTTTGAATGCCACAAGTTTGACCTGATTTGGATTCTTGAAGACAAAGTTATTCCCAATCTCCTATGATGACCTAATTATGGACTAGTTTCGTAGAGCGAACTTGTATGACCTTCCACATGTCATTGTTTTCTTCTTTAGCTCTAAAATTGATATAGAGAAAACTACAGTCCATGTACTTGTGTTCACCTTTTACAGAATTCCAATTCGATGCTCAGAGAGAGAGTTATGAAGATTTTCCCGCGATCACCTTTTTGAGATGAAATTTGGGAGCATGCAAATGACCTAACTTCCACAGACCATATCTATGAAAATATTGTGGACCAAGATTTTAAATTTTGTGACGATATTCCTCAGAATTTATTCTTCGTTCCCTAAACATTTCAGTGTATGAAACTTTGTATAAAACAATATATAGTGAAAATGCCACGATGACCTATTTAGGTTAAATTCAGGAGCCTGCAAAAAAGACCTAACTTCCACAGATCATATCTCCGAAAATATTGCGAACCAAGCTCTGAAATTTTGCGAAAATGTACCTTGGTATTTTGGCTTCGTACTCTAAAAATTTCAGCATCTGAACCTTCGTAGAAAACAAGTTATAGTGAAAATTACATGATGATCTGTTTGGGGCAGCGAAACCCTAGAATCGAAGCTCTGATACCAAATGTTGTGAAACTAGCTCCAAAAAGAGAAGGAAAGAGATATCAACGCCTTAGAAATAAGCCACTTCGAGGGGGAAACCTCAAATACATTATATGAATGAACAATTCTTCGATGATACAAATGACAAAACCTCCTCTCTATATATAGGAGTCCATGGGGCCACAATGTAAGCCTAGTGGGGCCACAATGTAATACTAGCCGACCTAACAATAATAATGTAAGGGCACAATAATAACAATATGGGGGTTACAGGGGTACAACAGTAACAATAAGGGGGTTACACTAACGACAATTAGGGACTATACTAGTAATATAAGGACCTAACACACAAGAGAGACTAAGGCACATGGATTGAGCCCTAACTGACAAGCCTAGCTCTCTAAAACTAGATTAGTGAAACAAAATCTAAATACTCATTTTATTGCAAAAGATAGTCTCATTACATCAACATGAAAGTCTCAAAAAAAATTTATAAGAGAAAAGAGCCTAATGGATTTCTCCAAAGTTCAAATCCTAATGAGCTCTTTCTCAGCCCTATTTAACCTAAAGGGTACCTACCAAAATCTCCCTAAAAAGTAGGTGATGATTCCGCTTGACTGCAAGTGAAGTGTAGCTTTGGTGCAGTTGATCTTGAGTTTGCTTGGTTTCCTTTGATTTTGAGTTGTTGGAGGGAATCTCGAGGATACCTTGGCTGCCTTCGGGAGTTGAGGGTGGAAATTCCCCTTAGAATCTCTCCTTGATGTCTACTTCGAGTCTTAATGGAAATATCTCCACTAAAAACGCAATATCTTCATAATTTTCCTGCATTTAACTCATGTTGTGTAATCTAATTATGATAAGCCTCAATCACCATATACACTAGTATCATAAGACCATAATATAATTAAAATGCAAGAAAAAGAGTCTTAATAAGGCAAAGAGGTGACCATTAACCCCTCCAAATGTACCTAATGATGGAGTTCATCAGGAGGATTGGTCAAGTTGATATGGTTAAAATCCTCCTTCACTGATTTAATAATATAGAACAATGGCTATGTTCTGTCCACTTGGTTGTCTTGATGTTGCATTAGTTTATATATTTTCTTAAAGATACATGTGATAAGTGACTTATACACATACTTGTTTATGTTTAGTTATATGTTAGTATTTTGATTGTTGATTTTGATATACTATTAGGGTTACTCTCTTCCTTTGTTGGCATGCAAGATCTGATATTGGATCTAGCGAGGTGGTCCTCCACTTCACTACATTGATATCTCCAAGAGGACTACACAAGATATTGAGGTAACTCTTCTCTAATCTACTTTGTCAATCAATAGTTAGCCTGAACATATGTATGTGTTATCCGTGATGGTTGGAGCTAATATAACAGTCTTCCTTACGTCCCAGGAAGGCTTGAGAGGGAATTAAAATCCTCTACCATCCATGAAATTTACCCTACAACAGAATTGGTGACTCTGCTGAGGACTAATGCTTAGTTCCCAGTTCTAATTTTTTCAAATTTCCTATATCTCTCCTTCTATGACTTCCCATTCTTCTTTCTTCCCATTCTAACCACTCAATGTGCTTCCCAACCTTCTCTGTTGTTCAAATTCTCAGATGAGGCCCTAACTGACTTCATTTTGCATCCCTTACCTTTAGAATGTGCCCTGACTGTGCAATCCAGAGAATTATAATGCTCCTCAAGATTGTCACTAGAGAATTATTCCGTCTACTAAAAATGTGTCTGCTATGCTTAGAAGCATTATTCATCCAAACTCTTGACATTCATCCAATTCTATGAATTCCTGGGCTGATATGTGGCTTACAGTCTATTCTTGGTTCTTGCAACTGAAACATTATGATTTGTTTTTTGTTTGCATACATTTTTTTTAGGAAGTTAGCTTAAGTGAATTTTCTTTCCAAAAAGAGAAAATAAAATTTTCATTTAGCTTTTTGATATTGTTGATTTGATTCTAGAGATATATTGGGTTAGTTAGATGTTAGATATCATTGTATATCTACATCTTTCGGAGGTGTATAAACAACATGTTGTATGTGTGTTGCTCCATGGATGTATAGCTAAATTTATCGTTGTAGAAAAGCTCTTTCATCGAATGAAATTTGGAAGCATTTTTTTCATGGTTTGTGTCAGACACACACAAAAATCCATATGTCCACTCCCCCTCCAAAGAATTTAATAAACATACATTAAAAATAAAAAACTTCATAGAAACAATAAATAACTCTTTTTTTGAGATTACACGCAGATTAGTTTGGGCTATTGTCTTGGGTTAGGTAGCGATGTGAAAACTGCCCAAGATCACAAAACTAAAAAATAATGTCATTAAAGAGACCAAAATCTTGTTGCACTAACATCATCTAGGACCACTCCCCTCACAAAGGAGTTAAGTGTGAGAAAAAAATTGGATTCCGAGAGAAGGTAGCCCGTCTATGATTGAATTTCTAGTTGGTATTATGTATATTTGGGTTCCCCTCGGGGATGTTAGAACTGGTTTGATGACCAAGTTGTCCTTCCCATATAGTGTATTGTCCATGAATGTGACCCCCCCCCGCTAGTGTCTATGATTTGAGGTGATCTTAGTGGCCAGAATATTTAGGGACACGCACAAGGTGACTGGAGCGGGCTGTCATGGTACCTAAAACAAATGAACCTACTCTATCTTCATTTTTTGGGATAGTGCTCATCTTCACTAGAGTACTTGGCCCCATAATCTGAGGTTGGAGCAAAGCTCAGGATTAATCGTAATTGTACTTATGACCAACTATCTCTGTTTTCCACCATGATACTAGGTTTCATCTCAAGCAAGTGGTGGTTCTCAAACAAAGTCATATCCCCGGGTTGCTTGTTGATTGTCTTTTAGAGTTTTTTATTTTTTAGGAGCTGGTTTGTTATCACTGAGACTATAACAAAAGATAATTTTAAAACTTTTGATAAAATATATCTTTCATCATTGCTACCTTTGGCCCTCATCGTCTTTCTAAGAGACAAAGAGTTGATCCTCCACTAACCCTAGAATATTTGTCAAGCCTTAGTGATTCAGATTCGCCCTCTTCAAGAGACTAGTCTCCAGTATCTAACACTGATTTTTGCACCATCTCCCAAGAAACTACATTTCCTAAGGATTTTTTCAATGAAGGAGTAGTACCTCCTTATCATTCTCCTCTCACCGATCCTCTTGAGCCGTTGTAGCTTCAGGTAGCATCAATACTTATAATTTATTTGTCTATACCTACATCAAGTACCCAAATGGAGACTAGTGGGTCATGGTCCTTTGTGGACAATTTCACTCCACCACCACTTCCCCCACCTATTGTTAGTTCTACGCAATTGATAAGTCACCCTACAAGCCACATTATTCCTAGTCCATGCAACTTGGTCACACCTCTCTAAGTGGAGTCTAGTACCTCCTAGCCAACACTCCTTTCATGTATTCTCTTGGACCTTCAACTACTGCTCCCCATATCGCTTCTAGCATGGCTCCTTTCAGTCATTATTTCAGTTGGAATCCTTTGTTTGTTTCAAACCCCTAGACTCAGATGCTTGGGGGCAATGTTACCAACACATATATACCAGGGTGCATCTATGTACCCCTTCAGTCTATAGGACAAGTTGGTTCATCACTTATTGATTTTATTCCTTCTAGTGGTCACTATCCTAGCGTAGGTCATACACAAATTGTTAATTATGTGGCCAACATCATCCCATAACCAAGTACTATTGGATCCATTTGGGAACCCCTTCCCCAAAATCAATTGAGCCAAGGGGGAAATTAAGATACTAGGGGTAACTACTGTTTTGTACCCCAGCCTAACATCCCATACAAAAAACCACCTTATATGAATGCACTACCTATACAACGAAATGATTATCCAATGAGTCTCATATATCTTGTTGGAAATGATTTGATGGGAGGATCCTTAGGTCTTTTAGGTCATCCAACACCTCCTTGGTCAAATTCGAGGGCACCTACGCCATTTCCATTTTTTGCAACTTTAGATATCCTAGATCTGTATAAATTGAAAAATGACGCCATCAATCATAACCTGCATTGGCCTCCTATACCGCATAAAATACATATAAATATTCCCAAGTTCGAAGGGAAACATGGGGATGACCCGAACACGCATGTCACCACCTACCATCTATCGTTTCTCTCGGATTCCATGGTTAATGACAACATCCGACTTAGACTCTTCCCCCGCGCCCTCATAGGAAATGCTACTAAGTGGTACATTGAGTTACTACATGCATTATTTAACATATTTGGAGACCTAGCAATGGTATTTCTAAAACACTTCCAGCTCCCTATCCACTATGATATTGGAACAACACTTCTTTCCACCTTAAACCAAGACACCTCCACCCACATATCTGATCATATCTATCAATGGAGGAGTAGGAGGAGGTTTTTTGAAGCCCCAATTATGGATCAATAGTTGTCATATTCATTCTACACTTTGCTACTCCATCTCATTGTTAAGTATGTTGCCTTAGCTAGTGTGGTCATGGAAGTCCAATCCATCCATTATGCCAAACATCTAGACCTAATCTATTCACAATCAGGCACGTTGTATTATCTTACTGTAATATTCCTTTTTTTGGTATCACCTATGACAGGGTTAGGATGGACTTCTATAGTTGGGAGCTGACATGTCACAGATACAGGTTGGTGTCATCAGCGGGACCAGGGACTTTTGGAGGAGTTTTGAGGAGTTTCTATGAGAATCGATGCAATTCACTTGATATATTCCATAATCTGCACGATTTTTCTTTCATTTTGGCGCATTCTGACAAATTTCAAAAAAATGAGATATTTTTGGGCTTAACTCAATTAATTATGCTAAAGGTGGAATTCCAAGAGGAATACATGATAGAACACCTTAGTGTAATATCTCGTTGGAACCAGAATGAGGAGATATTCAGGATGGAATGTTGATAAGTGACTTATAGTGGCTAGATGTAGTACCATGGGTGATATACTATTTTCCTTAATTAACAATGAATTTAATTAGTCATTAAATTAAAGTAAAAATAATATTTAGAGGAAAAGGGGCCAAAAGTGACTTAAGTGAAATATAATTAAATTAAAGTCATTTTGATAGAGTCGATGCAGGATCTTCTAGAATAATAATTAAATAATAAAATAATATGCTTCTAGGGGATTGGAGATCTATCCATTAGATCTATAAAAGGAGAATTGAAGGTCATTTGAGATATCTTGGATTAGATCACTTTCTTGTATGGGAGGTTTGATAACTTGGTTCTCTACTCTATTGGTAGCCCCGGGATGGAAACCCTCAGGTGATTTGTGATTGTTTAACAAAAACCCAACTCTCTTTGAGGAGACTTCATTTAGAAGTTTCGCAAAGCTTCAAAGATATTGGAGTGAGGATACTTCAGATCTTCAATTGGTTCTTCATTGGATTCATTGGTAGCTCTTGCCAGAGGGAGAGTGCAGCAGTTTAGTTTTGCATGCCAGCGTAGTGCAGTAATGCTTTAGATTTTCTTGAGGCCATTTATATTTTAGTTATCTCATCTATCTCTCATTTCAGCATGTAACCCCATTATATAATAATAAATTTGAGTTATTTCCTACATTATGGTGTTATGGATTTGCATGTGTTGATCAGTGGTTGTCATTAATGTCAACCCAAGCAGCACCAAGGACTACCCCGATCCTACATGGTAATTTTTACCTACCAAATTAATTTATTCTATGTCAATAATATTTTTTATGGTTTCTACTTGTCGAGATGTTTCCTTTGATATATGGCACGCCATGTAATTCTTCACGGTTTGAGAGATATTCATGTTTGATGTTTTTAACCCTAATTAGTGGGATAAAACCCCATGGGATTGTGGCATGGTTCATTTAAAACTCAATAATTAATATTTTTTAGGATCCTAATATCCCTCCCACATTCACTTGTTGAATACCCTCTCAACCTAAGCATTTATATAAATTCTGATCCTCGTATCATCCTCATGCAAAGATTTCACTACCTGAAACAAGTCATCATGGAATTTTCACTATAAATTATTTTCTACGAAGGTTGAGAAGCTGAAAGGTTTGTGAGGCCAAGATGGAATCCTGAGGAAGCTCCTATAAAAATTTTATATCAAGGTGTGCAATATTTTCAGAGATATGATCTGTGGAAGTTAGTGTTTTTGCAGGCTCCTGAACTTCATCTCAAAGAAGTGACCTTGGGAAAATCGTCATAACTCTCTCTTTGAGTATCGGATTGGAATTATGTAAAAAGTGGTAAATATTGAATGGAATTTAGTATTCATTGTATCAATTTTAGAGCCGAATGAAGAAACATTGACATGTGGAAAACCATACAATTTCTCTCTACTGAACCAGTCCATAATTAGGGCATTGTGAGAGATTAGGCATAACTCTCCCTTGAAGAATCCAAATTGGGTCAGGCCTATTGCATTGGAAATAATAATCAAAGGACTAATACAGGGCCGAAAATCAAATATTGGGGATTTGAAATAACTGAGATACACCAGATTCAATATTGAGCTCCTAGAAGGTAAGAAAAAGCTAGATCATCTGTTGTTAAGGGCTGCAAAGGACCAAAATTTATAGGGAAGCAAAAAAAAGAAAGGTGCAATAGAGGGTAGCATGACAAGAGCAGCAATCAAGCTGCAGAACAACAACAAGAAGTTCACCACATGAAGTCTTCAAGTGGGCAGCACTACATACAGTCATTGTAAAGGTATATATGTACTAAGTCATTGTAAAATTGTAAAAATTGTATAAGTGTCTATCTGCCAAGAGTTGAAGAGGCAGTGTTGGGAGGTTTAGGATCATCATTAGGTGGTTGTGTCATAGTTTCAATTATGGTCTAGTGTGTATTCTTCTTCTACATCATTCTATATCATTGTAAAGTGGACCATTTTCCCTGGTACGTGAGTTCATTCTTGTTTTATTCTTCTATAGGGTGCTAGGCTGGTGCTAGGCTGGTGCATGAAGTCACCAACAGGTTAAGACCTGTGAAAACTTCAAGGTGGTAGGGTGGTTCTAGGGTGAGTTGTACCTCGTTTTGGTGTTGGGGCATCCATTTAGTTAACTACTGGAGAATCTTGGGTGTTGGAGCGTCCATCTAGTGGGAGTTGGAAAAGAATGATTTTCTAGATTCTGGGAAGTTGGAGCTTTATTTTCAATTAGAGTTGAATATTAAAGAATTATTATAAAAGAATTCAGGTGGCTTTTGTCTTGGAGATGGTTTCCACCTTAAAATATATGTGCATTTGTGTTTCTCTTGTTTAATTTTATCATTGTAAAAACACTGATAATAATTGAAGATTAAATAATGCTCTGAAAGATTAATAATAATACTAATTGAAAGGAATATTGATTCACCCCCCCTCTTAGTATTTCCAACAATTGGTATCAGAGCTTGGTTCCTTCAATAGAAGTTTAATAGCTAGAAGGAGGTCATGGAACATACCAAGAATGGTGTACCTCTGTTCAATGAAAATAATTATGCACTCTGGAAAGGAAGAATGGAGGTCTATCTCTTGGTGCAAGGTTACGAAGTATGGGACACTGTTCAAAATGGATTTACGTCAACTGTTGATGAACACGGTAAGAATAATTTGGTAAATGATTTAAAATTATAGAATATTATTATCAGTGGACTTATTGAATCTGCTTATCATAAGGTGTTGGGTTGTAAAACCGCCAAAATTGTATGGGACAATCTTGAGAATATATATGCAAGTCACTCAAATGTCAAAGAAGCAAAGCTTCAAATCTACCAAGAAAAATTTGATCAAATCAGAATGAAAGAAGATAACAACATTGTTGCATACCTCCAACACGTTGATGAAATAACCAACACTCTAGAAATATTGGGAGAGCCTGTTGATGAGAAGACTATTATATGAAAGATTCTTAGAACGTTACCAAGGAGATTCAACCCATAGGTATCGGTCTTTGAATATAGTGCAAATCTGGACAAACTCAGCAAAGAGGAATTACATGGAGTTCTCATAGAATATGAAATGAGACTTTATGAAGAAGAGGGTACTTCGCATCTAGAAATTGTGTTCGCTGCATCTAAGAAAACCAATAAGGAGAAACAACCTTCAAAGGCATAGACTTGCACCTACAAGTGTGAAGAAAAGGAATATGATTAAGAAGTTCTTTCGGATGGAGAATAAGCTTACTTTATGAGAAAACTAAAAATTGGTAAGGGAAAATTCAAGGGTAAAGTTCCATTGATATGTTTCGGTTGTGGTGAGGTTGGGAATTTCACAGCAAAATTTCCGAACAGAAGTGATGGAAACTCAAAAGAAAAGAAAGGCTTTAAGAAATTCAACAAGCAAAGAAAAAAGAAGGGATTCAAAAGTAACTTTCTCTCTAAATAAGATAGTTGATCATTCAATGAAGACAATGATAGAGAAGAAGAAGCTAATGAAAGAGTATTTTTTATGGCCAAGCACATTAAACAAGAGGTATCAAACAACGAAGAAGAAGGGTTGACCATAGAATATTTTTCTAAGGAGGAAATCAAACTTATAAAAGAGCTCAAGGCTGAGAAGATCCATTCCAATACTCTTGAAGAGAAAGTTCAAGGTCTCAAAATTGAAGTTGAAAAACAAAAATTTATTGAAGAGTCTCTTCAAAAGAAGTTGGAAGAAAGAAATCAAGAAAGGGAAGCATTAGAAGCCAAAGTAGTCTCACTGCGTAAGGAAGTAAAGAAGGGAAAAGTTGTCCAAAACTATGCCAACATCTCAAGGGCATTGTAAGAACTCATCAACAATCAATGATCTTACAATGACAGAACTAGCCTCGGTTACAAAGAAGAAGAAGAAGGACCTTCTACAACAAAATACAATGAACCTATGAGATCTGACATGCATGTAGACTTCATTAGACAAGATTCGCAAAACAACCTTAGAAGGCAATTCCTCGACAAATATTTCCATGCAGGTACCAACATATTTTTTTATGGCTATTGTTATTCATGTGGAAAATTTTGTAATGAAGCTATAAAATGTCTCACGTACCCTAGGAACCAATACAATTCCAGGAGATCTATCAAATATGAACCTCCTAGGGCTCAACAAAACATCAATAGATTTGAACATTTAATAAATAATATTGAATGTTACAAATGTTGAAACTTTGGACACATAGCCAGAGACTGCAGACTTGAAAATCCTCGAGAAGAATCTTCGAAGCCACAAAACAAATGAACATGGAAGAAGAAGAAGACTGATAATTGTGCTCTCACTCTCAAGGCTCAAAACAACAAAGATGTGTGGTATGTTGATAGCGGTTTCTCAACACATATGACTGGAGATAGAAAGAAATTTGTATCTCTAAAAGAGAAAAAGGATGGAAATGTGTCCTTTGGAAATTATGGATCTTCAAATGTTATAGGATCAGGTACCGTCACTCTCAGAAGCAAAGATTCTCTAGCCAAGAATTTTCTACTGGTTGAAAACATGAATCACAATCTATTTAGTGTTGGACAAATGTGTGATCAAGGACACACAATACTATTCAACTCCACAAAATGTGAAATCAGGAAAGGTAGGTATGGTGAAATTGTGGCTACAGCAAGTTGAGCTCCAAACGACATATATGTTCTAGATGAAGCAACTAAAGCATGTCTTCTAGCTAAAGAGGATGATATAATATTTGGTAGCAATGATGATCGACAAAGTAAGAACTTTGCTATAAAGATGCAAAGTGAGTTCAAGATGTATTTACTTGGTGAGCTGACATACTAGTTAGGGCTTCAAATATCTCAAGAAGAGAAAGGAATATTTATATGTCAAGCCAAGTACATCAAGGGAATGCTCAAGAAATTCAAAATGGAAGATTGCAAACCCATCCTTACTCCAATGGTAACATGTTTCAAATTGAGCATAGATGACTCATATAAGGACATGGATCAGAGGTTGTACAGATCTATAATTGGTAGTCTTCTATATGTAACAGCCTCCCGGCCAGATGTTATGCAAGTAGTTGGAAAAGTAGCAAGATTCCAAGCAGCACCAAAAGAATCACAAATTATTGTCGTCAAAAGAATTCTTCGATATCTAAAGGGAATAATAGAATATGGCATGGGGTATCCCAAGGGTAACAATATCATTATTCAAACCTTTACAAATGCAGATTGGGCAGGAAGCGTTGATGATCCTAGGAGTACTCATAAAGAATTTGAATATCTTCGCCAGAAGCTTGGGATTCTCCCAAGTTCTCATTAGATTTTCCTTATTCAGAATATAAAGGGGGAGTGGAAGTGTGCACAAGTCTGTAGGATGGTTGTGTGTCAAGAGGAGTTACCCTTTGCCATTAATGTTAAAGGGGGAGAGAATGTTGTAGGAAGAGGTGTCATGATCACAGGGGGAGTACTTGTGTTGCCATCAATGCCAAAGGGGAGATTATTGATCAGCGGTTGTCATTGATTTCAACCCAAGCAGCACCAGGGGCTACCCTAATCTTGAATGGTAATTTTGACCTACCAAATTACTATATTTTGGGTCAAGAGTATTTTTTATGGTTTGTACTTGTCGAGATATTTCCGTTGATATATGGCACGCCATGTAATTCTTCATGGTTTGAGATATATTCATGTTTGAAGTTTGTAACCCTAGTTAGTGGGCTAAAACCCCATGGGCTTGTGGCATGGGTCATTGAAAAATAAATCATTAATATTTGTTAAGCTCCTAATATCCCTCCCATGTGCACTTGTTAAATACCATCTCAACCTAAGCATTTATATAAATGGTGATCCTCATATCCTCCTCATGCAGGGCTTTCTCTACCTGAAACAGGTCATCGTGGCATTTGCGCTATAACATTTTTCTACCAAGGTTTAGAAGCGGAAATTTTTATGAGGCGAAGCTGAAATCCTGAGGAATCTCCTGTAAAATTTTTAGATCAAGGTACGCAATATTTTCGGAGATATGATCTGTGGAAGTCAGTGTTTTTGTAGGCTGCTTACATTCATCTCAAAGAAGTGACCTTGGGAAAATCGTCATAAATCTCTCTCTCTGAGTATCAAATTGGAATTCTGTAAAATGTGGCAGATAGTGCACAGGTTTTGTTTTTCGTTGTATCAATTTTAGAGCCGAATGAAGAAACAATCATATGTGCAACACCATACAAGTTAGCTCTACTGAACCAGTCCATAATTAGGGTATTGTGAGAGATTGGGCATAACTCTCTTTTGAAGAATCCAAATTGGGTCAGACCTATGGCATATGAAATAATACTTAGAGGACTAGTATAGAACCGAAAATCACATATTGGGGATTTGAAATAACAGAGATACACCAGATTCAATATCGAGCTCCTAGAAGGCAAGAAAAAGCTAGATCAGGTGTTGTCAAGGGCTACAAAGGACCAGACTTTCTAGGGCAGCAAAGAAAATCAAGGTGCAACAGAGGGTAGCATGAAGAGAGAAGCAATCAAGGTGTATAACAGCAGCAATAAGTTCACCACATGAAGTCTTCAAGTGGGCAGCACTGCATACAGTCATTGTAAAGGTATATATGTACTGTGTCATTGTAAAATTGTAAAAATTGTACAAGTGTCTATCTGCCAAGAGTTGAAGAGGTAGTGTTGGGAGGTCTAGGATCATCATTAGGTGGTTCTGTCATAGTTTGGGTTATGGTATATTGTGTCTTCCTCTTCTACATCATTCTATATCATTATAAAGTGGACCATTTTCCCTAGTACGAGAGTCCATTCTTGTTTTATTCTTCTATAGGGTGGTAGGCTGGTGCTAGGCTAGTGCATGAAGTCACCAACAAGTTCAAGCCTATGAAAAATTTAGGGTGGTAGGGTGGTGCTAGGGTGAGTTGTAGCTCATTGGGTGCTGGGGCATCCGTTCAGTTGAATACTGAAGAATCTAGGGCATTGGAGCGTCCATCCAGTGGGAGCTAGAGAAGAATGCTTTTCTAGATTCTAGGAAGTTGGAGCTTTATTTTGAATTGAATTCGAATATTAAATAATTATTAGAAAAGAATTAAGGTGGTTTTTAACTCGGAGAGGGTTTCCACCTTAAAAACTACGTGCATTTTTGTTCCTCTTTTTTACTGCTATCATTGTACAAACACTGATAATAATTGAAGATTAACTAATTCTATGTGTTAGCCACCTATAAAATTTGTCATATAAAATGGTGGATAAATCATTTTTGAAGCCTTCAAGAAACAAGTTTTATTCAAAAATTGTTAGTTCTTGAAGTCTTGTGAAGACATCTTATTCTTTGATTAATATTCACTGTTGTTTCTTTTTAAACTCGGAAATTCTCTTGTTTTCATGAAGAAAAGACTACTGCAAAAATCCCCATTTCCCCCTCATTTTACTCCTTTTTTCCTTCATCATTAACCTTCATTTTGTTCTCTTTTTCCCCTTACACTTCCTCCATTTTTCATGTATTCCCTTCCTTCCTTCATAAAACCCCTTTTATAAGGTTTAAAACTCATTTTTAAACCCTACCGAAACCCCAAAATCCATTGAAAAACCTTGAAAAATTCATGAAAAACAATTTTTTTAACCATGGGCCTAAGCCCCTTTGGGCTAAGTCGTAAACCACTTCCCCACATATACCCACGCCCTAGAACCAGGCACTAGACCCATCGGGTGCTTATCGCATCGGAACAAATCAAAGCACACAAGTCCTTTTGTTTTATAAAACCCCGATGCCGATTAGCCCCTCTTGTGTATAAACCCCTGATCCCTTTGATGCTTCAAAAAACCCAAAGGCCCGCAATCGGGCACTTAAACAATACAATAAACCATTCCCGATTTGATTTTTCCTTTGTAAAGTCATAAAAACCCATTTTCCCTATCTTATAAAGGAAACCCGCTGTTCATGGTTTAAATCAATCTCAACTATTGATTTAAAACTAATCAAATGGTTTGTGAAGTCTCGCATCGGAAACAATCGATGGGCACATTTGTTTGTTTTAACAAAAAGTTTTGATGCCGATTGGCCTCTGTTTATAAGCCCTGAGCCTTTTTTCCACTTCATGTAACCCAAGAGCTCGCAATCGGGCACTTAACACTTTGTATAAACCATTCCCCAATTTTTTTTCCCTTTGTAAATTCATAAAAACCCATTCTTCATAAATATAAAGGGGCCCACCATTTCATTGGTTAAACCCATTCCCAACCGTTGATCTTGGACCAATCAAATAGCCAGTGCTATATCGCATCAGAGATTTCCATCGGCGCAGTTTATTATTTTATTCACAACCTCCGATTGGCGATCTCCCGATTCATTTCCCACCGTCAATCTGATTTGCAAATCAACGGTCCACGTCTAATCGCATCAGCGCTCCCCTATCCATTGCCCCCGCTGATCGTGAGAGCTCCAATTACATCTGGGCCATCCACGTGTCAAGATCCGACGGCCCAGATTGCACCCCTTGAACTTTGTTAAAAACATGAAGCCTCGCTTTATAAGGTTGTTTGAGGAGATCTCAGTCATTGATCCTTGCGGATCAACGACCCATGTTAATCCATTCTCCGCTTTGTACATTATTTCATTAACCCCGAAGATTGATCTCGACCATCCATATTAAAGATCCGACGGCCCAGATTCATCCTGGTAGGCCTGACTCTCTTGGGTCCTACCCATTCTAGTTTTGATCTCCGTCGTCCATCCTCTGATCGGACAGTCCTAAATGAAACCACCCCACCTGTTTCCATCATTTCTTCTTATCGATATCGCGCTCACTCTCCATCGTTTGATCTGAGGCCCCAGATCTAACAGTTGACGCGCACTTTTGCGTAAATTCAAGCGTGAAGGTTAATTCCCCAAGAGCTACGCGATATGGGCGGTATTGAAATGCTATGTGTCACCTCCTAACGCATATCGCATTCGAGAAGGAAAAAATGCCTTCCTCCCCTTTTGCTGCGTGATACCACCGGTTTCTCCACCTGAAACCACTTTCCCCCATTTTCATTGTGTTTTATCACGTTCGTCTTCCGCCGTTGATCTCTATAGATCAACAACTCAGATTCAATCTGAGCATTACACTATCACCATCCGCCTCCTCTAAGGGATTTCTTAGATAAATATTAGCCATTGATCTCTTAGGCCTGTCTTATCCGACAGCCCAGGATCGTCTAGGAAACCCCAAATTTCCTTTCAACATATTTCCTCCGCCAAAGGGATATTTCACCTATTTCCTTTTTTTTTCTTCCATTTCGCATTAATGTGGCCCTTTTTCATTATATGAACCCGGATGACTCTCAACCGTTGATCTCTATAGATCAACAGTCCTGACTTAATCTCCTCACCGTTTTATTCAACCGCCTCCCTTTTACCCCTGCAATAAAATCTCCGTCGTTGGATGCTTTCATCCAATGGCTGCGCTCCCAACCTAAACTTCCAAAACAGTCTTATCTAAATATGCAAGATTTTATTAATATTTCTTGGTTTTTGCAGGTTTTTTAAAGGTTTTTCAGAAGTTTTTAAAATAAATGGAAGGCCAGAGATGACGATCCCCAAGCCCTTATACTTCGAAGAATATTACTCTGCAGGGTTCCATACCACGTTTCATCAGTGCATCATGAGCACTAATGCCATAAGAACCCTCTGCGCACCTGCACATCAACAAGACACAGTAAGATCAAATAAAGTAAAGAGTATCACTGTGAAAGGATCCATTCAAACCAGAAATGAAGAATTTAAGATGATTTACACAGTTTGGGTGGATTACAGCTAAAATCAACAATTAAAAGCCTAATCCACTCAATTGAATACAGTTTAAAGAACATAAGACAATATTTAGGCCTAATTATGCCTAACACACAAATCAGAAGCAAATTAGTCATGTTTTAGGTCAAAGCAAAAATATCTACCAGACCAAGAAAGCCTCCACTACCACATCAGAGGCTAATTGAATCCTCTCAGCTACCAAAAGCCACCTGCAGGCTCAAAGCATTCAAAAGAGGCCTAGTTATTTCCAGAATAGAAGATATTTACCTCAATGCAGCTGAATAGTTATTTCAAGCTGAAGGAACTTATTACAATTGTCAGCGGAGTTATTAAAAGGATAACAAGGAGCCTTAAAGTCAACAAAATCATCCCAAAAAGCTTAATACTTAATGTAAACCTATTAATACAGAGGAAATATATGTAATCTTCTCCATTGAGCCCCTCAAAGTCCGAGAAGCATTTAACTGTATTAATTGAACCTAGAAGATCTTTATTCATATCCCACCTCCTCATTTCTTCTATAAATACTTCTGTAGAAGATGAGATAATGTTGGTCACTGCATATCTGTTTCCTGTAAATAGTTTACTGAAGCTGCTGTAAGCTTTGTTTGTAATTGAAGATACCTAAGTTGAGATGAGAAGTTTGAAGCTGTAGAGAACCGTTGGACTTGAATATTGTAACTGGTTTGAAGCATCAAATACAAGCTGATTTATGGGATCCTGGTCTATGTCAACGGTGATGTTTTTCTTATGGTAAATTGTTATTTTATTTATGTTTCCATTCTCTCCATCTTCTCTGATAAAGAACAGCAATTATAGAGCTAGGATATACTGTCAAAGGTACCCTGCTCTTACTGATAAGCTTTATCTACATGTTTTCTTCCAATTGTGTTGTTTAAGAATGATTTAATATAGTCCAAGAAGTCAAGATGTTGGCATTCCCTTCTCTTACTGTCTAGACTTTAAGCATTGTTTCTTGAATGTTATTTTCAGTTAATCCCAAGTAAAGTTGCACTAGGGAAGTTTATGGTGAGCCCTGTCCTCTAGTTTTATCTCCAAAGGTTGTCTGAAAGTTTCCCTAAGGGTATGTCAAAAGTAGGATAGGTTCAAAGTTCTTACCTGATCTTAGACTATTCTTTGTTATCTTATGTGTTGTCTTGATAAGTTTGCTAAGTAAAGCAGAGCTAGGGAAGTCTATGGTGAGCCCTGTCCTTGAGTTTCTTCTCCAACAGTTGCTTTGAAAAGTTTCCCTTGAATATGCTGAAAGCAGGATAGGTTCAAAGTCCTTACTTGATCTTAGGCTATTCTTTTGTGTTTTAAATATTTTCTATTGAAAGTGCATCAAAATCAGGCTATTTTCAAAGTACTTACCTGATCTTAGATTACTTTTATGTCTTCCTTAAGTGCATGCCGAAAGCAGGATAGTTTCAAAGTACTTACTTGATCTTAGGCTTCTCTTTGTTCTTAATTTGTTTAAATTCCCCTTCTTATTGTTTCATTTCATTCCATAAAATCAACTTTAAAGAGATCCTTAGACATAGATGAATTGCCCCATGGACCACTCTTGAACCTTGCTATTTCAATTAAATCCTACTATGACTCCATAGCCCAATGGTTTGAAGTTGTTTCTTGCCTATCTTGTTAGCTGAATCAATTTTCATTTTCGTTCACCGTCACCCTTCATTTAGACTTCCTTCACCTTCACATATCTTTTCCCAACCAAAAAAAAACAAAAAACCTTTTTCTTAATAACTAGCCTAATATCATATCCAACAAGCCTTAAAGATAAATCAATCTTTGCACTTATAGAGAGATCCCTCTCTGGATTTAGGAGGGCTAGATCCTAGAATCCCAAAGCGGTTAAGGTGTCTTGTCCGTAGTTCTGGTCTCACCAATCTACTGGAATTACGAGGAGCTAACACTATGAAATATTAATAATAATACTAATTGAAAGGAATATTGATTCACCCCTCCCCCCCACCTCTTAGTATTTCCAATAACATGTACTTGTATGTTTATTTTACATGCCAATCTTCTGTTAAATGCATGTTGATTTTACGGAAAATTTGGGGTTTAAGTGAAGTTATGAAAATTTAGTCAAAATATCCATTTGGGGATATCAAAGTGGTATCAGATTTGTTGATATTTCATCCATAGGGTTTACTTTCCAAATTACCACAAAAGACAAATTCAAGGGTTTTACTGCAGCTCAATTTTAGAGGAAGATCGATGGTTTATTAGTTTGAGAAATTATTGGAGGACGCAGTTGAGTTCTTGTGTTTGTTGTTGGTTTCAAGGTTCATTATCTTATGAGATCTATAGGCGAACCTAGGTTCATTAGCTTTTCAGCTATAGGCAAACCTCTAGGGCTGAGATTGATATTCTATTTCTAGAGCAGTGTGGCAGTCTCTATACCAACACAGAGGAGGAGAGTTGAACCTAGTTGTGGAGGAAAGTCTCGACCATTTTGAGATTTTTTTGTTGAGGAAGTATAGGAGGGATTAATTTCTACACAGTTGGAGGGATGTTGAATAGTTCTTTTATCTTTCTATAGAGAATATATTCAGCAACTACTGGGAGAGAGTAGAGCTTATCAGGGTCAATTTGGAGGATCGTGATTTGGCCAAACCGTTTCTGGGTTTTGGTCAGATTGGCTTGAGGAGTTTGAGAGTAATTTTTTAGAATTATCTGAGCACTGGATGTGGGTGTTTCTGAAAATCCATTGCAGCAGCTAGTGTAAAATTGCTACCAAAGAGCATTTTTCTGCGCCAAATTTATATTACAGGGCAAAAATTATTGAGCTAGAATTTGTTGAATATTTTTCTGGGTTTTTAGTAGAGTCTGTAGTTAAAATCTCAGCATTTTCTGAGTAGCAGATCAGCCTATTTACACAATTTCTACTCAGCCAGCTATTATAGGAGCTAGGCAAAAAGGGAAATTTTTGAAAATTGGAATTAGAGAAAACCATTTCTAGGTTTTTCTGGGTTTTGTGAGTAGATTTTGTGGTTAAAATAATGAAATTTTCTGAATTTTAAATCAGCTCATTTTCAAAGTCCTTACGCAGCGACCAATTATAGGAGCTAGGAGAAAAAGGGTCATATTTTGAAGGTTGGAGTTCAAGGAAACCATTTCTCGGTTTTTTTTGGTTTTGGGTAGGGATCACCTTCCCAAATTCCTAGAATTTTCTGAGAAGTAGAAGCAACCCAACCAAAAGTCTGAAGTCAACCACCAACTACATTTCCAACAGTTGCAAAATTTCCAGAGTCAGAGCAGAGCTGGGGAGAGATCATTTCCTTGCATCTGGGGTAACATTCTTTATCTTGCTTTGCTAGGATGAATTCATCTTGTTGAGAAAAAAATATTTTACTAGAGCCCAATTTATTTTCCAGAGCCTTAATTATTTGTTGGAGTTAGATTTATTTGTTGGGGTAGGGTATTGAAATGAGCAATGTAACAACATGCCAATAGTGGATCATTGTTTTTGGCATTAGTTTCATTTCCGATTGATGGCTAGACAATGTATTAATGTATGTGTGGTGTTTTTTTTGTACCTTTCATTGTTATCATAACTTTGTATAGTTGCCAAAAACATGGAGTTCTTAAAATACCTCCTAAACCCACATGGCAACACAACCATTGAAGCCTTGAACTACAATGTTTCTATGGACCAAGAAATAAATAAGAACAATAGGCCTTTCTCAAAGGGGGTCTATGTCATTCTTCAAAAGGGGAAATCTAGGGGCCTACATAAAGAACTAGAAATAGGGAACAAAATCCTTGTGCTTGGGACAAATTTGAAACACATGAAGATCACATGGAGAATTATTTCCAAACTTGAGGAACTTGATGAACTCCTTTCCAAAGTAAAACAGTCAGATGGGAGAAAATTAATTTGGGCCTTAAGACCATGTGTGCCTACTCTCATACAACCCAAGTTCTTGGAGGAAACTTGTGGAGGGGCCACACTTCTAGTTGCTTCTTGTCTCAACAACATCATGAGACTAACTGCCCCTACAGCCCCTTACAATGATGACATTATGAGGATATTTTTCAGACTGATGGTAGGGACCTTTCAGGATTTGGACAATAGTGCAGGCTCTAGTTTCGGGAAGAAGCTTGAGGTTTTAGGAGGTATGCCCACATTCTGAACATATTTAATCATGTTTGATCTTGAATGTGATGGCTTGATTTTTCAGATGTTCCAATGCTTCTTCAACATTAGGAGACATCATGCTGACATAGTCATATCACACATGCAGTCCATCCTATCATCATGTATGAGAGACTGTGAGGCCATTTTCCGAGAGTTGCAGACTAGGGTGTTGAGAATTTGGAGAGAGCAGTTGGTCTCACTTGCTGCTTATGAGCTAGCCCAATGGCTAATTGAGCAGAATATTGGGCTATTCAGGAGACATTTGACAAGGGAGGAGCTACACCAGTTTACTGGATCAGGTAGTAGAAATGAGCTGAGGAGGAAGGGACTTTGCTTCATCTGTAAAGAACATTGGGGGCCTGATCACTCATGCTTGAGTGATGCAGATGATGTGTCAGAGGCAAAACAGAAGGACATTCCTTCTGTATGCCACGATGAGGACTTTTCGTCAGATGATTCCATGGGATCATATAAGGATTCTTTTGGGGAGTGAGAGTAGTCCTGCAGAGTTAATGATAGTAGGTTGGAGCTGTATTCTAGTGTGCAGGGTGAGCAGTGAGGGGACTCTACAGGAGATACTCTTGGTGATGAGTCACTTGTGATGATTCAGCCAGAGCAGCACATGATGGAGCATGAGTAAGCAGAGGAGGAGGCTATGCACATTATGCATGATAGTCCTTTGAGGGAGAGTCATATGGAGGCTCAAATTGAGTTTGTGATGGATGTATGACTACCCTTAGGGTTAGCCATGGGTAAGGAGCAGACGGATGTACGAGCATCTAGCAGGGAGGCAGTAGTTGCAGATATTTATCCTCATGATATTTTGGAGGTTGATGGGATAGTTTTGTGGGAGGATAGTATACAACAGGAGCATGACATTCCTGATCAGGAGAGAGATGAGCTATTGGAGATGGTGAAGCATCCATCATCTAGCTAATACACAGATGAGGTGCAGATAGATGCACGTGAAGTCAACAGAGCAACAGTTCTTCAATAGAGTAGCACTCTACAGGAGTATATCGATGGGGCTTGCAACATATCTCACCCACTTTGGCCTTTTATAGAGAGAGGGGCCTTCCTCTATCGATAGATCTAGTCAGAAAAGAGGATAGAGCAACATGAGTTGAGTATGGGCTGGAAACAACACTCCAGACATGTTCCATATGGAGATGTCACTACATTGGATCCTTCTTCTAGGTTATATTGGTGGGATATCATGAGTTGGTACCCTCTTGATGGTACGATCTTATTCATAGGGAGCATAGTGGAGCAGGGGCCCTTAGACATGAGAAATCCTATAGATTCCCCTTGGTAGCGGGGCACAGGCCGACAATTCTTCAGCATTCCATCTTGACATCAAGAGAGAAGGATTAGCATCAGATCGAGTCTAGAGTTGGATTGGAGAGAGGTGATGAGTTGGTATTCTATTGATAGAGTATCATTCTTAGTCCTTGGTACATTTTGGCAGGAGCACTTGGACAGGAGAGATGTTACATGTTCCATTGGGCCATGGATTGTGGAATGAAAATCCATCAGTATTTCAGTAGCACTAGCTCGACATCCATAGATCGGGATTGACCTCGGCCTAGACCAAGAGTTCGACTCAAGAGAGGTGATGAGTTGGTAAGTAGTTGGTGGGGAAACTTATATAGTTAGAGGTACAACACAACAGGAGCCATGGAGCATTGATGCTTGTTGGTAAACTTCACTTCATGGGGCAGCAACTATAGCTAGATGCAGTACGTAGTCTGAGCCATGGGACTTGGGTGATGATTTTCCATGGTGGAATTGGGATCCAGGAGGATTGTTTGATGACAGGTACAATGAGAGATCATTTTGGGATCCCGACATTGAGGGGTCTATTCTGGGTCGCTTGACACAAGTGCATAGCAACACTCAATGGTTTGTATGGGATCCGGGCATTGGGTATCAGTTGCATCGGACCAAGAGGGTGACCCACATATTTTGATTGCTTGACGATAAGAAATATTGGGGTGGAAGGTCTGTAATATTCCTTTTTTTGGTATCACCTATGACAAGGTTAGGATGGACTTCTAGAGTTGGGAGCTGACAGATCACATATATAGTTTGGTGTCATCAGTGGTCCCAGGGCTTTTTTGGAGGATTTTTTATGAGTTTCTATGAGGACCGATGGCATTCACTTGATATATTCCATCATCCACACTTTTTTACTTTTGTTCCGAAGCATTCCGACAAATTTTAGAAAACTCAGTTATTTTTGGGCTTAACTCAATTAATTACACTCAAGGTGGCATTCCGGGAGGAATACATGATAGAACACCTTAGTGTAATAGCTCGTTGGAACCAGAATGAGGAGGTCTTGAGGATGGAATGCTGATAAGTGACTTATAGTGGAAAAATTTGGTACCATGGGTGATATACTATTTTCCTTAATTAACAATGAATTTAACTAGTCATTTAATTAAAGGAAAAATAATATTTAGAGGAAAAGGGTCCAAAAGTGACTTAAGTGAAATATAATTAAATTAAAACCAATTTGATAGATTCAATGGAGGATCTTCTAGAATAATAATTAAATAATAAAATAAGATGCTTCTAGAGGATTGGATATCTATCCATCAGATCTATAAAATGCGAAGCGAAGGTCATTTGGAGATATCTTGGATTAGATCACTTTCTTGTATGGGAGGTTTTAGAACTTGGTTCTCTATTCTATTGGTAGCCTTGGGATGGAAACCCTCGGGTGATTTGTGAGTGTTGGACGGAAACACAACTCTCTTTGAGGAGACTTCATTCAGATTTTTCACACAGCTTCAGAGATATTAGAGTAAGGATCATTCAGATCTTCAACCGGTGCTTCAGTGGATTTAGTGGTAGCTCTTGCCAGAGGGAGAGTGCAACAATTAATTTTTGCAGGCCAGATCAGTGCAAAAGAATTTCTTGAGGCCATTTATAGTTCAGTTATCTCAACTATCTCTCATTTCAGCATGTAACCCCATTATATAATAATAAAGGTGATTTATTTCCTGCATTATGGTGTTATGGATTTGCATGTACTTGTATGTTTATTTACATGGCAAGATTATGTTAAATGCATGTTAATTTTACAACAAATTTTGGGTTTAAGTGAATTTATGCAAATTTAGTCAAAATATCCATTTGGGGATATTACATTTACTCCCCCATGCCCCTCGAAATTCAAATGCTCCCACTACTCAACAACCTGGAGTGCATGCTTACGGTCGTTGGCACAACATCTAGGTTATTGTAAAACAACTCAACCAACAAGTTTCCCAACTATATTTAGTTGCCAATACCACCTCTAATACCTAATTGGCTTCTCTTTCAACCACTATTGTAAAATCTATCCAGTCTACACAAAAAACCAGCAGTAAGAACAAGAAGAATAAGAAAAATACCTCTCCTTATGAGGAGCAGCCTAGTACGCAGAATAATCCCAACTAGAACGTTGCTACCAAATCTGAAAAAAGGGAAGGAAAAAATTACCAGGTTTCCTTGCAAGATCTGTGTGGAGGACCACATGAATTATAAATGTCCTCGTCTTCAGTAATGCATTAACATTATTGCACAAAAGGACATTGGAAGGACACCTACAGTTCTAAAGAATCCTTTCCCTACTAAGAAACAAAAACACCTCATTGCAAACCCACCACAACCCCCATAAGGGGGTAGCAGCGATTCTCATCCACCTTCTTTTGGTAAAGGATCGTCAGCTGTTTACACCTTGGAAACAATTGACCTTCAAAGGTGAGCCAAAATTTATGGAACTCCAGTCACTAATGCTCAAGAAACTGCCTCGAGTTCAAATCCACCGCCAAGTAATGATATCCATATCGAAAGGCCAATTTCTGACCTTTTCATTTGTCCCCCCAAAGTTACCCTGCATCGCACAACGCATAATACCTTCGCACATGCTTCTCAGAGTTACAATATTGTAGAAGATTTGGTACAAGAACCATCAACTATGTCTTGCATTGAAGTGTTTCAAACCTATCTGACACAAAGGAAAGCTTTAATTTCAGAAATTGGTGGAGTTGACCCCTAGGATTCCTTGCTAGAAATATTTGATATCGAAAAATGCAAGCCTCGCCTTTCCCATCAGCTCTCCTTTCAGGTTTAAGTTGCCTCCAAGGGGAGGCCTATGCATCGAATTGTCATTGACGAAGGTTATTTGACCTACTTAATTTCAAATTCATGTTGGCTTGCTCTGGGTTCTCCCGTGTTATCTCCATCGTCGAATTCCCTTAAAGCATTCGATGGTCATAGTTTCCTCCCAAAAGGGTTCCTTTCTAGCTACCCCATTACTCTAAGTGGGAAAACAATAATAGTGGACATTGAAGTCATAGATCATCATCTTGAATATAATCTACTTTTGTCCGGCAGTTGGTCTTATGCCATGATTTCCATTGTCTCTTTAGTTTTCTGACTCGTTCTCTTTCCTCTAGATGGAAAAATATTTACAGTGGATAAACTATTCTTCTGCACCCCAGATTAGTCCACATTTTCCAACAACACTATACCCCTAGTAGGATGAATTCATGACTCTTACGTCAGTGTTGGTATCGGTCTTCTAAATGGATTCTCTCTCTTAGGATTTTTTCCTCTCCCACCGTCTGAGGTTCCAAAAATAGTTTCAATGGTCTCCACCATTCCTTATGGCCTTACCGATCCCTCGATCCTACTAGCCCCTTCAGAAATTGATTCCTATAGAGAATAGAATCTAATTTCACTAGCTGAGTTGGCTTATCAATCCATTCAATTTGCATCTCATCCCTCCATTGCTTTGGTTTCGACCAATGGTACCATTCCCTCTCCCATTATGGCTCCTTCTAATGATCTAATCATTAAAGTCATGTCCATGGACGAAGCTATTCGATATATCATGTCTTTAGAATATCCACCTTGGTATGATTTTCATCACTGTGATTAGATATCTAATTTAGACTCGTCATATATACAAATCCTTCCTTTTGACCCACCTAAGATTGTTCCATATGCTTATACCACTATCTAGAATATAGGTGTAGAAGGAAAATTGGGAAATATTTTGAAGAATATTCTCATAGATATCTCAATCAAAATAGGTATCTTGGAAAAAATTCATATTGGAGCATATTATAGTCTTGAGGAAATTTCATGTTTCACCTACATTTTTAAGGAATTACACGATGTTTTTGCTTGGGCTTATGAGAAAATTCCTGATGTAATTCCTTCTATAGTCAAGCATGAGATCAAGGATTATGGAAATGCCAAACATGTCCAAAAAATACTCTGACCTATCCAACCTTGCAAATTTGTTTCCATCAAGACAGAAGTCGAAAAACTATTACATGTTGGTTTCATTTATCTCGTTCCTTTAACTGAATGGGTCTCTAATCCAGTTATTGTAGAAGAGAAACAAGGTACCATCTGGGTTTGTATCGAATACCATGATCTAAATGTCACTTTTCCAAAATAAATATATAAAAATCCATTCATTGATCAAATAATTAATGATTGCACTGGTTGATACAACTAGATCACTATTAAGTAGGATTACCAACAAAAAACCACCTTCATTTGTCCTTGGGGCACATTTTCATATCAAAAACTCCCATTCGATCTCAAGAATGCAGGAGCCACATTTAAAAGGGCCATGGATTATGAATTTCATGATATCAGACATATTTTTCAAGATTAATTGGATGATCTTCCCGCTCATTCTAGGAAACGAGTCCAACATCTCGCTCATATTCAAGAAATTTTTGTTAGGTGTAGGTTCTACAACATCCTTTTGAATCCACATAAGTGCATATTTTTTTTCGAGTCTGGATGTCTAATTTGGTTCATTGTCTCTAAGCATGATATTAGGGTTGATACCAACAAGGTAAAGGAGATTACTAAATTTCCAACACCACAATCCATATTAGAACTCCAATGTTTGCAAGTGAATGCAAAATTCTTATGTTGCTTCATCATGGATTATGCCGAATTAATGAAAGGCTTCATGCGCCTACTCAAGAAAAGGGTACCCTACCTATGGGATGATCAAGGTCAATGATTATTTGATGCCTTGAAAAAGGAACTCGTCTCTTCCCCACTACTCAATCCCCCCGAATATGCTCATGATTTTCTCATTTATCTGGCAGCCTCACCATCCTCCATTGGAGTGGTTTTGGTACAAACTCACGATGATGCTAGTGAGCATGTGATTTATTTTCTCTTGAAAGGCCTTATGGAGCCTGAAATACGGTACTCACAAGTGGAGAAACTATCCTTAGCAATTATATTTGATTTCAACCACCTCCGACGCTACATACTGTTGCGACAAAATATTCTCATTGCCTTAGAGAATCCCATGAGTCACATCCTATCTCGTCAAGTAATTGGAGGAAAATATTCCAAATGGATCATGATCCTCCAACAATTCATCTTGTTTTTCACTACTTCTAAGGCCAAGAAACACCTATTCTTCACCGAAGTATTGTCAAACCTTCCCACAGTCAATCCAAATGAAGTAGCTCACGATGCAATGCCTGATGAATCTGTCGATCTAGTTCACTCTATTGATCCTTCGTATGGATACATCCTTTTCTATCTCCAAACATAATGGTTCTACCCATATCTATTGTCAGACGACCATCGTCATATTTTCCACCAAGCTCGGCACTACCTAGTGCTCAATGATACACTATATCATCATGGTGCTGACACAGTTATTTGATATTGTCTCACTCTTGCTGAGGAAAAAAAAATTCTAAATGAATGCCATAATGGGGCGTGTGGAAGTCATCTTTCGGGCATAAATAATTCCCATAAAATATTGCACACAGAATACTTCTAGCCCACTTTGTTTAAAGAATGTGTTACTGCAGTCCAGTAGTGTCATCCGTGTCAAATATATACCAATAAAATGTGTACGCAACTTGTCCCTCTTAATCTGGTTATCTCTGTCGGACCCTTTGCTAAATGGGGCATATAATTCATAACATGTAATCCCACTTCATCTGATGGAAACAAATACATCATAGTTGTTGTCGACTATTTCACGAAATGGGACGAAGCAATTCCCACCTTTCGAGCTGATGGAGAAATCAACGCTCTTTTCTTGTTCAATCGAGTTATATGTCAATTTGGTGTACCCCTTACAATTGTTACAAACCATGGTTCTCACTTTTAGAACCATATGATGTCTTAATGAACATCCTTTCTTGGTTTAGACAAGATCACTCTTCATCCTACTATCCACAAGAGAATGGTCAAGTCGAAGCCATTAATAACATCGTCAAGACCATGATTCGTCGGTTAGTAGGAAATCATAAAACATGATGGCATTGAATGTTATACTCTACGTTATGGGAAAACCATACGTCATTAAATGTTTTTATAGACTTCACACTATTCAAACTTGCATACGGCTTGGAAGCAGTTCCCTTGATCGAGTGTCAGATTCCTGCCCTTAAATTAGTTGTTGAACTCCTACCTGGCACTAATTTCAAAGAAGAGCACTTGATCTCACTCAGGAAGTTAGATGAGACTCATTGAGATGCTGGACTAGCTCTCAAATCACAAAAACACTGAGTCAAAGCTCAATACGACTGTAATATTCCCAAATTTTCACATCACATTTGGAATATTAGAGTCCTTGGTTTTCTTAATGAATTAAGTAAATAAAAGGGTGGAGGGACCCACAATCCTCAATATGAATAAATATCCACTTTTGTGTGTGTGAATGTAGATTTATTAAGCCTAGATCTACATAATAAGGTATTTTAGCAACTACTAATGTGAATGAAATTGGAGAACCTGTCTCATTAATGAGATAGATCATGGAGGTTGACACAGTCAACTAAGATCTTGAAGAGATCACTTAGAGGTTGATTCAGTCAACTATGATCTTGAAGATGTCAAACAAAAGATCATGAGACACTCATGATAAAGTGATGGAAGATGATGTGCAAACAAATCACACTTGATGGAGAAGGTGTGCATTGCACCTAGACATGATGGTTGATTTGGTCAAATAGCGTAGTCCAACTTGGAGGATCTTGTCCACATACACTACGCAGTCTAGATGAAGGCCAAGACTTTGGAAGGCTCAAATGTTATATAAATAATATGAAGGCAAGGATGAGGGCATGCTGATTATTCTTGATGTAAAGCTCTTTTCAGATCTGGAATTTTCATGTGACATTCCACTACTTTCTTGGGCTGTTTAGTAGAGATTGCAGGTGCTGTTTAGCACATGGTGTTCCTGGTTGGGAATACAACTTCTTTATTAGAGTAGCTCTAGAAAGAGTTTTTTACTTCATTCTACATCAGGCTTTAAGTGCCACATCTCTTTTCCTACTTTCTGCAGAACACTCACATTCAGAAATTACAGATTTCTGAAGATCATTTTGGAAGGAGGAAGTTGTTTTCAGTACTTTAGCTGGAGAACTGTTGAGGGTTTATTCCTATCACCTTGGGCTTAAATATCAGCTTCCTAGAGCTTCATTGCAGATCTGGCATCAGGCCAAAATTTATTTACCTCCCAATAGCAGTACTTCCTTTAGGAATTATGCTGTCTATCTTGCATATCTAAAGGGAGGAAGGAAGATGCTAGTATTTCAGCTAGCAATCCTATGAGGGATAATTTTCTCACATTTCCATCAGTATTACCATCAGCCTAGATTTTACTGCAGCATTTTTCAGCATGCAGAAGGCCTCTCTTTCCCTCACAGCACAGTTTCTAGAGGCAGTTGTGTTGCAGCAGCTGCAATCATCATTGGAGGATTGAGAAGCTATATCTAGAGCTTCTAGCTCATAGATCTGAAGAAGGGATCAACCCTTCAAGGTTAGATTTGATCTTATAACATATTTTGGCCATCTATTTGTCAGATTTAGCTATAGATATGTATTTCCCAGCAGATCAAGGATCAAATCCTAGGGAGGTGATTTTCCAAAGTTGTAGATCTGGAAAATCCTTTCTGGGTTATCTTGGGAATCCATCACATTGGCCAGATCTTGAATATTGGCATCATCTGAGATGTATATTTGAGTAGATATGCATTTTCCTATTCAGCTTGCAACTATATGTTCATATTCTGCTGAAGGGACAACGCAGTATTTTCTTTAGTGCCTCTCCAGTTACGTTGTACCTATTGTAGCAAGCTTTCAGGGTGATTCTAGACCAACATTTTGGCTAGATCTCCTCACATTTTATACATTGTGTAAATGATTCTTCTCCAATCTAATAAAATGTCTCAGCTTCTCTGTAAATTCTGATGTTGTCTTAATATTTATTGTTTATCTTGATGTAGTTCTTATATTTTGTTAAGTAATACTGCATTCTCCCTTTTTGGGATATTACAGTGGCATCAGAGCATGATCTTTGGCTCAGCTTGTGGACACTTCATCTTTTGCATCTAAAGAAGAAGCAAATAGATGAGATCTATCATGGAGGAAGAAAATTCTACCACTCATTTATGTATATCTATGCAAGATCTCTCCAAGGAGGTCTATCAAATGAAAGAGGAAAGGCAGAAAGAAGGTGCAAGAAGAATATGTGATGAGGAAGGCCCAAGCACTTCATATCAGCAAAAAATAAAACCGGAGAATCCTAGATCTCCTCATAGATCCACTATGCCCACTTTCTTTGAAGAAGGTGAAGGGTGTAGAAATGAATGAAGGAATGAACCTGAGACTCATGAGACTCTCATTTTATATCTTGAAGAGTATAAGGCATAGTCTAGAGCATTCAAGGAGAAGCTAACTCTCCAACAATTCTTCAAAATCAAAGAAGAAAGAGGATCCTATAGCAGCAATAGAAGGAAGAGGCATAATAGATTCTATTTTCCTACATTTGATGGATCCTCCTCAAGCACTATTAAGGCTTGGAGGGGAGAGTTAGATCCATTTTTCAAGCTACATTCTGTAGCTGAAGAAGAGGCCATCCAAATTGCAGCACTTCATCTTTTAGATGAAGCCAATTATTGGTGGTTTGGTCACATGGAGTATGCAAAGGTGACTAAATATTCATATTTCTTTCACAAGTTGAGGAAGAAGTTTGTTGAGAAGGAGACCAAGAAGGATGTCATTCTTGTCACTCTGGACAAGGAGTCACTACATTAACCACCAGCTGTAGAAGTACTTGTATCCAGAGAAGAGACACTTTCAACTTTGCAAGGTGATCTTGAGCTCTTGACACATAGAGTCCCATGCATGATTCAGGAGATTCATGAGGAAGAGGGGGAAGATTCCAGTGCTAACATTGGAAGAAGAGCAGCCATCTCTCTTACCAGTGGTTGGAGGCACTATTGTCCCAGTTGGAGGAATTCTTGTGTTCTGTCAAGAGGCTCCCACATATCAGTTGATCCAAGGTATGCATACACATTCATCACATATTGTTTCAGTAGATATTATTGAAACTTATGGGGACATGCCATCAGGGCCAATGCATAATGTAATGTTCCAAAATTAGCTTCAGCTAATTTGGACATTAATTTTTCCTTATTTACTTTGTATTTCATGGTTAATGAATAAAGTGCAAAGGAGAATGCCTAATACTCTTACAAATCAAGAATAAATAAGTGCCTATGTGAAAGGAGGAATATTTAGGCCATCATAATAAAATCTTGCAGGTGTGAAAGGGCCAAGACCACCAAAGGAGATCCTATTTGACCAAGTCAACAGTGCTGTCTAGGCTCATTGAACCTCCTTGATGGACTGCACATTTCTAGAAGGGGTTTCCAAGTGTGAAAGGAACCAAAAGAGGAAAGTGGTTTAGGGTTTTCAAAGATACTCACATGTTATAAAAGGAGTATGAAGGCTCATGAGGAGGTTTTTGATCATATTTCATTTTGAGAGCTTGCTAAGGCAACTCCATTTCTCTTTGTTGTTTAGCAAGAGAAAGAGTGGATCTCTTGCTTAGGAATCCTCTATCCTTCTTTGAGTAGCTCTTGGAGGGAAGTGAGCTACATTGAACCACTATCAAGTTGGAGGCCAAGCTATGCTTGTATTGACAGCGCTGGCTCAGTGAGGTTTTTGCAGCTGCAGCAAGTGTGGTAGTGGAAATTCTAGATCTACAAGGATCTAGCAGTTTTTGGGGATTTCTCTCAGGGAGGGTGTATTATGACCACCTGGAAGAGGATCTATATCATATTTCCATTTCAGATATTTATATTTTACATATTGTGTCATTCAGATCTAGCTACTGCGCAGTATCTTTGTCTACTGCGTTATTTCTCATGTACTGCTTCATTATTGTTTAGATCTTTCATTGTACGGGTTTCTGGTGATCGAGGCTTGCCTCTCACCTTGCATATTTATGAAGTAGCTTGCTGATATTACATGTTAAGATCTGATGTATATTATGAATAAAGTCATATTCAGAAATTACTGAACCTTTCTGCAGTTCTGTGTATAAAAATTTAGATCTACACTTCCTATTGCATTATTTTGTAAAACCCTTAAGGGGATCTTGATTAGAAGGCTGAGTAGTTTCCAGATCTGATATGGATCTGATGTTTCAGCCATTTTTCTGCTGTAGATATTTAATTTAATGTCATACTAGTGAAGCACACTTGCTAGGACATTGTTCAGTCATTTCTGCAACTTTTACATATATTGCAACTCCTAGATCTGAATATTTCTTGCTTATTTCTTCATAGAACTCATTGTAATTCTTGAGAATCTTCATTAAAAGTCTAATATGATGCTGCTATACTGTTATACATGTCATGTTTATTATTTCCAGTGATTTCCATGACAAAATGGGTAATCCTAAAGAGGGTTCTTCTGCTTTCCATCAACTCTTCTCTTTAGCTGATTTTTAACTAGTCATCTTTGTGGGAGATCTGTTTAAGGCCCTTAAACTCATTTTTTTTTCCTAAAATTCTGCATGGAGGTCCCAAAAAGCTTATAATAAGGGAAAACATCCCTGAGAAGCGTTATTATTGCACCATTTTTCTTATACAACGTTTTCCCTGAGCCTCTTGCAGTTTTTCCTAGTAGTGGAATTTCCCGCTTCTCTCTTGTTTGGTTTTTGCTTCTCTTTGGACCCATTATTTAGATATGTAGATCTAAGGTTCTGAAGTTTAGAAAACTCCAAGAGGAGTGTGTCATTCCCATCCTTTTTGTGTCTCATCAGTCTACTATAGACAGAGTCTAGAATGGGCCAAGAAGCCTCTGGTTTTCATCCTCTCCTTAGAGGTGATATAACCAGTAAATGCCCTACTAGTCTACCTCTGGTTTAGAAGTTAATGGTTTTTTTTCCAGACTAATGTGATCACGTAGAGGAATATCTCAAGATATTCCCTCCTGAGCCCATTTTCTCCCATTTGGAATATTACAGTGGTATCAGAGCATGATCTTTGGCTCTGCCTGTGAGATCAAGCTATCAGTGGAATCAAGAGAAAGGGTAACATGAAGAAGATGAGTCTACTCTCATCAATTTTCATATTCAAGAAGAACCTACCCAAGGAGGATTTGCAAGAATAAAAGAGAAGCAGCAGTGAAGCTCCTAAGGAGTTTCAAAAAGAAGTTCTTCCAATCAGATCTGCAAGATCTGTGCATGAGGAACAATCTGAATCCTCATCTCATGGATATGAGCACTCAGCCATATCATCAGAGCTTCAGAATTTTTCCAATGATTCTTTCATGAAGGAGGAGAAAGAAGGTGTGAGCTTGATTGATGCATTTCCAAGGGCTAGATCTCCATTTGGTGAAGAGTCCTCATCTCAAGAGGAAAGCATGAAGGGTTCTCCTTCAAGGGTTGATCCAGATCTATTGTCTTTCATTGATGATGGGACAATTTCAGTTATTGAAGAGGACAAGGAGGAACAGGAAGATGAGAACACAGTCACCTCAAGGGCACCTCAAGCACTTCATGAGGAAGAGGGTGGAGCACTTGCTCCAAGAAGAAAAACTCTTGCACCCCTGCAAAGAGTTCCCCGGGATCTCATATATGAGGAGTATGTACCATCATTTATTAATGATGTGGCCTTGGAGATAGGGAAGGAAGAGGGATATGAGAATGCAGCCACCTCAAGGGCACCTCAAGCACTTCATGAGGAGGAGTTTGGAGCACTTTCTCCAAGAGAAGAGACTCTTGCACTCTTACAAAGGGTCCCACAAGATCTCATGCATAAGGAGGATGCACTATCACTGATTTGTGATGAGGTCTTGGAGGTAGGAGAGGTAGAAGAAGAGGAAGAGCATCATAGTGAAGGAAGCATGAATTCCCCTCTACTTCAAAGCTTGGAAACACAAGGGAGGCAAAAGGATCCATGTAGCTGTGGTGAGGGCAAGTCTGCCTACTTAAATCCAAATCCTATTTCATGCCTTCATACTTCTTTGCAAGGAGGCCCTCTACAAGGATCACCTCTTGATAGGAGGCAATCTAAAGTGTTCCTTAATCTATGGGCTTCATATGCATACTTGGCCAAGGAAGAAACCTTGGGAGGAGCTAGCACAGCACAGAGAATCTCTCAAGGATTCAAGAGAGAGATGAGCAGTTTCCTGAAAGGGACATTGCAAACTCCCATTCAAATATCTACGTTGAGAAAGGAGAAATTAGAGATCTATGATGGCATGAGCATGAGGACACATGGCAACTCCATATCTTTGGGGTAGCCCATGATCTCTTCATTCACAAAGAATATTTCTGAAGATGGAAAGGGGATCCTAACCCTCTTGTATACATGGGCCAAAAGTAGAAGATTTTGGAAGATAAAGACCCTCCAAGGGGAAGTTGATTTCCACATGCTCCAATCTTGTCTTGTACAAGAACAGTTGCAAATGGGGTAGCAAGAGGATGATGATGATGCTCCAGCATGTGATTTTGATATCAAGGATGTCAAATATGGGATCCATGAGAGGACAGGGGCTGCATTTCAAATTTCTACAACGCTATCATTCTTGGAGAGCTTGGATCCTTGTTGGGATTCCCAACTCAAGATGGAATACTCCAAGGACCTTTTCACATGGGGGGTTCTTAAAGGGGAAGTAAAGGATGAGAGGTTCAAGGTGGTAGATGGAGTTATCTATTTCTACAATATTCTTCTTTTGGCTAGTAACTCCAAACTCAAAGAGGGACTACTTGATGCCATCTATGAAATCCTACTTTCCAAACCCACTAGTTTTTTCAAAGCATATCATACTCTCTTGGGTGGATTCATATGGGAAGGCTACAAAGAAGATGTGTACTGTCATATGAAGAAGTGCATGGACTACTTGGTTGAGGAGGAGGAACATAGCTCTTGGGGGGAGCCACCATCCACACCTCCTTATCCTTTGAGTGTGGGAGGGAACTCATCCATGAGTTACCCCATTGATGTGAAACAACTATATAGAGAGACTCATCCTCTTGAGAATTATTTTGCATCTCCTATATGCTTATATTTTTCTGACATTTACTTGTAGGGCATGGTGCCAAGATGGGGCACTAAGTATGATGGGTTTCATGGGCTATCCAAGGCCATGAACTATGTTGATGAAGGCCATTCCTTGGAGAACCTTGGAAAGCTACCACATTCCTCATGGTGTGATTCTTTTACACCAACTATGATATACATTCTCCAAGCATTCCAAAGACATGAGGCAACAAACAAGTGTTGGGGGAGGCACTTGTCATATCTTGTTCCATGGTAGTTGAGGATAAAACTACGCTGGTTGCACATGAGGGAGCATATTTCTTCTTATTTATCACACATGGCAGCTGGCATACTTCTAATCATGATCCCACAAGCTGAAGATATCCTTATCATTGTTGGGGGCATAGTTGAAGGAAAGGCACACTTATTGAATGTGCCCTTGGGGGAAAAAGTTCCCTATTCTTATTGCATTGCATGCTTCCATGGGAGCATGAAATTCTGTATGGCCACTATCATTAAGCACTTGTCTATTTATAAAGTGAGCCATATGTTGGATGGTGGCATGCCTCTCACATGTAGTGGGGTGGAGATTTTCTACGGATTTCCAATATGGGAGGTGATCCACTTCATTTTGATGATAGCATGGGGATCTTTCATGGATCATGAAACCCCCATGATAGACATCACTTCTTTCTTGAGGAGGCCATGGATCAGCAAGAAGGTTTCCACCACAACCTTCCTCTTCTTCATGATGAGAGCCTTTGATTTTATTCATCAAGGGAAAACTTGCATCTTAAGGAAGGACAATTGGAAAGACAAAGGTATTGTAGAAATTTCAGAGCAACAGAGGAGACTATATGATGAGGAGGACACAAGGGAAGAAGGAGGAGTTTTGGCAGCACCCTTGCAGTTGCTTGAGGACAAGAAACATTTGGGGGGGGGAGACTGTAATGTTCCAAAATTAGCTTCAGCTAATTTGGACATTAATTTTGCCTTATTTACTTTGTATTTCATGGTTAATGAATAAAGTGCAAAGGATAATGCCTAATCCTCTTGAAAATCAAGAATAAATCAGTGCCTATGTGAAAGGAGGTATATTTAGGCCATCATAATAAAATCTTTCAGGTGTGAAACGGCCAAGACCACCAAAGGAGATCATGTTTGACCAATTCAACAGCGCTGTCTAGGTTCATTGAACCTCCTTGATGGACTGCGCAGTTCTAGAAGGGGTTTCCAAGTGTGAAAGGAACCAAAAGAGGAAAGTGGTTTAGGGTTTTCCAAGAGACTCACATGTTATAAAAGGAGGATGAAGGCTCTTGAGGAGGTTTTTGATCATATTTCATTTTGAGAGCTTGCTAAGGCAACTCCATTTCTCTTTGTTGTTTAGCAAGAGAAAGAGAGGATCTCCTGCTTCGGAATCCTCTATCCTTCTTTGAGTAGCTCTTGGAGGGAATTGAGCTACATTGAACCACTATCAGGTTGGAGGCCAAGCTATGCTTTTATTGACAGCGTTGGCTCAGTGAGGGTTTTGCAATTGCAGCAAGTGTGGTAGTGGAAATTCTAGATCTGCAAGGATCTAGTAGTTTTGAGGGATTTCTCTCAGGGAGGGTGTCTTGTGACCACCCGAAAGAGGATATATATCATATTTACATTTCATATCAATATATTTTACATATTTTGTCATTCAGCTCTAGCTACTGCGCAGTCTCTTTGTCTACTGCGTTATTTCTCATGTACTGCTTCATTATTGCTTAGATCTTTCATTGTACTGGTTTCTGGTGATTGAGGCTTGCCTCTCACCTTGCATATTTATGAAGTAGCTTGCTGATATTACATGTTCAGATATGATTTATATTATGAATAAATTCATCTTAAGAAATTACTGAAGCTTTCTGCAGTTCTATGTATAAAAAGTTAGATCTACACTTCCTATTGCATTATTTTGTAAAACCCTTAAGAAGGCTGAGTAGTTTCCAAATATGATATGGGTCTGATGTTTCAGCCATTTTTCTGCTTTATATATTTAATTTAATGTCATACTGGTGAAGCACACTTGCTATGACGCTGTTCAGTCATTTCTGCAACTTTTACATATATTGCAGCTCCTAGATCTGAAGATTTATTGCTTATTTCTTCATAGAACTCATTGTACTTCTTGAGAAGCTTCATTAAAAGTCTGATATGCTGCTGCTATAATTTTATACATGTCTTATTTCTGATTTCCAATGATTTCTAGGACAAACTACGTAATCCTGAAGAGGTTTCTTCTGCTTTCCATCAGCTCTTCTCTTTAGCTGATTTTTAACTAGTCATCTTTGTGGGAGATATTTTTAACTCCCTTAAACTCATTTTTTTTTCCTGAAATTATGCATGGAGGTCCCACAAATCTTATAATAAGGGAACCCATCCATGAGAAGCGTTATTCTTACACCATTTTCCTTATACATTGTTTTCCCTGAGCCTCTTGCAGCTTTGCCTAGTAGTGGAAATTCCCGCTTCTCTCTTGTTTGGTTTTTGCTTCTCTTTGGACCCATTATTTAGATCTATAGATCTAAGGTTCTGAATTGTAGCAAAATACAAGAGGATTTTTTCATTCCCATCCTTGTTGTGTGTCATCATTCTTCTATAGACAGAGTCTAGAATGGGCCAGGAAGCCTCTGGTTTTCATCCTCTCCTTAGAGGTGATATAACTAGTAAATTCCCTACTATTCTATCTCTGGTTTAGAAGTTACTGGTGTGATTTCCACACTACTGTGATCACATAGATGAATATCTCAATATATTCCCTCCTGAGCCCATTTTCTCCCATTTGGAATATTACACATAACTAAGGGTTAGAACATAGTGCTGATTTGAAGCAGCAACACATCACAGAACAGAGGACCCTTGATCTAATCAAGGAGGAGATGAAAAAATATCCCAATTTTTCATGGATGAAATACATTCAACCTCTTAAGTTGAAGTGTAGAGTTTCACAAGAAGGGATGAGCATAATCCTTTGTACAACAACTGGTTATGAGATCAACATCGTGCCTTTCTTTGAGATGGTTTATGTCTTACCTTGCAGATCTACAGTGTTGTCACTTATAAGTAGTGATAATGATGAGGCCGCATTATTCTTGGAGCATTATGAAGGTAGCTTCACTCATGAAGAAATGGAGGACAAGATGATGAATGGTAGACATCTAGATATGAGAAACCTTTTCTCCTTTCTTGATGACAATTTCTCAATGAGCATCTCATTGGTCAAAGAGAAACTTATACCTACAGCAGATCCATAACCTCATTGGTTTTGGAAGGACATGGATGAGAAGAAGATCTCATTAAGAGATCTCATTGGAGGTGCACTTCAACATTTCATGAAGTGCAAAGTTCTTCATCGGTTTGGGGAAGATGGTATTCTACAAAGGGAGGATACCATGATTATGCAACACATCACTCATCTTACATATTGGAGTGAGTGGGTGAGGATGATAAGCAAGGGGTTGCATGACCACTTGCAGATTTATAACATGGGGTATCAAGCTTGGTTACATTGGTTGCCCTTGGGAGGTTCTTGTCACTATCCAAAGGCTCCTATTTCTTTGATCCATGCCTTGAGGAACACTTATGAAATGAATAAAGAGGCATGAATGCGCTGGTTTTTTTTGGGTGAGTATGGTTACCACCCAATAGCTCATGTTTTTCTGATTCATGCCTTGTGTATCAATGATAAAATGTAGCAAAAGAAGGCATGTTCATTTTGGTTTCACTTGAGAGAGATTGGCCACCACATGACATCTCCTATGTCTATGTGCTTTGTATTGGGTAAATCTTGGCATGATGCTCTCATGATGTGAATTGATGATGTTTTTTTGTATTGGGTTGATGTGACATTTCATATGTCCATTAGTATGTTTTTTCTTCATGATGCACATGAGGGGGAGAGAAAGCAACAAGATCTCTTGTTGCTTTGGCTGCTTTTGGGGGAGTTTGGCTTGTCCATCTTACATGGAGGAGATGCAGGATGGCAGCAAAGAGCCTTACTCCGATGGTTAATCTTAGGAGAATATGGTTTGAAATCTTTGTCTACCCATATAGCTCCTTTCCTTCTTCTTTTGCATAACTTTGGAATGATGCTTGGATTCAACAGAGCCAACAGGGCTAAGGATGAGAGCATAATAATGCTCAATACAATTCATGAAACATGGGATGGAGAGATGTATTGTGTGATGGAGATTTTCCTTTGTGAAGAGATCCACCTTATTTTATGCACCTCATGTATTGATGATAATGTTGGACATCATATGGTTTTCACTTGGTACTTCATGATGGAAGGAGGACATCTAACCAAACAGTTGGAGTTCATTCTTTATGTTTTTTTTAAAAGACAACTTTGGAACCAAACATGCATAGCCCATTACAGAAAATGGAGGAAGCCTTCCTTATGTGGATACCATTTGAAGGGGAATAGATGGCTTTGCATCTACTTTTGGAGTTGCTTGAGGACAAGCAACATTTGTCTGGAAGGGACTGTAATATTCCCAAATTTTCACATCATATTTGGAATATTAGAGTCCTTGGTTTTCTTAATGAATTGAGTAAATAAAAGGGTGGAGGGACCCGCAATCATAAATATGAATAAATATCCACTTGTGTGTGTGTGTGAATGTGGATTGATTAAGCCTAGATCTACATAATAAGGTATTTAAGCAACTACTAATGTGAATGAAATTGGAGAACCTGTCTCATTAACGAGATAGATCATGGAGGTTGACACAGTCAACTAAGATCTTGAAGAGATCAAACAGAAGTTGATTCAGTCAACTAAGATCTTGAAGATGTCAAACAAAATATCATGAGACACTCATGATAAAGTGATTGAAGATGATGTGCAAACAAAGCACACTTGATGGAGAAGGTGTACATTGCACCTAGACATGATGGTTGATTTGGTCAAACCACGTAGTCCAACTTGGAGGATCTTGTCCACATACACTGTGCAGTCTAGATGAGGGCCAAGGCTTGGGAAGGATCAAATGTTGTATAAAGAAAATGAAGGTAAGGATGAGGGCATTCTGATTATTCTTGATGTAAGGATATTTTCAGATCTGGAATTGTCATGTGACATTCCACTACTTTCTTGGGCTATTTAGCAGAGATTGCAGGTGTTGTTTAGCACAGGGTGCTCCTGGTCGGGAATCCCACCTCTTTCTTATAGTAGCTATAGAAAGAGTTTTGTACTTCATTCTACATCAGGCTTTAAGTGCCACATATATTTTCCTACTTTTTGCAGAACACTCACATTTAGAACTTACAGATTTCTGAAGATCAGTTTGGAAGGAGGAAGTTGTCTTCAATACTTCAGCTAGAGAACTAGCGAGGGTTTATTCCTATCACCTTGGGCTTAAATATCAGCTTCCCAGAGCCTCATTGTAGATCTGGCATTAGGCCAAAATGTATTGACCTCCCAGAAGCAATACTTCCTTCAGGAATTACACTATCTATCTTGCAGATCTAAAGGGAGGAAGGAAGTTGCTAGTATTTCAGCTAGTAATCCTATGAGGGATCATTCTCTCACATTGTCATTAGTTTGACCATCAGCCTAGAGTTTATTGTAACGTTTTTCAGTAGACAGAAGGCCTCTCTTTGCCTCACATCATAGTTTCTAGAGGCAGTTGTGTTGCAACAGCTACAATCATCATTGGAGGATTGAGAAGCTAGATCTAGAGCTTCTAGCTCATAGATCTAAAGAAGGGATCATCCCTTCAAGCTTAGATCTGATCTGATAACATATTTCAGCCATATATTTGTCAAATCTAGCTATAGATCTATATTTCCTAGCAGATCAAGGATCAAATCCTAAGGAGGTGATTTTCCAAAGTTGCAGATCTGGAAAATCCTTTTTGGGTTATCTTGGGAATCCATCACATTGGCTAGATCTTGAATCTTGGCATCATATGAGCTCTAGATTTGAGTAGATCTGCATTTTCCTATTCATCCTGCAACTATATGTTCATATTCTATTGAAGGGACAACACAGTATTTGCTTCAGTGCCTCTCCAGTTATGTTGTACCTATTGCAGCAAGCTTTCAGGGTGATTCTAGACCAACTTTTTGGCTAGATCTCCTCACATTTTGTACATTGTGTAACTAATTCCTATCCAATCTAATAAAATGGATCAAATTATCTATAAATATTGATGTTGTCTTAAGATTTATTGTTTATCTTGCTACAGTTCTTATATTGTGTTAAGTATTACTGCATTCTCCCTTTTTGGGATATTACAACGACAAAACGAAGCCTCATTCTTTCGAAGAAGGCGATCTCATCTTACTCTATGATAAGAAACACGAGCTCTTGGGGGAAAGAATGCTTCAACCATTATGGATCATTCTGTATGCCATTACTAAAGTTGTTTCTAAAGGGCCCTATGAACTTTAACACTATAATGGTGTCCCACTCACAGTTCCCTACAATGCGCTCTATTTGAAAAAGTATTTCACCTAGTGTTCTACTAGGAATTTGATTTGTAGTTTTATGTATATAAGTTTTGTTTTTTTGGTGTGTCTATATTATTTTGGATTTTTTATGAGTATTTTTTCTCTCATACACATCTATTTCTACATAGATGTCTTGAGTTTCTTACGTATGAGCACATGCCTAGGGAATCTAATGCATTAGTTGATTCGTTAGCAAATTATGTATTAGATTGGAATCTATCACATTATTTATAAAGATTCATGCATGAGTGTACATTTTGCATCATAAAAAATTACATAAAAAAAAAAAGAAATACATCATTTAATCACCAAAATAGATTATATATATATACACATTGTGTCTAGTTTCTTTACATAAAAAAACTCTCCAAAACTTGGGTGTTGTATACAAAAATGGCTCTACTAAGCCTCACTATGACACCTACTAGCCTACAAGTACTCCTATTGAGCCTGATTCTCATGATAGCACATAACCACTCTAGCTAACCTCCTTATAGGCACCAGAAACCACTCTAGCACACCCACTGTATGTCGTTGCAGATGTATAGGTATCTCCCTCATGGGAAGAGGTGGCACACACATGCTTAAAACCTCTAGGTTGTTGGAAACCTCACAAAAACACGGTGTGTCATCCCCCTCTTTGGAGGCTATCGTGTCCTCTCATGATGCTTTAGCCCCAGTTATCTAATCACCTCACCTTGCTTGGTGAGGGGATCCAGCAAGTCGAATAGGTTCCACATCTGTGCCAAGAAAATGCTTCATGTCAATAATTTCTCACCCATAAAAAAAAAATGCATAAGCATTCAAAACATAATTTTTTTTTTTTACTTTGATTGGTAATTTTACCTATTGGCCCCCACTGAGTGTCAGGTGGAAATAACAACTCCAGATCTCCTGTGAATTTCATCCCAAAAATTGGGATAATCCTCAATCATTAGGATCTGGCCACAGAGCCACTCGAATAAATTCCTAATTGGTCCCCTTCCTATCCAAGGCATTAGGGATTTCCATCGATCCTATTTAGGAACCCTGGGACTAGCTATGCCCATAATCATTTTAGGCCTCGTCACAGGCACTCTCTCTAGCATGAATGACACAATTAGGATACCATACCCAAACTCTCTTTGGGCCGGGTCTTTCACATTTCTAGTTCATTTTTCACTAGATGGAGAACCCCTTCACTCCAATCAAATACCTATGGCTACAAATAGTCTAATGCCAATAGCAACTCGGCCTTAGTTTCCACATGTTGACTCTTCACCCCTTCCAAGCATACGATTGTCCACAAAACTGACCTCAACATTATAGATGTTATCTGAGTGATAGGAATATCATTTCTCATTGGCCGAATATTATCTCTGTAGTGAGCTCAGATCAACTCCATGGTGGTCCTGGGATCCATTCTCCCTCATTTCATGTTTTGTCGTGGTCCTTTACATGACAAGCCAATGAGGAAGTAAATATTATACTTTTCTATTGAGATTTCATGGTGCTCAATCTTACAAATGCCCTGGTGTTCATCCCATCGTTGAATTATCCATCTCAAGAGGTCCTCCTAACCCTACGTCAAATTTATTCTGTCATATTTTAGCAAGCCACATCTTCGAAACACTAAAAAACATGTTGAATCAGTTAACGTTTTTCATTTCTCATGCTCTCTTTCGCTCCACATTCTCATGGTGACAGCTTCATACCTGCACAAAACAAAATTTCATTGGCTTAGAAATTGGATGAAACCTATCTCAATCAAGAAAATTAATCACTTTCTTTAGTTTGATCGGCTAACGCGGCCCTCTCTCAGGTACAGGGCATGCTAAATCCCTCCCATTTCAGGAAAGTGCCTTTAACACAGATAATACATTGGGTGACCGCGTTAGTCGTCAAATCCACTTATGGCTTGCTAAAAATTTGAAAAAACACCATTAATAAAATTAAATAAAGTAATGAAAATCAGGGTAATTATCTTAGCTCTTACTTGGAACTGACGGAAAAATAAATGGCTACCCGGATTGCCCACAATCAAGCATCCATTTCCCCCCCCCCCCCCCCCTTTTTCACTCCAGAGCTCTTTAACAAATAGAAAATAGTGAAAATGAAGGCATGTTGTCCTTCTTGTAGTCACCCTGGAGGTATGACTCACCTTAGCTTGTCACTAAAACTGAATCTCTTTCATTCCTATTGTGTTTTAATATGCAACTATTCAATATTTTATTGATGTTACTTGTGCTTTGATGATTCATTAGTGTTTTATGCAAAATTGACCATCTTTGACCCAGAACGAGCACAATATTTATTGGGAAATTTTCTTGCTCTTAAACCAAAATATCCCCGAGTTTCCTTCTTTGGGCTCATTAAACTACCATGAAGAAGATATTGAGCAATTCATTTCCATCTTATTCTCTCTCCTTAAAAACTAAAAAAGACCAATCAAGTTTTTCTTCGTCTAACTCGTTAACATTTCACCAAGAATACTGAGTTTACTTCATCTCCCCATACTTGTAACAAAATGAGGTACATGTCCATTGAACATAGCTTTATCACTTTATCTCGAATTAATGGACTAACTTATGGAAAAGGAACTGTGTTGGGTATACTATTAACCCTTTGTCGCACCTGGTCATAAACCATGACCCATTGGAGTTGTCTTTACAATATTTTCAAACTTCTAAATATGAAAATACCACCAAGTTTACCTTCCTGGACTCGTTAAGGTTAATAAAATAGGGAAAAATTGGATAGAACAGAGACTCAATGTATATATTCTGTAGGATCTATTGGTAGCAGTAATGTTGTCAATCCCTTGAACATGGTACCCCCTCATCAAATTCCTCTTTTTCAGCTTCGAATTGAACCCCAGCATCCTATGAGTTTAGCCTCCATACTCTGATTATCCTACATCCTTGTATCCTAACACTATTTGGTGTTCTTGATTCTAAGCTTCCTAGTAGTCTGGATGTCATTCATTCTATTGTTGAAGGGAACTACCTATCCTCTTCTTCATTTATCAGCCAAGCTATCATATGTCTGAAATTTCCCTCCATCTATTTGAACCATTTCTCTACTCTATCTCCAAAACAAATCATTATTGTCCTGTTTCATGTCAAATGATGTAGGACACCTTATTTCCTACCTTTGACAGATCTCTTCCTATCGAATCCAACATCTTGTATAGGAAGTTGATCCAGAAACATATTAGTACCATGGAACTTGTAGACCTACGTGGAAAGTTACCTTGTGTTTGATTGTGGGTTATCATCATTACCTCCCAGTTGAATAATTATACGAGTGTTCAACTCAACATCAATTTTCACACTCGCCATATTGTATTGTGCATCCTGGATACCATCATCCTTATTCGTGGCCATCCTCACGTCTGTTAATTAATTTCAACAGTGACTGGTAATCAGATGATTTCTGACATATTCGACTACCACTCATTTATTCGCATGTGCAGAAATATGCAGTTTAGGAAATCGACAACCAAGACCTTGGGTAGAGGCTTGCATCACTCAACCTTGTTTCCTCTCGCAATTTTCATATATTATTTTCATAGATAACTCATCAAACTAATGCTATTATGAAACAACTTCCACATCGTGCTTATCGGTGGACATGTTGGTCATATCTCTTCCTTGAGAAATCACTCTGATACAACTATTAAGCATGGGAATGCCTGACTCAGGACATATTATTATATTTTTAACATATGTTTCTTGTTTCAGGTCTCCCACAGTCTCAAACTTCCTCTCTCTCTCTCTCCATTATAATTTATTTTTTCCATCATATTCATCTATGAACTCACACTTTAGGGGTCATCTGTTATACAGAAAATTGACCTCCTCATCAACTTAGAGGAGAATGCCACTTTGGTTGAATGAAATACATTAGTCACAAGCCTATTTGTCAGGGTAACACACCCCAGAAAGATTCAAAAGGAGTTATAACACTGCCTATCCCATAGAAAAGGGAATTAGTGCCTAGGTTAATGCATGGTTTTGCCTAAAAGGAAGCGTTAGTGGATTTTCATGAGGTTCGTAGGTCAAATATTGAGCTAATTAACTGAAATCCTGACTTTTACTCAATCATTCAGCTCAAAAAAATCGAAACCTACAGACCAGTCTTCACTATGGATATTTCCAAACCTATCTAAGTCATCTAAGAAAGGAAACAACAATAAAGTAGGGAAACTTCTTAGATTTTTCCTTATTTTAACTAGTGGAATAAATGGAAAGGGTAAGCCTCCCCACTCCAATAAATTGGAGGCTTGGGCATAGTGACAAAGGTTGAAGGTTTTTTGAATGATTTCTCATTAGTGTGAAGTTACAGTGCTTGCATGATTCATTGAGATTTGATAGCTCAAGCATTTTCATTCCAAGGAGTTGAGGAGAAATAAGGAGAGAGAGATTGGATATGAAGGATCGAGGGAGGCTTGATCAAGCTGATATGGATGTAATCCTCCTTCATTTATTTAGTAATATATAAATTCCTTTGTTCTATCCACTTGGTTGTCTTAATGTTTGCTTAAAGATAAATGTGATAAGTGGTTTATACAATACTTCTTTATGTTTAGTTATATGTTAGTATTTTGATTATTGAGTTTGATTTATTATGAGGATTACTCTCTTCTTTTGTTGGCATGAAAGATATGATATTGGAGCTAGCGAGGCAATCCTCCACTTGAAAACATTGAGATCTCTAGCAGGACTACACAACATATTGAGTTAATTGTTCTCTCATCTACTTTATCAATCAATAGTTATCATGAACATATGTATGTTTTTAAAGAGAGAATCCATACAGGTGAAAATAGTTTTTAGAAGAGAGGAATAACCTGTTTTTGAGTTTATTTATTAACCCAACGTTTCGGACTTCCCAAGTGAGTCCATCCCCTGATGATGGACTCACTTGGGAAGTCTGAAATGTTGGGTTAATAAATAAACTTAGAAACAGGTTATTCCTCTCTTCTAAAAAATATGTATGTTTTTTCCATGATGGTTTTAACTAATATGACAGTTTACCTTGGGTTCCAGGAAGGCTCGAGAGGGAATTTACATCCACTACCACCTATGAAATTTAACCTAAAGAAAACACTCAACCATGTTTCACCAACTGATAAATAATCCTCTTATCTCATTCCAAATGAGTATGTAGCCTTCAAAATAGAGCAATTTCCTCCACAGATAAAGCCAATCTACAATGCAAACCATTAAGGGAATTTCAGGTCTAAAATGGGCCACCTAAGAAACATGTAAAACCAAAATAAAATTTATAAGAACCAATAGGATTCAAGATGATGATTTCAACCATGGGGGATGATTCACCATTTTTTTAAGTAAAAAGGTAAAAAGATTAAAAAATAATAAAATAATAAAACTACTTTTTCAACTTTTATTTTTAACTTATCTCCCAACTTTTTTACTCAAATTTCAAGCGAGAGTACTCGTTGGATGCAAACTTTAATTCCTCATCTAAGGAGTACCCATGTTGCATACTTTCGATGGACCCTACTACGCGAAAAATGAGAAATACATCAGAAAACATGATTGCAATCACGTTTTTCATGTATTTCTCATTTTTCGTATAGCAGGGTCCGTCAAAAGTATGCAACATGGGTACTCCTTGGATGAGGAATTAAATTTTTCATCCAAAAAGTATTCCCACTCGAAATTTTAGTAAAACCTTTGGGAGATAAGTTGAAAATACGAGTTGAAAAAGTAGTTTTTTCTTTTTCCCTCTAAAATTTGATGATGTAATCAAATCTTATTTTATTATTTCCACTATTATTTTATAATTTCCTTAGGAGGCATATTTTAAACCTAGAAAGTCCCCTAATTAAAGAACATGGAAATTCTACAAAAATGTATAAGAATACCTCTGCCTTTAATATTCAAAAATATTTAGATAAAGTCAATATAGTTGTCCCTTTGGCTGAATTATTAAAAAATCCTAGTTATAAAGCTCAAGTGTCTCAGTTTATGAGTTCTTACACCACTACCCCCCTACAATATAGTCTTAAACTTCAATAAGAGAGGCCCATGGTTGTGTTTGGACCCCATGTGGAGGAGTAGGACTCTTCCACTTCCCCGTTCTATGTAACCTTGGTGATTCATGACCTACCACTACATAATTTTATGCTTGAATTAGGAGTATCCCATAACTTAATGCCATTATCTATGATGGAATAGTTGGGACTGTAGATAAATAAACCATACAAATATATATACTCTGATTCCAAAAGATTAAAGTGCTTGGGTATGATCAAGGATTTAGTGGTTAATCTGGCTCAAGTCCCAGTAAAAAGTGTATTCATTGATATTGTATTTTTCTACATCCTTGAAAGATTTGGTATTCTTTTTTCCAGGTCATGGGGAATGAAAATTTTGGGGTCCATTAAGACGGATTTAACATATGCTACCAAACTTATGTTTGGTGCAGAGGAGTATCAATTATACATGGAGTCTATATTTGTGAATATAATTAAAAAAATATATTTCTCGAACAATGCTCTTGTGTATGGTAAAGAGAATGATTTATCTTGTTTGTTACACGAAGGAGACGATGGAATTATAAGAGACACCCAGGTGGATTTTTCTATTCAATTGAGTAAAAAACTATTGGAACATGACAAGGTATTTAAATTTTATTTTGATGGTGCTTATTTTAGGGAAGGAATTGGGGAGGCGTGTCATTAGTATCTCCATAAGTTAGCTTGATCTCTCTCTCTTTCAGGATGGAGTCTGAGGCCAAAAATAATGTTGTTGAATATGAAGCTTTTTTTGGGGGGCTGTAAGATACTAAAAACCTTAAAATTGGTTGCTTGAATGTGTTTGGGGACTCTGAGTTGGTGGTGAAGAAAATAAAAAATTGATGTCAAAACAAGCATCCAAGATTAAAGTCCTACAAGAACGAAGTATGGGATTTGATTGAAAGTTTCATCTTTTCCTTCAATATTTAGTTCCCACCTAGAGAACATAATAGTATGGTTAACTCCTTGGAGATCACTACTAGAAAATTTAAGCCTCCGCAAAACCCCTTGCTTATATATGAAGTCAAGGTGAGGTACAAGCCTTCAGTACCAGACAATGTGAAGTACTGACAGGTGTTTGAGGATGAAGAACAGATCAAGAAGTTCATGGAGGTTATTGTGGAATTATCAAACTTGGTGATTGATGAGGAGGATGAGAATATGGAATGTGAACACCAAGTTGGTTGGTAGAAATCTATTGTTGGTCACAAGATATTTCAGCTAAAGGGAAATGTCGTCTCGAGAGGGTTGGTTCCATTTGAAAGGATTTTCAACTCAAATGATGTGGCTGCTAAGCCAACTAAACAAGAGCTTGAAGAAGAGGTGGATTATTGTAATATTCGCACATAATAAGACCCTAGATTCATCAGGCTATCTTGTAATATTCCTAATTATCTTTTAGCTAGTTATAATAATAAATTTTGATTTTTTCAATAAGATAGATGAATAAGATGGTAGAGGGACCCATAAATCTATTTAGTAGGAATAAAACCACTTCTAATGTGAATGTGGATCAGTGCATATAGATAGGATCAAGTTGAATAAACCACTCCTTGGTGTGAATAGGGGTAAATGCATGTGGATGGGGTCAAGTTGACCAAATCAACAACGCATTCATGGAGGTAGTGGATATAGTGGAGGACATCGCAGTCATAATGGGAGGAAGTCTCCATGAGAGTAGCATCATTATTGAGTGGGACCAAGGGGGAGGAGGCTCACAAAGAATATAAGGAAGGGGATGGCATCCATAGAGAGAATTTCTAAATATTTTTTATGTATGGTCTTTTATGAATTTCTGCACACTTCAGCTATTTAGCGGAGTCTGTTGTGTTGTTTAGCACAAGGGTGTTTCTGAGCGGAAATCCCACCCTCATCCTCGGGGGGCTTCGAGTGCCCTCTCAGGAGAGGTTATTTGAGCTACATTCTATCATCTAGCATCAGGCCAATATTCGACCACCTTTAGTAGTGCAGTCTCCTTCAAGAATTGCGCAATCTAGGAGGGCAGATTTAGTGGAGGGTTAATAACCCAAGTTTTTTTAGCTTATCATCCAATGAGGGGAGCAACCCTTCATTCAGAAAGTCATTCAGGAAGAGGATCAGATATTTTATCATTATATCAGCCACCTCCCAGTAATTACCCAACTTCATAACGTAATTCAGCACTAGGGATGCATTTTTCATCATTAGTATTTCCAGAAACCCTTTCTGGGTTATCTTGGAATTGTGCTAGAAAGCCCAGATCTCTGATCCCAGCATTTTCTAAGCACCCTATCAAGAGATTTATGCATTCCTAGTTTCCAGCAACAGTTATTTCTATCAGGATTATACAGTCATAGGCTCCCAGCAGTTTATGCAGTAGCAGTGTTTCATGTCTTGGTGTTTTGGGTCATTTCAAGCTTGTTTTTCCTAGCTTGAGTGTCTCTTCCTCAAGATCTTGTAATTCATTTATGCTATCATATATAATAAAATGGCTTAGTGATATGCTCATGTGTTTATGTTTACTTCATTTTCCGGTTTTATGTTCAATATTCCTATTTTTCCTATTTTTGAATATTACAGTGGTATCAGAGCATAATATTGGTTTAGCCCGTGGGGCACTACATCCATGTCATCTGAAGAATAAGAACCTATTACAAACCAGGAAAAATGGTATATTAATAGAGGCCGAAGGTTTTATTATAAATAAATGATGAAGACAAAGGCAAGTCTTCAATATCAGGAGAAATGGATGAGCAAGAGTTTCCAAATCTTCTTCTCCAAAATATGCACGATATTGCCAAAGAAATCAAGAAGATGAGGGTAGAAAGACAAAAGGAGACCCCAAGAGGGTTTCAAAATTGATAAGGTTTTGACACTTCACATCATTGGAGTGAGAAACTAGTAGTGTAACAAGTTTCCCAATGCTCCACCATGCTTACATTCCTAGCAGTGGGAAATGGGGTTGGAGGACCCCAAGAGCAGGAGGCTCTTGGTGATTAATTTCTAGAATATGAATCTCAATCTCAAAGGTTAAAAAAGAATCCAAAATTATAGTAGTTCTGTTAGGTTAAGCATAATACGAGACCCCATAATAATAATAGAAGTGGAGGGTACATGTAGAACAATGATCTGCGACATACTATGGGTAGATTCTTTCTGCCTGCTTTTGATGGGTCATCCAAGTGCACAACCAACGATTGGGTGGAAAATTTAGACATCTATTCAGTTGAACCAAGTATCAGATATTGAATCTATTAAGATAGTAGTGATGCACCTTAAAGGTGAAGCACATGAATGGTGGTTTCATGGTCTATCTACATTGGGGCATGCAGGTGTGACTGCATATGCATAATTCACTCGTAGGTTGGTAGAAATATTTGAGAGAAGAGATACAAAGGCACACTTTTTTGAGATAGCTAAGCTCAAGAAATCAGTGAATCTGAAGACCTATATCTCTGAATTCCTAAAACTTTACATCATGGTGCCAAAATTATCTGCAGCTAGGAGAGTATACATGTTCATTGATGGGATATCGGAGCCTTTGCATGGGTTAGTAAAGTCCACTAGACCAAATACGCTCCAAGATGACATTAAGAGGGAAAGGGACTCACAAGATGCTTTACCAAGGGTAAGAGCTCCATTAAAAAAAAAACCCACTTTTCAGTCAAAGGTGAAAGATGTGAAGGTTACTCCCCCAAAGGAGAACCAGGGCAAAGGACCTCTTAGTGATAATGTCTGAAGAGATTTGAGGAGGAGGAAGCTTTGATTCACTTGCCAAGAACCATGGGCACCGAGGCATCGTTGTGCTATGGGAAATGCACTCTATATTGAAGTATTCTATTATAGTGAAGAGGAGGAAGAATAAGAGTCGAAAGGAGACACCAAAACTATGGCACCAAGAAAGGATCCACCACCACTAGGGGGTGGAAATGGAGCATTTGCTCCAATTGGAGGAGCCCTTGCATCTTTGTGGGGGGTACCCAAGTATCTAACCTTGAGAGTCTGAGGCACGGTTTAGGGGGAGTGGGTATCAGTATTAATAAACAATGGGGCTACTCACAATTTTATTGATGCCTAGCTAGTGCATAAGAGAAGCATACCTACAGATGATTTTGAAGGATTCTCAGTTTTGGTTCCAAGAGATAGAACCATGCAGTGTGTGATGTATGTTCCAGCATTGACTGTAACTTTGGGGACATACACATTGAGAGATCACTTCTTTTTGGTTGATATTCCTCACACCAATGTGATATTGGGTGTACAGTGGTTGATCACACTAGGGAAGGTCACAACGGATTGGGAGACATTGAAGATGGAACGGACATATAAGAAGAACGGTAAGAACCAAATTATTAGGGGCATGCACACCTATCCAACTTAGGAAGTCTTCGCACATAAGATGTAGGATAATTTTCGTAGAGGAGGCAAGGAAAAATTAGTCTACTCAAAAATGCAGTATATTCTAGACCATTATTCTACAACATTTGGAGGCATTCCACCAGAGAGGCCACCTGACCGGGAGTTTGTTGAAGGGTTCTCACAACTAGCAGCACCACTCACAGATCTAACCAAGAGGGCAGCCTTTGGTGGGATAAACACTACATATATGACATTTGATAGGCTCAAGGAGGTGAGGAGTATTTGTCCAGTGTTGGTATTGTCATATTTCATCCAACCTTTTTTGCTAGAATGTGGTGCTTCTGGGGAGGGTGTTGGCACAACCTTGATGCAGGGAGGCCATACCATAGCCTTTGAGCATCAGAAGTTGCTACCACATGAGAAGGTGTATTCTATATATGAGAAGGATTTTCTAGCCATCATGTAGGAATTGGCCAAATTCAAGAAATATTGGGTAGGCCACATTTCCAAAGTGAAGATTGACCACCAGACTCTTCGGTATTTTCTTGAGAAGAAGCAGTTGCAAGAGAGGAACAAAAATGGGTTAGAATAATCTCGAAATATGAATCTGAGATTGAAAATGTCAAAGGGAATGGAAATGTGGTAGAAGATGCCTTATCACAGGGACCAACAACACTATCATTGATGAGTGTGGATTCAGATTGGGAATCCCAGCTGTTGGTGGACTATTCCAAGGACCGCTTCACATGTGAGGTACTAAATGGGTAGGTGACCGATGAGAGGTATAGAGTGATGGATGAGGTCATCTACTACTGGGACCATATCTTCTTGACTAAATATTCTAAGCTCAAGGAGAAAAATTTGCATGCATCACATGATTCACCCCTCTCAGGCCACCAAAGTTTCACAAAGACATATCAAGCCATTGGGGAGATATTTTCACGGAAGGGTCTTAAGGAGGATGTGCTCCAACATATAAGGGAGTGTGCAGTTTTCCAGAAGAATGAAGAAGAGAACAACCATCCTGCTGGGTTGTTATAGTGACTTCCTTTTTCACGAGGGAAATGGGAGAAAATTTCTATGGACATCATTACCATTTTTCCAATAGTATAGGGTAAGGATTGTATCTTTGTAGTAATTTTTCGACTAACAAAGTGTTCACATTTCTTTTCAATCTCTTCACAGTACACTGCTTTTCAAGTGGCCAAGATTTTCCTTAGATAGGTTTCTAGATTTCATGGTCTTCGTAAGACCATAGTCAGTGATAGAGATAGTTGCTTCATGGATAGCTTTTGGTAGGAGATTTTTTGTTTGGAGGGTACCAAGCTGACACTGAGTACCATTTATCACCCTCGGAGATATGGAAAGTCAGAGGTAATAAACAAGTCACCAGGAATTTACTTGCAAAAATATATTCCGGGGTAGTAGAGGGCATGGCTGTGTTGGCTCCACTTGGGAGAATATTGTTACAGTCCCACATTTCATATGTCGATCATTATGTCTCCATTTTGGGTTCTATATGGTTATGATGCTATATCATTTGTTGAAATGATGTTTGGAGCAAGCAAGGCTCCTAGAGCCAAGGATTGGATCCAAGAGAGTAAGAATATATTCTGTACTCTTAAGGACAAACATTGCTATAGCCCAATATTAGCAGAAGTTATATGAAAATCATGGTCGGGTGGAGGGATAGTTTGAGGTGAATGATTTGGTCTACCTCTATCTTCAGGCTTGCAAAAAATCTACATTGGAGGAGAAGGGGACTAAGAAGCTTAAGCCTCGTTTCTACAAGCCATACAGGGTGATCCGCCATGTTGGGGAAGTAGCATATGAGTTGGAGCTCCCCATTGGTAGTAAGGTCCCCAATTTTTTTCATGACTCATGCCTCAAGAAGGCCTTTGGACAGCATGCATTTTCTACTATGAATCTCCCAGCTATTGATGAAGAGGGACATCTGATTTTACAACGGGAAGCTATCTTGGATACTCAGGAGAGGCATCTAAGGAACGTGGTAATTAAAGAATATCTGATTCGATGGAGGAATCTACAAGATGAGGATGCTACTTGGGGAGGAGAGAATATTTTGTAGCATCCATCCTTACAGTTGCTTGAGGACAAGAAACATTTGAGAGGGTCGGACTATAATATTCCTAATTATATTTTAGCTAGTTAGAAATTAATTTTTTTTGTTAATAAGATAGATGAATAAGAGGGTAGAGGGACCCATAAATCTCTTTAGTAGGAATAAAACCACTTTTAATGTGAGTGTGGATCAATGCATCTAGATAGGATCAAGTTTAATAAGCCACTCCTTGGTGTGAATGGGGGTCAATGCATGTGGATGGGGTCAAGTTGACCAAATCAATAGCGTAGTCATGGAGGTAGTTGAGATAGTGGAGGACAACACAGTCATAATGGGAGGAAGTATCCATGAGAGTAGCATCATTATTGATTAGGACCAAGGGGTGGGGAGTCTCACAAAGAATATAAGGAAGTGGGTGGTATCCATAGAGAGAATTCTAAATATTATTTATGTATAGTCTTTTATGACTTTTTGCACACTTCAACTATTTAGCAGAGTCTGCTGTGCTGTTTAGCACAAGGTTACTTTCGAGTGGAAATCCCACCCTCATCCTTGAGGGACTTAGAGTTCCAAATTATAAGAGGTTATTTTAGCTACATTCCATCATCCGGAATTAGGCCAATATTCAGCCACCTTCAACAGCATAGACTCCTTCAGGAGTTGTGCAATCTAGGAGGGTAGATTTAGTGGAGGGTTAATAGCCCAAGTTTTTGAGCTTATCATCTAGTGAGGGGAGTAGCCCTTCATCCGGAAAGTCAGTGGGGAATATTATCAACTATTTTCTCATCGTATCAGCCACCTCCCAACAGTTACCTAGCTACAGAGTGTAATTCATCCTAGGGCTACATTTTTCATCATTGGTATTTCCAGAAACCCTTTCTGGGTTATGTTGGAATTGTGCTAGAAAGCCCAGATATTTAATCTCGGATTTGTCTGAGCACCCTATCAGAATATATACACATTCCTAGTTTCCAGGTGCAGTTATTTAATGTGGGATTACACAGTCATATCCTCCCAACAGTTTATGCAGCAGCAATGTTTCATGTCTTGGTGATTTGGGTCATTTCAAGCTTGTTTTTCCTAGCTTGAGTGTCTCTTCCTCAAGATATTGTACTTCATTTTTGCTATCATATATAATAAAATGGCTTAGTGACGTGCTCATGTTTTTATGTTTACTACTTTTTCCAGTTTTATGTTCAATATTCCTATTTTTCCCGTTTTGGAATATTACATAGATAAAGGAGACCCAAGGGAATACAAACAAAGATATATTGACCTTTTCAAGGAGTACATGGATGTGTTTAATTAGTCATATGAGGATTTTAACACTTTTTTCAATAGTGTCACACATCACAAAATTCCTTTAAAAATTGGAGTTAATCCATATAAGTAGAAGCTCAAGCGTATTAATCCTATGCTACTCCCATCAATTGAAAAGGAGGTGAAGACACTATTATAGGCTAAGATAATTGTACCTTTTAGGTACTCATACTAGGTAGAAAATATAGTCCCAGATAGGAAGAAGAATAGTGACATAAGGTTATGTGTATATTTCAGAAATTTGAATAAGGTCTCACTGGAAGATAACTATCCTTTACCTAAATGGATTACATGCTGCAAAAAGTGGTTGGGTATGCCCGAATGTCCATCATGGATGGTTTATCTGGATACAACCAAGTCATTTTACACCCTGAGGATCAGAATAAAATAAATTTTACTACACCATGGGTAACGTTTATGTATTCCAGAATGCCTTTGGCCTCATAAATGTTGGAGCTACTTTCCAAACGGCAATGGATGTTAGTATGAATCTTGATTTGAGGTCTACGAAAAAATACCACTTTAGCTGCGCATAAAAAACATCCCTAACAGTAGAAATGACTGCTAATATATTCAGAGCTGCAGTTAAATGATCAAGACAAATGCTGCAAAAATCTATATCTATGCATTAGAAGACATTAAATAGTAGAAAAATAAGATTTACTCCATAGAACCAATAGACAAGAGAAGAATATATCCAATGAAATTTTTGTTAATGGCACCTAGGAGGAAAACACAAGAGGGTGTTCCATGTTCTCCTCAATGGGATGGGTTCTTGTAAGTCCTCAGCACTTCAGATTTATAATTCCTCTCTCTTGATGGTGTAGAAAACCCAGACAAAAATGGAAAAATATGGCTATGATAATGGATCAATAGCCAGACTAAGAGTTGAGATCCAGAGTGATATTTAGGCAACAAAAGGTGACAAATGAATGGGAAAACCCTTCTATTTATAAAAAAATATTGAGTTGGTCTAGATATTGGTACATAATTAAAATATTATTAACCAAATCAAGATCCAACTTTTATGGAATATTTTATTATATTTGTTGGAGGGAAAAGGAATTTGACTCGATTCAAATCCCCTTATTTGTAAATAATAAATAAATAAATGATTTATTTATCATTTTAAGGATATGGTTGAGTCATAACCAAATAAATACAAATTTATTTAATTATTTAAGGGAGATTTAGTCATATTTAACAAAGAATATTATTTAAGTAATGTTTAAATAATTATTCTTAGAAAATAATAAGATAATTAATGATTTATCTAATTAATTTCCCTATTTTGGGTTAAATATAACCAGGAATATTAATTAAATTGTTGTTTAACTAATTATTCCTTGAGGAAAATCAAACAAATATGGATTTGTTTAATGTTTCCCTGTGGGGTTTCCTGTTTAGACCATAAAAAACTTAATAAAGGTGGTTTACTAAGTTATTTTTCATAGTGAATGCGATTTTACTTGGGGTAAAATTGGTCTTACTTGGTGTACTTGGGTCCATCTAATAACAATGGATTAGATGACCAAAAAATGGTGTAACAGATTTCCCCCTAGTGTGTGAGCGTTAGGAGCTAATCATATGACAGAAGTATGTTATAAGAACTCAATCACTAGACAACAATGGGGAAGTCAAAGAGAGAGGTTTGTAAGGTAGACCAAAATGCTAAAATAAGTAGACCCTGAGGAGGTGACTTGCAGGTGCGACAAGTCTTTTTGATAAGTGAGTACCTGCTATAGGCGATGGGGGAGGCATACCTATGCCCGCCGAGGAAAAAGTAAAAACAAGAAGGCGTCCGAAAAACCACAAGACAACATAATGCTGGAATAAACATGAGATAGATAAATAACACGATAATGAATCCCACATACATATTGTGCCTGGGATAACATCCAGGACTTGTACAAAGATATCTGAGTACATGAGATATAAATGCAACCCAGATGCCCCAAAAATAGGAAAGGGCTCTAAAAATATGACTGATACATGCAAACAAAAAGGCGCTGCAAGTGGCTGAGGCTGACATCATCAAATCTATGGAGCTGCATCGAAGGCTGTAATGAAGATGTCATCTGAGTGTGTGGGGGACTACCTATAGGGCCACCTCCTCATGAGGGTTGAGACATCTCACACACACCCAGGAATCATCGATGTTAGCTACTGCATCACTGAACCATCAATTATATGGATCTCGATCATTTTTAAAGGAGCTGGAGCTGAGAAACAATTAAGTCAAAGGGAAATAAGGAGTCCCTTTGCCTGATCCGAGGCACCGAACAAGAGTGGAAGCTGGAACCAAGGTACACCTGCCCTCTAGACCTATCTTCTGGAATGAATGAGATGATGTCGACAGAAGGAGGTCCACCATAGGTGAGGCAATAAGGGATCCTAAACTAAGGCATGAGAGAAAATAGTAGGGTGACTAATGGACTGACACCGATGATGATGATGAAATGGGAGGGACTGAGTAGCGAATGGACGACTTCCCTTGTTAGAGAATAAATGGCATGGATGACCTGGCAGTGACTGACACAATATCATGAGGGATCGGGGACAGTGGGACTGAAGGCCATAATGTGTGACACGATAGAAGGACCAAGCAATGAAGGATGGAGAACTATGGCGGGATGCGAAGGGACTCGGGATAGACTCCATGAAAGTAATGATGACTGAACTCAGATGCTCTAAGAAAGGGTGACTCGATGGTGCTGCCACACAGAAAAAAGGGTCCAATGGGGACCATCAAAGCATGAGTACAAGATGGTAACTCACGATGAAAGTTGACACGAGTGTGGAAAAGTATGGGGGCAACATGGTGCCCCTCGTACGAGTGTTGCAAGTGAAGAAATTCGATTTTGAGGAAGTGTGAAGTGGCGCTTCTTGGACAAAATGTGTCCTGGTGAAGTATCAAATCACAACAAGCTAATAGATACCCATTTGAGGGCTTGGTGGGATATTTCCAATGGTATAGATGGTTCGTCAAACAGAGCTACAGTTTGGTCACAATAAGCGAAAGAAAAATCAGGGGTTTTCTTTTAATAAGACATTTTCCTTCCAAATTCACTTATTTGCTGGTGGAGCTGTGGTGAATATCGTGAGGAGAGGAGGCCTTAAATCTTACGGCGGTTGTAGCGGATAAACCAATTGTTGGAATTTAAGATCTGACAGTTGTAGGTAAGATGCCTCATCCTACTTTTCATTTTAGTGAGTTGAAAGTTCAGCTTAGGTACCCAGAGCTCATGAACAGGGCAGGTCGTACTTTTCTTGGGGTCTGTTCTACGACCTGGGTAGTAAGTACTAGGCAGAAAACTGCTACCTGTCCCAGGGAAGGACCTAGAAAGTGTGACCTGTCAGAGAAAGGGGGTTTCATTTTTTTTATGGGCTGAGATCCGGGATTTTATGGTTGAGGGGCATGGGTACCCCCAGGCATGTTATGGACATGCCAAAATGTATTTAGAAAAAGGGAGATCTAAACATATTTTAATGATGTGGTGATCCACTTGTTTTTGGTATGGTTATGCAGTTTGAGAAAGGAAATAAATGATTACCAATCTATTTTGGTACTGCATATATGAATCAAATGGATTTAAGTTTCTGGGTTGGCATACATGGTGTTGTTATCCCAAAGGTAGGATTTGGGGATAATGGACTGATGTTCTCCCAGAAAACTCATAGTTTGGTCAACCACAATGTATATGAGACTGGGTTGTTGATGAAATATGAAGGAATTATGAGGGGTATCATCCCTATAGCGATCTTGAAGTCATATGGGACTCTATAGGTTCTTCTAAATGTGTAAGAATAATGGGACTAGAGTTGACACGACTAGATTCACTAGGAGAGTTATGGAGAATTGCTTCTCCTGGTCTCTCAAATATGGGTGCCCCCTTACCCAAATATTGGGTGTCAATGTAATGGCCACAAGGTGCATGTGGTTCGAATGCATGAGTTCAATGTAAGGGGGGATAGATAAAGTTAGGGGTGGTGACTGCTTCCACAATTTTGTCATCGTAATAGAGGATGGGGTGACTGGTGAAAGAAATACCTGTTACACCATTTTTTGGTCATCTAACCTATTATCATTAGATGGACCCAAGTACACCATGTAAGACCAATTTTACCCTAAGTAAAATTGCCTTCACTATGTTAAATAACTTAATAAACCACATTTATTAGGTTGTTTATGGTCAAAACAGGAAACCCCAAAAGGAAATATTAAACAAACCTATATTTGTTTGATTTTCCTCATGGAATAATTAATTAAACCATAATTTAATTATTATTCCCAGTCATATTTAACCAAAAATCAAAGAAATTAATTAGATAAACCTTTATTTATCTTATTATTTTCTAGGAATAATTATTTAAACCTTATTTAGATAATATTCCTTGTTAAATATGACCAAATCACCCACAAATAATTAAATAAATCATTATTTATTTAATTATCTTACAACCACTTCCTTAAATAATTAAATAAATCATTATTTATTTGATTATCTTCTAACCGCTTCCTTAAAAAGATAAATAAATCATTTATTTATTTATTTTTGACAAATTAAGGGATTTGACCCAAGTCAAATACCTTTTCCCTCCACCAAATATAATAAAATATTCCATAAAAAGTGGATCTAGATCTGGTTAACCCATGCACCAAGATCTAGAATGACCCAATATTTTGTTATAAATAGGAGGGTTTTTCCTACCATTCTTCACCTTTTGTTGCCTATTAGATCACTCTGGATCTATACACTTGGTCCCATTTTTCCATCATTTGTTGTGTGAGCTCCCATTGAGCTCTATTCTTTGCATTGGGTTTTCTACACCAACAAGAGAGAAAAATCTTAGATCTGAAGTGCTGAGGACTTCCAAGAACCCATCCCATTGAGGAGAATTGGATACGCCTTCTTGTTTTCCTCCCAAGTGCCCAATTAATACAAAAATTCTTTCAAAAATTGTTCTTGTCTTGTCTATTGGTATATGGAGCAAACCCTTGTTTTTACTGCTTAATGTCTTTCCATGCATAGATCTGGTTTTTTGCAGCTCTTTTCATGTTCAACTAACCGCAGATCTGAAGATATTGGCAGCCACTTTTGTTGTTAGGGCTATTAGTTATGCGTAGCTAAAGTGGTCCTTTTTCGTACACTTCGACAAAGAATTCATACTAACAAATGGCGACTCCACACGGGTTTTAAATTACGACCGCTGTCGTTTTTCATATTCCTGCATATCCAGCTACTTCAGACCCTAGGGTTTCTTTTCAGCTGTTTATTTTCCTGTTTTTATGTTGTTTTTCTCACATAAAACCCTAAAACATTAAAATTTTTAACTTCCATGTGTTTCTGGCCCTATTGCGCAGGTAAGCGACACCAGCCGCAACTGAGACGGCAACTTTTCCGAAAATATGCCGCCGAGACAACCGGAACGGGAGGTCGCACTTTTCAGCCCAATAAGTGTGACCTAGACCTCCAGGTCGCACTTTTCAGCCTCTTTTCTGTGACCTGCACTGAAAACAGGTTAGAACCTATGACCTTCCAATTTTTCAGTGGTTTTTCTACAATTTTCTGGGTTTTGCTGAAGCTTCTGTCAGGGTTTTCCAGCCTCTGTCTCAGCCCGCTTTGACCTAGTTCTGATCTGTTTTTACTCATCTAAGTGGGAACCTAGCCCCCTAGGGTTTCAGTACCCTCCACTTTTTGTGGAAGAATTTTAGCTCTTTTAGCCGTCTATTTTTCAGAGTTTCAGCCTTCCCTTTTTCAGATCTGAAACCTCCTCTTCAGATCCCTTTAAATCAGCCTTTCTTCCTTTCAAATCACCTCTTGTCATTTTTTTTGGACCTCTTTTTAGGACCTCCTCCCTGTCCTTTCCGTTTTTTGCTGATTTCCCCCCTTTTTTCCAGCCACCTTGCCTCTGTCTCTTGGCTGTGATCTACACCTCTTTTCAGCAGCTTTATCCTTTAGATCCCTATCCCTCCCGACCTTCGATCTATTGGCCTCTTTTCCGTGTGTTTTCCCTAGATTTTTCCCCTTTTTTTAGATTAGTTTCGAGAGACCCACCTTCTTGGGTTCGCTAGATGCACAAGTAGCTGTTAATTTTCTGTTATTTCAGCATTATATACTGTTCTGTGCAGATTTATTTTCAGTTACGCAGCACACTTTTTTCTCGCTCTCAAAATGGAAAGGGTTTAAAAATTAAAATTAACGCACGCCACACACTGACCCTAAGTGAAGAAGCACCTGGTTAACACCTCCTGGAAAAGACTCTAAAATCAATTGTCACTGCACCTTTTCTGCCCTTGACCTCACTTGATTCTGTCCCTTTCTGCCCTTGTCGGTTTCCTTCTTCCCGTCATCATTGCACCCCCAAGGCGCCTTTCCCAGAGACTTCTTGGCCTTCACCCTTAGTTTCCGGTCGATCGACCTGCTCCGTCCCACCGTCGTCGAGCCAGTCCTCCTCCGAGTCCGCACTCCGACTCCTCTTCTGATTCATTGGGTTCTCCTTCTCCTCCTGGTTCCCCCCCTGTCACCTTCACCATGTCTGGTCCAGGGCCTAACGTTAGCGGTGCTCCAGGCCCTAATGCCGGAATCACTACTAGCGGAACCGCCACAGGAACTACCTCGGCCATACCCTTGCTGCCGTACATTGCAGGCCTCAGCCTCCCCGATTTCAATCAATTGATTAATGACCCTATCCGCCACGATTTTGGTTGGCCTGCTATGCCAACCAAGCTCCCCTCCGACATCCCTAAGTTCGAAGGCCTTGCTGGAGAAGATCCAACCAATCATGTCCGATCTTTCCACATGTGGTGTTCCTCCAATTCCATTACCGATGACTCCATCCGTCTTCGTTTGTTCCAATGCACACTTACCGGCGAAGCTTCTAAATGATATGTTGAACAAGCCACCTCTTCCCATACCACCTTTGCGACCCTTGCCCAAGCCTTTTTATCTTATTTCCATCTCCCTCTCTGATACGATACTGGCACGGAGCTCTTGACTTCATTCAAGCAAACCTCTTCGACCCGCCTTTCCGCCCATGTTCAGGAATGGCGACGAAGACGGAGCTTATGTCGAGCCCCCCCTTCGAAGATCGGGTTTACATGGACTGGTTCCTTTGCACCCTCTTAGCTCCTATCGGCAAAGATGTCGCCTCTCACTTTCCTCAAACTGAAGAAGCCGCCCTCCAAATAGCCTTGAAATATGACCTGATCTACGCTCAATCTGGTTATGTTTATATCGTTCTTCCTGACCTCCCCAGGCCCGGCGGCGCTAACGCCCCGGGGGCATCTCATTCCGCCGACGGTATCGTTGGAGCCCTTTCCCATCCGTACGCTCAACCTCCTATGGGCTATGGTCTCCCTCAGGGAGGGGCCAACACCTCTAGCACTCTTCCCCCTCCCGGTAGCATGTATCTAGGATATGGCATGCCTCCTCCTTTTTCCCAACCTCCTGCTTACCTCAATGTTGCCCAACCTAACCATTACCTTTATCCGCAGCCTGGTGCGCCAGCTCCTCCAGCATATGCGCTTCCATCTCCCTTGCCTCCTCAAAACCCGCAACAGCACTTACAGCCTCCTCCAGGGCAAGTATTTGCACAGCAGGGCGCGACTAATCCCCCTTCTTCTCAAAGAAGGCGGAGAGGCAATCAAAACCAATCTGCCCCTGGTACCGAAGTGGACCCAATCTGGGTGTGGACCTAACAACGCAACCAACGGCAGGGCACTCGGCCCCAAGCGGACGAGCCGCCGCTGAGCAGCCTTCGTCGTGCAGTGTTTATGGTCATTACACCCACGATTGTCCCCTCTTACCCCAGATGCGGTAGATGTGGGAGTCTCAAGCCACATTGCATGAACAACACGCCTCCCCTCATGCTCCTCCTAATGTGGCCACTACCCAACCAGCTGTGTTTACTGATCCCTTCCCTCAGCAAGGATTCGTGGCTACCCAGCAGCACGATAAGGGTCGCCACTCACCCCGCTGGTTCTACGATTGCAGGATCCCCTTATGATGCACTCAGTCCTTCCCCGAACACTTCACCATGCCTTCAAACTCGGTCTCGCTAGTACCCCAAGCCTCCTGCTCAGTCTGCCCCCGAGCCTCCTTCTTCAGGTTCTACAGAGCCTCTTTCGACATCTAGTGGCCCCTTACATATCCCTCAACCCAAAGTTGAGGTTCATAACAAGATTCCTAAGGGACCCCTACATCGAAACGCTGCTTCCGGTCGAGCTTCTCATTCGTATAGTATAGTAGATGATTTGGCGCAATCTCCTGCTGCCATTTCCACACTGGAACTCCTCCAGTCATGCCCTTCCCAAAAGAAGGCTCTACTATCTTCCGTGGGCGCTATAGATCCTGTTGATGACCAAATGATTTTTTTCGATGCCACTCAATCGGACCATCCTCCTCTCCCTCCTTCCGTCGCCTTCCAAATCCCAGTCAAAATCCGGAATGCCAACGTTTCCCGGTGTATAATTGATGAGGGGGCATCCACCTGCATGATGTCCGCTTTGGTTTGGAAGCAACTCGGATCCCCTGAGTTGGCCCCTTCCATGATCACCCTCCGAGCGTGGGATGACCATGCCTCCCAGCCCATTGGCCTATTTCGTAATTGTCCTATCACACTCACCGGTAAGACTATTTGCGTTGACATCGAAGTCATAGACGCCCCGCTAGACTACAACATTCTATTGGGGCGAAGCTACACCTATGCTATGTCTGCTGTCCCATCCGCGGTTTTCTGCAAGGTGTCTTTCCCCCATAATGGAAAGATAGTCACCATTGACCAGTTGACATATCATGAGCCAAAATCTCAGACCTCACCTGAGACGACCATCTCTTCTGTAGCCAACAAGCAAACCGTCGACTCCTTGACCAGTGTCTCCCCCGGCATCTACAAAGATTCCTCTTTGCTCAGAACCTTCCCTGGTCTTCCTCCTCCTATCTCTGACCCCAGCTCATCGAATGTTTGCATGATGCAATCGTCTCGGGCTGCTCTCAAGAAACCTGCTTCGGCTAGTCAGCAACCTTGCCCTCCGCAACCTACTCCTAGCCCTTCACCTGCAGTTGGTAGTCATGAGCCTCTTTATCCTCCTGGCACGGTTCCTCCAAGCCTTTGCCATTTAGGAGCCGTCCCACCTGGCCATTACCCCTCTGGTCAGATACCGTTCCTAGCTCCCCCACCAGGAGTATACACGGTACCGGTCATGGCCACCCTCTCTCTTCCTAACTTAACCCTTGGGATTCCCGTCTGGTACCATGATCCTCCAGCCGCAACCCCGCCTGGTCAACCCAAACCTTATATTTCTTTGACCCCGGTTCAACCGGTCCCCATGACTTCTCCCGCTGCAATAGTGCCTCAGTCACCTCAACAGGAACCTCCTCCTGTCGCGACCGCTTCGGGTAAGAAGGGAAAAACTCGCAAGGGGGCATCAAAGGACAAGGCTACCCCGACAAACCCTGCCCCTCCTCGGCCTCCAAAGTGTACCATCCAGTGTGCTTTGTGTGATGTTGTCGGCCACGCCACCCATACCTATCCTGGATTGCTTCATCTCAAGCCCATGGTTAATGTCACGTTCCCTGAGTCCACGGTCCCGGAAGCCTTTGTTCCTTCCGCGACCACGCTCAAGATCCCAAAGACTATTCACACCAACCGCCCCTGTGCTTTGTGTGATCTCCATGGCCATTACACCCATCTTTGTCCCCACCTCGAGGATTTCCGCCCCTGTCTAGCCTCGGTCCACCAATTCGAGGCCAAGCGCAATGAGTCCACCTCTCCCCTATTTGCGCATTCTGCGTCAGTAGAACTACCAGATATGACTGCTCCCATTAACATTCCCCCTCCTGATGTTGAGATGACGGAGCCTTCGTCCACCATTTTCTACCTATCATCATCCATGAGACCCTCGGGGAACATTCCATCTGAATCCTCCCCTGTTGTTTCGCTTGACCTGCCTTCAGCGATCATCTTGGGCTCAAAATCGGTAGATCCTTTATCTACTTACTCTTCGGTCACCCTTGTGACGATGCACATGTGAACCTCTCTTCTCATGATGATGATTCGGGTCACGTCACCACGTCAGGTGGTCTTTCTTCCACCAGTCACCCCATCTTCTATCACGATGACGACATTATGGAAAAAATTCCCACCCCTGACTTTATCTATTCCCCCTTACATCGAACCCATGCGTTCACACCACATCCACCTTGTGGCCATTACATTGAAACCCAATGTTTGGGTAAGGGGGCACCCACATTTGAGAGACCAAGAGAAGCAATTCTCCACAACTCTCCTAGTGTATCTGGTCGTGTTGACTTTAGTCCCAGTATTCTTCCACATTTTGAAGAACCTCTAGAGTCCCATATCACTTCAGATCACTCTAGGGATGATACCCCTTATCATTCCCTCATCTTACATCAGCAACCCAGTCTCTTAGACATTATTGTTGACCAACCTATAGCTTTTCTATGAGAGCATCAGTTCATTATCTCCAAATCCTCTTTTTGGGATAGTGACACCAGGTATGCCAACTTGGAAACTTAAAGTCCATTTGATCCCTATATGCAGTACCAAAAGAGATTGGTAATCCTCCATTTCCTTTCTCAAAACTGCATAACCATAATGAGAACAAATGGCACACCACATCATTTAAATGTGTTTAGATTCCCATTTTTCTAAATACATTTTGGCATGACCACACCATGCTCGGGGGCACCTATGCCCCTCAACCATAACCCTCCTCACCTAGTTTTTGGAGAGGAGGTTGTCTTACCAATCGAGTGTGAAATCCCTTCCCTTCATCTGGCTGTTGAACTTCTCCCTGAAACTCATCCTCTAGAACAACGACTTATCATGCTTGAGCATGCCTCTAAAGACCGCCGTGTTGCATTGCAAACCATGGAAGCGGCCAAGAAACGCACCAAAGCTTAATATGACCGAAAAGTCTAGCCTCGTCCTTTTCACAAAGGCGACCTTGTTCTAGTATATGACCAGGCCCATGATGTCCTTGGTCACGGGAAGTTCGACTCATTATGGCTAGGCCCTTACATCATCAGTAAGGATCTTGGTAAGGGGGCATACCTTTTAGAGGACTTCGAAGGCAATCCTCTTCCTAATCCTCGTAATGCACTCTATCTTAAGAAATATTACCCTTAGCATTTCCCTTCTAAGATGCGTGTTTTATGTTCTGTTAGATAGCCATCGTCTTTTTTGTACTTTCATCCTTCGCCAGGACCTATTTTTTCCATGAAGGATCACTTCACCTCTCCTTCAAATCGAACTTCCTCACTTACAACACTTGTACTTGGGGCACCATTTTTCCTCCTTACTTGTCTTTGTTCGTGTCGATTTTCGTCATGAGTTACCATCTTGTACTCATGTTTTCATGGTCCCCCATTGGGCCTTTACTGTGTGGCAGCACCATCGAGTCTCCCTTGTTTAGAGCATCCAAGGTGAGTCATCATCGCATTCATGGAGTCTATCCCGAGTCCCTTTGTACCCTGCTATAGCCCTCCACCCTTCATTGCTTGGTCTCTCTCTTGTGTCGCACATTATGGCCTCCAGTCCCACTGTCCCCTATCCCTTATGATATTGCGTCAGTCGCTGCCATGTCATTCATGCCCTTTATTCTCTACCAAGGGAAGTCATCCATTCGCTACTCAGTCCCTTCCATTTCACCATCATCATTAGTGTCAGTCTGTCCGTCGCTCTACTATTTTCTCTCGTGCCTTAGTTGAGGATCTCTCATTGCCTCACCTATGGCGGACCTCCTTCTGTCGACATCAGCTCATTCATTCCAGAAGCCGGGTCTAGAGGGCGGTGTACCTTGGTTCCAGCTTCCACTCTTTTTCGGTGCCTCGGATCAGGCAAAGGGATCTCTCATTTCCCTTTGACTTGATTGTTTCTCCACTCCAGCTCCTTTCAGCATGACCGAGATCCATATACTTGATGGTTCAGTGATACAGCAGCGGCTCTTGATGATTCCCGGGTGTGTGTGAGATGTCTCAACCCTCATGAGGGGGTGGCCCTGCAGGTAGCCCCCCACATGCCCGGATGACCTCTTCTTTGCAGCCTTCGATGCAGCTCCAGATATTTGATGATGTTGGTCATAGCCACCTGTAGCGCCTCTTCGACTTGCATGTATCAGTCAGATTTTGTGAGCCCTTCCCCATTTACAAGGGGCATTTGGGTTGTATTTGTATCTCATGTACTCAGATATGATTGTACAAGTCCTGGCTGTTATCCCAGGCAAAACATGTATGTGGGATTCCTCATTGTATTTTTATCTGGCTTATGATTATGCCAGTTGTACTTTATGGTTCGGTCCCTTGTTTATTGGACACACTATTCTTTTGTACTTTGTCTCGGCGGGCATAGGTATGCCTCCCCCGCCGCCTTCAACACAGGTACCCTCTCATAAAAAGAGACTTGTTGCACCTGCGAGTCTCGTCTCCTCAAGGTCTAGTCCTTCAGCACACTATCTACCTCACATTTCTCTCTCTGACATCCCTTTTGTTGTCTAGTGATTGTGTTCTTACAACGTACTTCGGTCATACGATTTGCTCCTGACACTCGCACGCTAGGGGGCAATCTGTTACACCATTTTTTGGTCATCTAACCTATTATCATTAGATGGACCCAAGTACACCATGTAAGACCAATTTTACCCTAAGTAAAATTGCCTTCACTATGTTAAATAACTTAATAAACCACATTTATTAGGTTGTTTATGGTCTAAACAGGAAACCCCCAAAGGAAATATTAAACAAACCTATATTTGTTTGATTTTCCTCATGGAATAATTAATTAAACCATAATTTAATTATTATTCCTAGTCATGTTTAACCCAAAACAAAGAAATTAATTAGATAAACCTTTATTTATTTTATTATTTTCTAGGAATAATTATTTAAATCTTATTTAGATAATATTCCTTGTTAAATATGACCAAATCACCCACAAATAATTAAATAAATCATTATTTATTTGATTATCTTTCAACCACTTCCTTAAATAATTAAATAAATCATTATTTATTTGATTATCTTCCAACCACTTCCTTAAAAATATAAATAAATCATTTATTTATTTATTTTTGACTAATCAAGCGATTTGACCCAAGTCAAATACCTTTTCCCTCCAACAAATATAATAAAATATTCCAGAAAAGGTGGATCTAGATTTGGTTAACATTATTTTAATCATGCACCAAGATCTAGAATGACCCAATATTTTGTTATAAATAGGAGGGTTTTTCCTACCATTCTTCACCTTTTGTTGCCTATTAGATCACTCTCGATCTATACACTTGGTCACATTTTTCCATCATTTGCTGTGTGAGCTCCCATTGAGCTCTATTCTTTGCATTGGGTTTTCTACACCAACAAGAGAGAGAAATCTTAGATCTGAAGTGCTGAGGACTTCCAAGAACCCATCTCACTGAGGAGAATTGGATACGCCTTCTTGTTTTCCTCCCAGGTGCCCAATTAATACAAAAAATCTTTCAAAAATTGTTCTTGTCTTGTCTATTGGTATATGGAGCAAACCCTTGTTTTTACTGCTTAATGTCTTTCCATGCATAGATCTGGTTTTTTGCAGCTCTTTTCATGTTCAACTAACCGCAGATCTGAAGATATTGGCAACCAATTTTGTTGTTAGGGCTATTAGTTATGCGTAGCTAAAGTGGTCCTTTTTCGTACACTTCGACAAAGGATTCATACTAACAATACCATCTGACGTGGCGAAGCTACCTGACTCATCATCTTGAGAAGAGAGGTCCACATGCACATCGTCGCAAGTGGTGATAGACAAATAATCAGATAAAGGATCTAATGATGTTGAGCCTAGGGTGATCGCTAAAGGGAGGTCAAGCGAAACATCATGGGAAGTCTCCAAGGGGACTTCTACCAAGGGCTCATGGATGATGATAGGTAGAAAATGGTGGGCGAAGGCTCCGTCATCTTGACATCAGGAGGGGGAATGTCAATGGGAGAATTCGTGTCCTCTATTTTTTCCGAAGCAAAACGCACAAATAAGGGAGAGGTGGACTCGTTGCACTTGGCCTTAAATTGGCGAACCGCTTCCAAAGAGGAGCATTACTCTTCAAGGTGGGGACAAAGGTGAGTATAGTGGCCATGGAAATCACACAAAGTGCAAGGGTTATTTGTGCACAAAGACTTGAGTTTCGGGACTGAATCTGGTATAGTGACATATACCTCTAGGATATCAGACTCCGGAAACGTCTCATTGACCATGGACTTAAGGTGAGGCAACTCCGGACAAGTATGGGTGGCGTGGCTAGTGACATCACATAGAGCACACTAGATGGTATGATTTGGAGGCTGAAAAGGGGCAGGGTTTGTCGAGGCAGCCTTTTCTTTTGATGCCCCCTTGTGAGCTTTGCCCTTCTTACGCGAAGCAGTCGCAACAGGAGGTGGTTCCTGTTGAGATGACTGAGGCACTGTTACAGCGGGATAGGTCATAGGGACCGGTTGAACTAGGGTCAAAGAAATATGAGGTTTGGGTTGACCAGGCGAGGTAGCGGCCGGAGGATCAAGGTACCAGACAGGAATCCCAAGGGTCATGTTAGGAAGAGAGAGGGTGGCCATAATAGGTACTATGTACACTCCTGGTGGGGGAACTAGGAATGGTATCTGACCAAAGAGGTAATGACCAGGCGGGATGGCTCCAAGATGGTTAAGGCCGGAGGAACCATTCCAGGAGGGTAAGGGGGGTCATGAGTACCAGCTAAAGGTGAAGGGCTAGGAGAAGAAGGTTCATAAGGCTGATCAAAGGACATCATGAGAATCTGGTAATCAGGGGAACCAGATGGAAGAGATTGAGTGGCCACCTGACCTTCAGCTAGTTGGGTAGCCACAAATCCCTGATGTGCATCCACCTGCACCTGAGGGGGCAGTGACTGCTATTGCGGGGGTTGAGCAGGGGAGGGAGGTGGTGGTGCTGATGCGGAAGGAGTTGGAGCACCAAGCTATGAATATGGATAAGGGGGTTGGGTAACAGTGTGGTAAACAGGAGGTTGGGCCAAAAGAGGAGGCATGTCATATCTTGGATACATGCTACTGGGAGGGGGAAAAGTGGGCGGGATGCCGGCCCCCCCCCCCCCCCCCCCCCCCCCCAAGGAAAACCATAACCCATGGGAGGTTGAGCGTATGGATGAGAGAGAGTTCCAACGATACCGTCGGTGGCATGAGGTGCCCCCGGTGCGTTGGCACCACTGGGTCTAGGGAGATCAGGTAGAACAATATAAACATAACCCATCTGAGCATAGATCAGGTCATATTTTAACGCCATTTGGAGGGCTGCTTCTTCAGTTTGAGGAAAATGCAATGCGACATCTTTCCCGATAGGAGGCAAGAGAGATGTAAGGAGCCAGTCCATGTAGACACAGTCTTCGAAGGTAGAGGATTGACATAGGCTCTTTCTTCTCTGCCATTCCAAGACATGATCGGATAGGCGGGTCGCAGATGATTGATGGAAAGAAGTCAAAAGTTCGATACCAGTGTCATAACGAAGGGGAAGGTAGAAGTAAGATAAAAAATCCTGGGCAAGAGTCGCAAAGGTGGTATGAGAGGAAGTGGCTTGATCAACATACCACTTAGAAGCTTCACCTGTAAATGTTCGTTGGAACAACCGAAGATGGATAGAGTCATTGGTAATGGAGTTAGATGAACACCACAAGTGGAAAGATCAAACATGATTTGAAGGATCTTCTCCAGCAAGGCCTTCAAACTTTTAAAAGTTAGAAGGGAGCTTTGTTGGCATAGCAGGCCAACTAGCGTCATGGTGTATAGATTCGTTTATCAACCAGTCCAAGTTGGGGAGGCCGAGGCATGCCATGAAGGGGACCAAGGGTGCAGCCGGGGTAGTGTCTGTAGCGTTCCCACTAGTGGTATTCCCAGTGTTGTACCTTAAGAGACAATCCCTTAGCTTTGATAAGGAATCAATGCTTAAGACATTTTATAATTATGTCACAAATTTTTTATGTCTTTGTTTTATTAACCCTCAAGTATTTATAATCACACCCTTAAATATCAAATATTATGAATGCTTTGCAATGCTACCATCTATTAATGTTGAACGAAATGACTGGAAGAAAATGTAAGGAGAACTCCAAACTAATATGTTATTTTATACAGAAAATACCATTCCAAACTTCAGAAGAAACATGTGAAAGAAATAGTTAAAACAAAGGAGCGCCAATTAAGGTTTTTAACTCTTATACACAGAAGTAAGAAGAGATCTTCTACTCATAACCTTGTTTTATTCATATAAGGAAATACATAATGAAAACTGGAATACATTTCAACATAAACAAATTGCCAGAAATTTTCTTACTCATTCATTAATCTTTGAATCTTTGAGTACAAAAATATTTGTCCAGGAGGTCCAAAACTCGAAACCTTCCTTCCTCATGGAAATTACATTAAATAAAATAAAAAGAAGTTTGGAACTGCTGTAACCAATTCTAACTACCAAAACTACTTCATGATTTCGAAGGCTATCTATCACATGCCTTGAAAATGTCTTTTTACAATTACATTGACTTCAGAAAATAACATAAAGTAAATATCCTAATCTATAGGAATTGCTAATGAAGTGGCTTCTTTTCCTTGATCAACTGATTTGTCTTTCTTTGCTACTGATCCCTTTGGCAAGTCAATAGTCCAAGCTCGACACTTTTTCCATATTTCTACCTTCGTCTTGGATGAATGTGTCAGATTGTGATACTCCAATATGAATGTAGTAATTTGGTCATAAGATGGCCTTTCAGAGAAAAGAGTTTTTTCCTTCCACAAGAGTTGAAAATGTCTTTACAAGAAGTTGACCATTGTCTCTCCTTTAAGTACCTGAGTCTTCTCATGCCTATTGTCAATCTTGATTTTTTTCATCACCAGAAAATTCTCATAAGAGCTCCATGGTGGAAGATTCCCCTCATCTCCCCAACATGATGGCAGGCCTACCCTTGTCATTTTATCAAAATATTTATCAAATTCACTTACTTCTTCTTTGATTTCTATTAATTTCTTTTTGCAACCTTTCTGAGATCATTCTTGATAATCATTTTATTAATCTCCACTGCATACAACATTCTATCCTGCATATCATTCTCCTCTAATTCCCGATCTGATTTGGAATTGATATAATCAATAAATCTTCTAGCCCAAATTGCTTTGTTAATCCCTTTCTGCTTATCGGACATAATCGGTTCTTCACACTCCACAATAAGGCTTTTTTATTTTAAAATAATCATTAGGAAGAACCAATTGGACTTCATTTCTGAGATGATATCAGTCCAAATGATATCCTTAGCTTGTATTAATGACACATTACCTTTCATCCTTTCTTTGAGATTATTGATCTCAGCTTCAACATTCCTGCGATCCATTTTGTATTTATCAATGTGATTTTGTAAAAAAATTGCAGTCTGCTTCACTTTGGAAAGTTCTTCATCCTTCTACATAAGTTGCTGCAACAACTTCGCTTTTTCCTTCTCTACCTCTACAACCTCTGCAGCCATTGAGTGTTCACCAGTAGGTAACGTCAATTTCTTCCTTAATGTAGATATCTCTACTTCAACACTTTGCAAGAATTTCTACACCAATCTTAACAATAATCTTCTTCAACTCTTCATTTTGGACTGTTAAGGCTCTTGAATTGGCCTTTTCTAGCTTCAATTGTTTGATAACTTTCCCTAACATGTTTTCAGCTTTAACTACCATTGCATTTGTCTTTGTGAGATCATTAACAATCAATTTCCCAGTCTGCATATGCAAATTCATTTTTTCCATTAGTGGAATATTTTTAACATCCATAGTCACATTTACATTATTAAAGTTGTTTGAGGACCAAATTGACATTCCTATGGGATGTGATAGAGCAAACCTAAATTGATCTTTTTCAAGATCCATTACAGTCAACAGCCTTGTCTGATCGTTAGTAACCTGATATTCTTCTTGGGCCTCCATGCTGACCTTCATTCTTTGATTTCTCTCCTCAATTTGTGAAAACACCTGTTTTATTAAGTGTACTTGTTCATGAGAAGATTCATGACCTCCAGGGGAAGAAGGAGCATTCTTCTCTTCACCCAAATGCAAGGAAAAACCAGGTGAATTAGAGGAATGATCCTCAGCAAATTTTTTCCTCTTCTCACCTCTCGATGCCTCACCATCTAAGTCAATAACAGCTCCTTTACCTCTTTTGTTTTTTTTCTCAGTTATAATAGGAGTTTGAATGCTTGTATTTACTGAACTTATTTCACCTTTGTTTGCCACCTTTTCCTGCTCAGGTCTACTTTCATGAATGAAAGCTGAGTATCCATTTTCAATTATTCTCTGTGAAATTATACCATGGGGATCATAAGCCCATTTTTCTCCTAGTAGCATATGTGTTTCCTCCAACAATTTTGTTACTTCCTCAAACGCCTGCCTCAAATTAACTATGAAAGGTCCCACACTCATAGGAAATTTATACATATGACCCTCTGTTGTGCCTCAATCTAGTCTCCTAAACTGAGTTCATTTAATTGTCAACCAGGATTTGTAAACTGCTGAAGTGAAATGTACCATATGTACCTAGGTGCTTGTTTCCTAGTGCGTTGTGTGTAGTGTTTTGTGATGTTTTGGTCTGTTTATGTTGATTTATGATGTTTTTGGTCTTTTGAAGTTTTGTGTTTACAATGGAAATGTCTAGAAAGCTAATGAAAAGAAATTGGTGGTCAAGAACACAGTTGAGCCTAATGTATGGAATGGCAAATGTAATCAAAAATACTGAAGCAACATCTAAACTATGACTGAATAGAAACAAGAGCTTAATGATGACTTCTTAAACAAATGACACAAACTAGACTTTGAGAAATGATCACTTAAATATGCAAGTTTCTAACTAGACAATTAGACACTAATCATGATGCAACATTCTATTCTAAACTCATCTATTCCATGACTAATTCCTAGTTCTATTCTACAATTTCAATTGAAGGTCAGAGTCTATTCTCCAAGAGTTATTGGTTTCTTTTCAGGGTAGTTCTGTTGAGGAAGAGCTCTGTTTGTAGTGAGGAATTTGCAGAGATATTTCAGACCTTGTAATGATGTTATCTTCTGTTCCTAAAGTTATGGATCACTGATGGTTTTCAGAACAAAAAGATATTTGTAAATAATGAAGGCTGTCTTAGGAATTCTATCAACTAAAGTGATCTACTGTGCAAAGGGTGACAGTGTGACTATGAGATATGAGTGCAATGAATTGATTTAAACATGAGCTTAAGATGCTTCTAAACTAGAACAATGTTAAACCATAAGCCATCATCAAACTTTGAAATGAAGTAACTGGACATGAATTAAATGCAAAATGAAACTCCGGAGCATTCTAATTAACATGCACTATCCTATGAAGTTACACAATCGGTTTGTTCATCATGAGTGATATTTTGGAAGAGTTCCTTCTTGTGGAAGAGTAGAACAATTTTGACTGTGGACTTGTATGCAATTGAAAGCAAATGAGCTGAAAGCAAATGAAACTAAGTTGTCACATCACAGTTATATCTTGAACTTCTTAAGGATGTCTTGGAAGAATTTCTTCTTGTGGAAGAGTGGTTAGGACAAGTGCAACTATGATAGTGAAGACTAAAAACTACAACTAATTTCTATGACACTATAGCTATTCATCATTCATTGTTAAGATTTATTGGAAGAATGTCTTCTTGTGAAAGAACTATGATGAATATAACTACAGTCTCTAGTTAAAAACAGATACAACTCCTATCCTACAGTACCATAGTCATTAAACATTCATTGTTTTTATTTATTGGCAAAGTGTCTTCTTGTGGAAGAACTGGAACGAATTATGGCTACAGTAGCTAGCTAAAACAAATACAAATCCTATCCTACAGTACCATAGTCATTAAACATTCATCGTTTTGATTTATTGGCAAAGTGTATTCTTGTGGAAGAACTGGAACGAATTATGGCTACAGTAGCTAGTTAAAACAAATACAAATCTAACTGATATCCTACAATACCATAGTCATCAATCATTCATCATTTTGGTCTGTTGGAAGAATGTCTTCTTATGGAAGAACTGGAATGAGTACGACCACAGTATATAAAACACAACAACTACTAATTCAATATGCAGAACGTAAAAACAGCTAGGAAGAACTTATCTAGTTTACGCTAAGGAAATCCGTTCAAGGGGCAGGGGCCCTCTACCACTTGACGGCATTCGACTTCACAATTAAATCACGCCTTCAAGATAATTTTGTCTGCTCCATTAACGATGCAATAGTTTGAACATAATGCTTTGTGTCTTAAAAGACGTAACACAGAGTTTACACCAAAATCTAGCAGCAAATCTACACAAAATTTCTAACTAAGCTCTCGGCCTACTCAAGAGTTTATAAAGTAAATGCAAGTAACAATAATTACAATAATTTAGGAATGATGTCTTCCTAATCCAAATCATATTAGGAGTCTTTGAGGTGACTGCGTAAAAGAGAAAAGACACCTGGACTGTAACAGTCCTAGTAGGAGTCTTCCTTCACAAATGTGTTCCCACGTGCATAACCGTACCCAGAATTCATTTCCTCTTCCATGACGAGCAACACACCATGTAGGCACGACGTGGATCATGCCCATATGCGTTTTTCCTCAAGAGGCCACCTGAAACATGCTCAAACATAAAGGTAGCTGCAGAATCGCCGGTTAGCTACAGAATGCCTGCATTCTGCAGCTAGTTCCGGTCAAAATGCTTAACAATGGCAACAGTCACAAAATTCAACAAGTCAGTCATATAAACCATTCTAGAAGTAATTTTAACTATTTTTATTGATCAATTGGGTTTAAAATGGAAATGGACAAGGGAAAAATGAGGTAAAATGAGGTGAAGGAAAGCACAAATTTGAGGCTCAACATACCCCCACTGCTATCTCTTTGCATGTCCTCATGCAAATTATCCTATGAATTCCGAGGCTTCTGCAAGGACATCTAATCCCCTTCTTTTCCTTTGTCTGCATGCTAAAGGCCTTCTGGGTTTCCTGATCACAAGTTTGAACCTGAGGTTTGTGAGTGCTCTGATCAACTTTATGTTCCTTGTCTTCATCTTCTCATTGGTTCTCTCCACTTTGTCTATATGCAGGGATAAGGTTGAGTTCATGTCAGTCTTGAGCTTGATTTGATCTTTGAGAATTTCATTCTCATTTTTGATGTGTCTATTCAACACTTCCAACTCATACCTATCCCTCCTCAATATATCAATTTCAGTTAGTGGAGGACTGGGGGTTCTCTCTTCTCTTTCTGAAGCTGTTCTTTCTAAAGTTTCCACATAATCATAGATTTCCTGTTGAGCAGGATCAATCTCAGGGGTGCCTTCATAAAAATCTTCATCATCATATTCTTCCATAGATGTTTCTTCATCTTCAATATTGATTACCCCTGTTTGTTTGATTGATGTTTTCTTCAGTTTTCCTTTTAATCTGTGGCTTCTCCTAAGTTGAGAGGAACCCTCCCCTTTTTCTATAACAGATTCCTTGATTACCTTTACTGCCTTGAGTTGACTCTTGATTCTAGTCAACTTCTCCAAAATGACTTCTTCACTGCTTTCTTGAACCGGTTTGTCAATTTTACTTGTTGGAGTCCTCCATCTCCTACTTCTCTTTGTGGCCTGTGGTTCAGGTGATAGTTCTTTTGCTTCCTCAAAATGGTTTCTTATTAAGAAATCATCCCATGTATCATTTGATTTAGATAGATGATGCTCAATTAAAATTTTGACTAACCCATGATGATACAGGGTTGTTTCCAAAAACTGAACTCTTCTCTGAACACAGGAAGCCATTTTCTTCAGACTTTGATACAAGAAATATGGTAGATTCAAATCTTCTCCTAGAAAATGCAACATTAGTCTCATATGGTAGACATAAAATGTCCCATATCTACCCTCACATGTAACAATTTTTTGTAAAAGAAGTAGTATATTCCTCCATTTGCTCTTCAATGCTGTACTGGGAATTCCCTTCTTGAACACACTAACATCCATGTTTGGTGATTTTAAGATTTGTTTCCATGAGTCATTATGGAATTCCCTATTTTTAAACCATCTTTCCCCAGCTTTGGATAATCCTGTAGCCTCTGCTATAAAAACTTCATTAACAGTAAACTTAACATCTCCTATTTCAACCTCAGTGCCTTTGAATGATCTAGCAAATGTTTTGGTGACTTCCTTATGGCAACCATTAAACTTTTCCAAGAATTGGAGCCATCCTATTTGTTGTAGCATCTCCTTGCATTGTGGATAACCTTCTAAATATTTTGATCCTATAGGCTCAATCCTTACGATGAAACCCATGAATTTTCACTATCAATTAACACTCTTCTCTATCCACAAAACAATGGCTTTTACTTTCAGATTAAAATGGCTTCAAGCTCTAAATAAAAATGGCTTCAATTTTGGAAGAACATACCTTTGAAATAGCTACAGTCTTAAAAATCTCCGGTTTGTATGCCTCTGTTTGAAAAATGCCTTCGAATCCTCGGACTGATGTACTTCTGTTGAACCTTGGAATGATATGGAAGCAATTTCAATTTTCGAGCTAATGTGTCTCTGATAGACAGTGGTAGATGATTTCAAATTTCTTTTTGTGCAATACCTCCGTCTTTGGTAACAGAAGACTTCAAACTCAATCACTGAAAAAACGCTTCTGTTTCTAGTAACACCAAACTTCAAACTCAACCTCTGTCTCTGATAACAAATGGTATGCTTCAAATTCAACACTACAGCCTCTCTGTCTCGGGTAACAACAACTTCAAAACCAGTCACTACCACACCTCTGTCTTTGGTAATAACAGACTTCAAACTTCAATTACTACCACACCTCTGTCTTTGGTAGCAAAGTCTTCAATTTTAGCACCTCTGTCTTCTGGTAGCAACAGGCTTTAAACTCTACACGACCACAATTCTGTGTTGATAGTGAAAATGCTCCAAACTTCGTTCTCAGTGATATGCTTTCTGTTCATTGAGTTCTCACACCGTTATGCTTCCAATGTACCTCTTCTGTTCTGCCCCTGATGATAATAATGCTTCTGCCTTCGGAATGGAATACTGGCTACGGAATGACGTTATGGCAAATGGTCACGGCATAGAGTGGTGAAGTGAGGTGGAGGATTGCATTAATGATTAGAGGAGACGGCGGAGGATTTACGACGGCAGGAAAAATCTTCATCATTAAAGAACTTGGCTAAGAGTCGTGGGAATTTCAAATGATTTGGCCGTTCCACCGCTCAAATGCTATTGGATAGAAAATTTGAATTGGAAGATTTAATACAAAGTCTATAGAGGGTTTTGTTTGGTGTTTGATCAATAAAATAATTAAAACAACTCTTCGAATAATTTCACAACTAAACTATGCTAAATTTTCATGAATTTCCATCGTAATTTAAATTTATTACCTCTACCCTTTATTTGATGTTTGTGTAGCCTTTGTCTTCTCTGCTCATCTTTGGAGGAATATTTCACAATTTTCTTGATATTTTTTATTCATGAATTCACTGGATCACTTTGTTGTAATTCTGATGTCTGCTGGTTGATGCCTTCAGGGTTTGTAGCTGCCAAAAAGACTGTCGAGCTGCAGAAAAGGTGATCAGCTGCAGAATGTCCACTGAGCTGCAGAATGTTCCTGTAGAATACTTTAATCATGAAAATGAAATGTTTCTGGGAGATGGGTGAAATTTTTATGGAAATGGATGAAATGGATGATGGATTATGAAGTGGATAATGGAATAAGAATGGATTTAGTTCATGGAATGAAGGAACATAAGGGCTGTACTGCAATTCATGGCATATTTTTATTCACTTGCAGCAAGATATCAAATTCTATGTTTTGACATGAGAATGGAAGATGGAGTGAAATGAATAGAATGGAATGGAGTGAAATGAATGAAATGGAATGAGATGAAGTATGGATGGATAGTGAATGGAGTGAGATGAAATGAATCATAAGTACTATGGCACTGAACTTATGATTTATAATAGCTGCTTAGAAACAAAAATGGGAAAAGTTAGAGTGTCAGAGAGACTCTGATTTTCACCCTATCTTTTCTGTATAAACATGCCAATCAGTGATTGGTTTTCATGTTTATACCTTTATTTTTATTATTTTTTTATTTTTTATTTTATTTTTTTTTTTATATTTTTTTTTAATTTTTTTTTTTTTTTTTTTTTTTCAAAAGAGAAATGCTTCAGAAAATTTAATCAAGTTGATGAAGAAGAGAGGCTCTTCTTCATTAACTTCACATCATTTTCTCCTTGGAACTTCTTGACAAACTCTTCTCTTGAGAGTGGCTTGTGGTATAGCTTCAGTCTATGGCCATTCACAAGAAAAGTGACCTCCTCTTCATCTATAGTTCTGATTTTTACTGCCCCATTATCAAAAATTCTAACAATTTCATATGGCCCAAGCCAATGTGTCTGAAATTTCCCTTGAAAATCCTTGAATTTTGAATCAAACAAGAGAGCCCAATCACCCTCTTTAAATTTATTCTCTTTGATATACTTGTCATGCCATCTAGCCCTTTGCTGTTGGACTAGACTTGTTTTCTGAACTGCATCTTGTCTGATCTCATCCAATTCATTAATTTGCTCCAGTCTATGCTTTTGTGCCTCCGTTAGATCAAGTCCTAGCTGAATTGCCATCTTGAATGTTTGAATTTGGAACTCTATGGGAAACAAAACTTGCTTTCCATAAACAAGCTCATAAGGAGTATGGCCTGTTGTGTTTCTCCATGTAGTTCTATAGGCCCACAAGGCTTCAGAAAGCCTATCTACCCAATCTCTTCTATGTAGATGAACAGTCTTTGTTAGGATTCCTTCAATGACTTTATTAGTGGATTCCACTTGACCATTTGCTTGTGGATGATAAGGAGTAGATGTTCTATGTCCGATTTTGTACTTCTCCATCATTTGCTCCACTAGCCTTGATGTAAATTGAGCTCCTTGATCTGTAACAATTTCCCTTGGGACACCAAAACGAGTAAAAATATCCTCAAAAAGAAAAGTAACTACAGATGATTCATTAGCAACAAGTAATGGTTTAGATTCTACCCACTTAGTAACATAATCAGTGCAAACTAATATATATTTCTTTTGTCTTGATGGAGGACTAATAGGTCCTACAAAATCCAAAGCCCATTTTTCAAAAGGTTCAATATGTACCCGAGGTTGTAATGGCATCTCACCTGAAGGAGAAGGTTTCCCTACCCTTTGGCAACTGTCACACCTTTTGACATACTCTTTAGCATCTTTAAACAAGGATGGCCAATAATATCCTAAATTAAGAATCTTATAGGCTGTCCTCTTATCTGCAAAGTGTCCGCCACAAGGTTCATCATGACATGCCTTGAGAATTTCAGGCATCTCATCTTCACGAACACACCTTCTAATGATCAAATTTGAACCTGTCTTGTACAACTCATTAGCGACCCATGAATATCTTGCACTATCATTAATGATTTTTCTTTTATCCCTTGCATTCATAATTGAAGGAAATTTTCCTAAAACTAAATAATTAGCAATATCAGCAAACCATGGAGTTTGAGTAGAAACTGCAAAAAGATATTCATCAGGAAATTGATCTTCAACCGGAGTGTCATCTTTGATATTTTGAATTCTAGACAGGAAGTCAGCCACAGTGTTTTGTTTTCCAGGCCTATCTAGAATAGTAATGTTGAATTTTTGCAATAATAACAACCATCTTATAACTCTACCATTAGTGATTGATTTATTCATTAAATATCTAATGGCAGAATGATCAGTGTGAATAAAAGTTTCATAGCCGGTTATATAGTGTCTAAATTTGTTAATGGCATGAACAACAGCTAAAAACTTTTTTTCAGTTACAGTATAGTTTAACTCTGCAGGAGTCAAATTTTTACTGATATAATAGATGGCATAGGGAATTAAATCTTTCTGTCCCAATACTGCTCCCAGAGCTGTATCGGAAGCATCTGTCGAGATATGAAAAGGTAACTTCCAGTTAAGTCCCCTTAATATAGGTGCTTCAGAAATTTTGGTTTTCAGGGTTTCAAAAGCTAACTGGCAATCAGAAGTCCACTTAAATTCACAATCTTTGGTGAGTAATTTGAAGAGAGGAGATGCTATTTTGGTGAAATTTTCTATAAATCTCCGATAGTACCTCGTAAATCCTAGAAAACTTCTTACATCTCTTTGACAACTTGGAATGGATAGGTTAGAAATAACTTCAACTTTCGCTTCATCAACTCTAATCCCATCCCCTGAAATGTGGTGCCCTAAAACAATACCTTCAGTGAACATCATAAAACATTTTTCATGACTAAGTGAAAGGTTTGCTTCTTGACATCTTTTAAGACTTTTTCCAAGTTTTCTAAAGCCTCTTCAAATGTGTCCCCATAAACTGTGAAATCATCCATGTACACCTCTACAAAGTCATGTATTAGATCAGAAAAAATTCCTAATACTGCCCTTTGGAATGTTGCGGGTGCATTGCATAATCCAAATGGCAATACTCGGTAGGCATAGGTACCCCAAGGACAAGTAAATGTGGTTTTATCTTGGTCTTCAAGTGCTACTTGGATTTGATTGTAACCACTAAATCCATCCAGGAATGAAAAGTACTTTTTACCCGCTAATGTATCTAATACTTGATCTATGAAAGGTAAGGGAAAATGGTCTTTAAGAGTAGCTTTATTCAGTTCTCGGTAGTCAACACACACCCTCCATTTTCCATTTTTCTTAGGTACAATTACTAAAGGGGAAACCCACTGACTATCTGAAATAGGATAAATGAAGTTAACATTTAACAATTTTTGTAATTCTTCCTTGACAATTTCCCTAAGATTTGGATTCATCCGTCTTTGAGGTTGCCTAATTGGTTTGAAATTTGCCTCTATATAGATGTGATGAGTACAAGTCTTGGGACTTATCCCTTTCATGTCAGTGTATTCCCATGCATATGCAGAAGAATGTCTCTGTAATACTTTGACTAGTTCTTCTTGTTGAGATTTTTCCAGATTTTTGTTTATGTTCAAGGCTTTGCCTGGAAAAATTTCACTTGTAGAACTGCCAAATTTGTCCATAGAATGAAGAGACATCTGTCTAGATGACAAGAAATCAATATTGGATTTCTCTTGAAATGATTCTTGTTTGTGCTCTGGAGAAGATTCAAAATTTTCTAGAGTATTCAGAATTTGATTATCTTCACTAATTTATGAAATTGTGAAGAGTGGTTGCAAATATTCTTCATCCTCTATCCATTGAGTGTCATCTAGATCTGTAATTGTCCTAGCTGGAGGATATAAAGTGAATTTATTTGTTGAACTTCCATCAGAAATATACATATCACCGGACCTACAACTAATAAAAGCATCAGCTGTAGCCAACCAAGGTCTTCCTAGTATAACAGGATGGCCTCCTAGATTATTCTTGGGCGTAAGGATCATGAAATCCACAGGGTACTCCCAAGAGTCTAGGGACACTGGAATATCTTCTATTACCCCATCTGGTCTGATCACAGATCTATCTGCTAGTTGTAATAGTGTGGGTGTTAAGAGAAGATTAGGAAGTTTTAGTTTGTCCATGATTTGTCTACTCATGATATTTATTGCTGCTCCTAAGTCAATGAGTGTGTTTTGAATTTCAATTCCATTGATGTGAATTTTGACAACTGGATTTCCTGGGTCAAGGTACTTTGGAATAGTAATCTTACCCATCATAATATCTGCTATTTGTCCTACCAGTTGAATTTTCTTGGTTTCTCTTATTCTTTTCTTTGTTGTCTTCATACTCAACTCCTTTATTGTTTTCGCTAAAATTGGGATTTCCTTGATGGCTTGCAATAATGGAATTTTAATGCAAACATTTCTCAATTCATCCAAGAAATCATAATTAGGCACCATTATTTGTTTTTCTACACCTTTGTCAATTTGTAATCTTTCCGGAAAGGGAGGTATAGAAATAGATGTGGATGGTTGCTCTAATACTGGAGTTGGGCTTATTGGATCTTTTTGTTTCAGTTTTTCAATGTTTTGGCCTTGAAAGGATGTTTCTTCCTCAAGACTTTTATTAACCCGGAGGGAGTCTTCCTCAGAATCATCTTGTTCTTGTATGATCACAGAAGGTTTCCTCTTCTCAAGTATCCTTCCAGACCTAAGTTGAACATCACTAAGGTCTAAAGGAGTAATTAAATAAGTTGGAAATTTTTGTCCTTCTATCATGTGTATATTCTGAGGATTCTTATTATTGGGGTTTGGTATGGGCTGAGCTGGTAATTGATTGGATTTTTTAGGGAATGGTAATGGAAGTGGTTGATTTTGATGAGGTTGGTTCTGATGATGTTGTTGAGAATTTTGTTGAAAATTTTGTTGAAGATTTTGAGGAAAATTTTGTGGGTATGGTGGATAGGATGGTGGATACCGATAATATGGAGAGTATCTTCCATAGGGACCTTTTGATCCTTCTGCCCAAGCTTGTGATTGATTTTGAAATTGGGGCCAAGGTTGCTGCCAAGAATTCCAAGGTGGAGGTTGATTATACATTTTTGATCATGAAATCCCCTCGGTGGTTCCAGGTCCCCGCCAAGGTCTTCTAGATACAAAGTTAAGAGATTCGTGGAATCCGTAGGAGCTTTTCGAAAAACAGCCTTGAGACCAGGAAGAGAAGGAAAATTCTTGGTCTCATGTTTCTCAGAACAAATAACACAGGTTTCTACAACTTTTACATCCAAAGGGCACTCTCTCAAGGCATGTTTCTTCCTACATTTGGGACAAAGATTGCCAAGGCATCAGATTCAACCTTTTGCTTGTTTTGTATCTTGAGGGTGTCTATTTGTTCACTAAGACTCCCTAAGATGTCAGATTTAAAATTATCAAGCATGTGTCCTATTTCTGATCTACTTACTGTCCCAGAAGCAGATTTACTTGCTCTTGCAAGAGCAGGATCTCTTGGACCTTTGACAGTTTTGGATTTCCCTCTGGAAAGGTTGATACATAACTCAGATATTTTAGGTAATGTGAGTTGTGATATATCCCCTTTTCCCATCATGTTAAGGATATCCAACCATTCATCCCTAATGGTTTTCAACAAAAGAGATTTTAAAGTGTCTTGATCTAGGTTTTCCATTTGTGCCCTTTTATGTTGTATTTAAATATTTCCAACAAATCTTCTAAGTTTTCATCTTCTTTTTGTAACATCTTGAACACTTCTTCCTTATGATTAACCGACATACAATAATCCAAGTATCTCTCTAGAAATGCTTGTTTCATGTCTTCCCATGTCCTAATGGAACTACTGCTTAAGCTCATAAACCACTTCAATGATGCTCCTTTCAGAGTTGAAGGAAATAATTTCAATTTTTGGGCATCTTGAAGGTAGTCATAAGTCCTACACAGTACTTCAAATTCGAATAAGAAAGCTTCAGGATCCTCAGTTTTAAGTCCATAGAAGTTCGGAAGGACAGAAGGTGAAATGTTTTTCATGGTTGTATTGGTTTCTCCATCAAGTATAGGGAACCCAAAAGAGCTTCCTATTCTACCTCTTCCTCCATCTGCACCTCTACCTCCTCTTCCTCCTTCTCCTCTACCTCTATCTCTACCTCCTCCAAATAATGTGTTTTCTCCATTAACAACTCCTCCTCCTCCTTCTTCTGCCATGGTTGACTCTCCTGTGGAAGTAGAAAGGTTTGTATCCTCAACAAAAGTTTTTTGGATCCTCTTCTATGGCAGGTTCAATGGATGAAGTGGAAGGTTTCTCTAATGGAATAGGTGACCTTAGATCTTCTAGAAGTCCAGGATCAGTAAAGGATGGAAGATGGGTTTGAGTTGAAGGTGTACTAGTTCTGGATCTAGGTGAAACAAGTGGTGTTCTAGATGTCAAACTTCTGCCTCTACTGCTTATAAATCTTCCCCTTGAATCTCTCTCCTACGCATAAAATTGTTTTTGGATGCTAAGAAACAAAGGTTACCTAGTTTTCACTTCCCCGGCAACGGCGCCAAAATGTTGTGCCTCAATCTAGTCTCCTAAACTGAGTTCATTTAATTGTCAACCAGGATTTGTAAACTGCTGAAGTGAAATGTACCATATTTACCTAGGTGCTTGTTTCCTAGTGCGTTGTGTGTAGTGTTTTGTGATGTTTTGGTCTTTTATGTTAATTTATGATGTTTTTGGTCTTTTGAAGTTTTGTGTTTACAATGGAAATGTCTAGAAAGCTAATGAAAAGAAATTGGTGGTCAAGAACACAGTTGAGCCTAATGTATGGAATGGCAAACGTAATCAAAAATACTGAAGCAACATCTAAACTATGACTGAATAGAAACAAGAGCTTAATGATGACTTTTTAAACAAATGACACAAACTAGACTTTGAGAAATGATCACTTAAATATGCAAGTTTTCTAACTAGATAATTAGACACTAATCATGATGCAACATTCTATTCTAAGCTTATCTATTCCATGACTAACTCCGTGTTCTATTCTGCAATTTTCAATTGAAGGTCAGAGTCTATTCTCCAAGAGTTTATTGGTTTCTTTTCAGGGTAGTTCTGTTGAGGAAGAGCTCTGTTTATAGTGAGGAATTTGCAGAGATATTTCAGACCTTGTAATGATGTTATCTTCTGTTCCTAAAGTTATGGATCACTGATAGTTTTCAGAACAAAAAGATATTTGTAAATAATGAAGGCCGTCTTAGGAATCCTATCAACTAAAATGATCTACTGTGCAAAGGGTGACAGTGTGACTATGAGATATGAATGCAATGAATTGATTTAAACATGAGCTTAAGATGCTTCTAAACTAGAACAATGTTAAACCATAAGCCATCATCAAACTTTGAAACGAAGTAGCTGGACATGAATTAAATGCAAAATGAAACTCCGGAGCATTCTAATTAACATGCACTATTCTATGAAGTTACACAATCGGTTTGTTCATCATGAGTGATATTTTGGAAAAGTTCCTTCTTGTGGAAGAGGTAGAACAATTTTGACTGTGGACTTGTATGAAATTGAAAGCAAATGAACTGAAAGCAAATGAAACTAAGTTGTCACATCACAGTTATATCTTGAACTTCTTAAGGATGTCTTGGAAGAATTTCTTCTTGTGGAAGAGTGGTTAGGACAAGTGCAACTATGATAGTGAAGACTAAAAACTACAACTAATTCCTATGACACTATAGCTATTCATCATTAATTGTTATGATCTGTTGGAAGAATGTCTTCTTGTGAAAGAACTAGGATGAATATAACTACAGTCTCTAGTTAAAAACAAATACAACTCCTATCCTACAGTACCATAGTCATTAAACATTCATTGTTTTAATTTATTGGCAAAGTGTCTTCCTGTGGAAGAACTGGAACGAATTATGACTACAGCAGTTAGTTAAAACAAATACAACTCCTATCCTACAGTACCATAGTCATTAAACATTCATCGTTTTAATTTATTGGCAAAGTGTCTTCTTGTGGAAGAACTGGAACGAATTATGGGTACAGTAGCTAGTTAAAACAAATACAAATCTAACTGATATCCTACAATACCATAGTCATCAATCATTCATCATTTTGGTCTGTTGGAAGAATGTCTTCTTATGGAAGAACTGGAATGAGTACGACCACAGTATATAAAACACAACAACTACTAATTCAATATTCAGAACGTAAAGACAGCTAGGAAAAACTTATCTAGTTTACGCTAAGGAAATCCGTTCAAGGGGCAGGGGCCCTCTACCACTTGACGGCATTCGACTTCACAATTAAAACACGCCTTCAAGATAATTTTGTCTGCTCCATTAACGATGCAATAGTTTGAACATAATGCTCTGTGTCTTAAAAGACGTAACACAGAGTTTACACCAAAATCTAGCAACAAATCTACACAAAATTTCTAACTAAGCTCTCGGCCTACTCAAGAGTTTATAAAGTAAATGCAAGTAACAATAATTACAATAATTTAGGAATGATGTCTTCCTAATCCAAATCATCTTAGGAGTCTTTGAGGTGACTGCGTAAAAGAGAAAAGACACCTGGACTGTAACAGTCCTAGTAGGAGTCTTCCTTCACAAATGTGTTCCCACGTGCATAACCGTACCCAGAATTCATTTCCTCTTCCATGACGAGCAACACACCATGTAGGCACGACGTGGATCATGCCCATATGCGTTTTTCCTCAAGAGGCCACCCGGAACATGCTCAAACATAAAGGTAGCTGCAGAATCGCCGGTTAGCTACAGAATGCCTGCATTCTGCAGCTAGTTCCGGTCAAAATGCTTAACAATGGCAACAATCACAAAATTCAACAAGTCAGTCATGTAAACCATTCTAGAAGTAATTTTAACTATTTTTATTGATCAATTGGGTTTAAAATGGAAATGGACAAGGGAAAAATGAGGTAAAATGAGGTGAAGGAAAGCACAAATTTGAGGCTCAACACCTTCTTCATAGAGAAAAAGTGCACATGATCAACATTCTGGCTCTTTCTGATAAGTTCTAAGGCAAAAAGCCTCATTGCTACAAACATTAGGAGCCTATAAGGCTCAACATTTGCTACATACAACCTTATTTTTGAATATTCTTGAAATACAAACCAGTCCCCAAATTTACAGCTAGTTCCTAAATGTAGAAACTCCTGGGCTTTGGGTAAAAAACAAGGGGGATGAACTCCATTCAATATTTTATATGCAATGGGCATATACTGACTAGAAAAATCAAATAACCCCTCTTCATTTTGCTCCCTTCTTATTATATCTGTCCAAAATACAATTGAATGTCTTTGCTTGTTTATATCCATTATATTTAGACCTCACTACATGAATTCTTCAACATTTTGGTATAAAAATAAGTAGAAAATCAGTGAGGGAAATTTAAAAGAACCTGTCAGTGAAAGACTCAACAACTGCGAGTTGAATGCTTCTTGCCAAAAGGATGGAATATCCAGGACCATTCCTGGCTTCATCATCATGGCGAACATTCCTATGACTGACCTGTCCATTGTAATGTCATCTTCTTTGCCCAAGATTTTAGCAATAGTGCTTAATACGAGTCGAGTGTCTTCGTTGAAAACTCCCATAGAAAATTCTCCACATTCTGGTTGAAACTGCTTCATGTTGGGCTTCAAATGGAACATAAACTGATTGAATTCTTCTCCTGCAAGGCTTTCATAGTAAGTATCTAGTGAATCTTCTAAAAATTGAACTGATGATTCGGCTTCAGGAAAACACAAGGCTTGGCGGATTAATTGGGTAGACACCTGCAGAACATTTTCCCCTTGGGAATTCATGATGAAACATTTTCCGGGATACAATGTGGAAACCAACCAATAGATAAACTCTGGGAATAAATGTGTCTTTGGGATGCATATAGAAAGGACCGCGAATTTTTTCATGGCAGAATACACAGGGGAATTATCATTATTCAATAAAACTTGTTAATAGAATGGAAGATGAATTACTGAAGATGCAGTATCTTGAATGTCTCTCTCATTATCCAAGAGAGGAATGTGGCTCGATGAACCAGACAAAGAAGACCTTTTAGCCATGATTAGAAAAGGTGCTGAAGGAATACTCTTGCAAGGTGACTAAAATAGAAAGGTGATGGGAGAACGCAACAGGTCAAAATGCAACAAACTAAAAAGTATTTTGAAAGAAAAATGAAAAACATCCCTAAATAGATGGTGCGGCTTTTGTGTTAAATTCCTACGCAACGTGTCACTTAACTGTTGGACTGATTTGACACGAAAAATAGCTGTTCTCCATTCAGTATATGACATCACTGCTGGGGGTCTTGGGCATGGCTGAAAACTCCGGCTGGTGCCCCCGCAGTCGATATCCACCGTTGATCTTCATCACCTCCGCAGTCAACCTAGTCAACTGCGGAGGCACCCTTTCCGTTAATTCTCGTGTTATTAGTGCCCGCGGGTTGGGTCATCCGGTTTATATTTTTAATATCAGCACTCTCCACTAGTTAAATTAGTCGGCCTTTAATCTTCGGATATGAAACCGACTTGTATAAATTTTAAAACAATTAAACTTTAATACATCAGAAAAAGCATTTCCTTTTTATGCCAAAGTATAAGACTATAATACTTTAACATATTTAACATATTTGTTTTTATTTCAATTTCAGATTTTTTTGTATTTTTAATATAAAATTAAAAGGATATGCAGATGATTCACAACATCTGGCTCCACCTGGGGATAGTGTTTTTTGCCACAAAACACTAAGAACCTCTAGGTCAGTGCCCTCACTTCAGGCATGGAGTCAAAAATTGCTTGATGAGAAATTTACAATGATAGAAAACCGGATATTTACAATGATGAAATAGCTGCTTCTAGTGCTGGAAATAGTGTTTCAAATACTGCCCATTAATAGGTAGTTCTACTGCTTCTCCATCAAGACTTTCCAACATGAAAGTGTTATTTGCTCTGGCTTCAATGATTTTATACGTACCATACCATAAAGGATAAAATTTTCCATGCTTCATTTTATCCTCTTTTCTTGTATCCCATCTCAGTATCAAATCTCCATTTTGAAACATGATTTCTCTTGCTTTCCTGTCGAAAATGGACTTCATTTTCTCTTGATAAGTGACCAAATTGTCCCTAACCTTATTTCTGCTTTCACTTAATTCCATCACTTTATTCATTCTTCTAATCAAGGCATTAGGTTCCTCTTGAGCATCTTGAAGGAAAGATATTACTGGCCTTACTAAATGAGTGGGAAAAAATGCCTGGATACCATATACTAATTCATAAGGTGACTTACTAGTGGATCTCCTAGTAGTCATCCTCACTGCCCATAAAGCAAAGACCATATTTGAATCCCAATTCTTCTGGTTCTCATTTATTATCTTCTTCAAGATTTTCACCAATGTTTTATTAGAGGATTCTGCTAATCCATTTCCTTGTGGGTGATATGCTGTGGAGTTGGACAATATCACATTATAAGCTTGACAGAAGTTTATAAACTTGACTGAGTTGAAAACTTGAGTGTTATCTGTCACAATCTTCATTGGACATCCAAATCTGCTAAAAATATTTTCTTCCAAAAATTTCATTACAACCAAATCATTTTCTCTTCTAGAAGGGACTACCTCTACCCATTTTGTAAAATAATTTGTTGCAGTCAAAATCCATTTAAATTTACCACTTGATGGTGGATTGATTTCCCCAATGAAATCCAATCCCCATTGTCTAAAAGGTTCTTCAACAAAAACAGGGAGAAGAGGTAAAGGAGCTAACCTTTTCTTTTCTGCAAACAACTGGCATTTTTTACAACTTCTAACAGTCTTGTATACGTCTGCAAATAAAGAGGGCCAATAAAAACCTGATTTAAGAATCTTATGAGCAGTTACTTTCCAACTGTAATGACCTCTAGATAAGCACTCATGATACTCTTTAATCACTTCTATGGTTTCCTCTTCTGTTAGACATAACAAAAACACACCAGCAGGATCTTTCCAATAAAACTTAGCTTCAATTATAACATAAGGCCGAGATTTAAGTTTCAAGGCTATGTACCAAGCTCTGTTAATTGAAGGTGGACAAGAAAGGAAACACAAATAATGAATAATATCTTTGTACCAGTTTGAACAGAGGAATTTATACTTAATTGCTGCTTTTGTCTGAATGTGATTTGATTCTTCAGTGACTTCTTCTACAGGTGCAAGTAAACTTATTCCCAAAGCTTGGAAATTAGATTATGTTAACAATTTAGCCAGTCCTAGTCCTTTGAATAGCTTTGTTGGTGTTAGTATGAATCCTTCGTCGAAGTGTACGAAAAAAGACCACTTTAGCTACGCATAACTAATAGCCCTAACATCAAAAGTGGCTGCCAATATCTTCAGATCTGCAGTTAGTTGATCAGAAAAAGAGCTGCAAAAAACCAGATCTATGCATAGAAAGACATTAAGCAGTAAAAAGAAGGGTTTGCTCCATATACCAATAGACAAGACAAGAACAATTTTTGAAAGAATTTTTTGTATTAAGGGCACTTGGGAGGAAAACAAGAAGGCGTATCCAATTCTCCTCAATGGGATGGGTTCTTGGAAGTCCTCAGCACTTCAGATCTAGAATCTCTCTCTCTTGTTGGTGTAGAAAACCCAGACAAAGATAGAACTCAAAGGGAGCTCACACAACAAATAATGAAGAATGTGACCAAGTGTATAGATCCAAAGTGATCTAATAGGCAACAAAAGGTGAAAAATGGTAGGAAAAACCCTCCTATTTATAACAAAATATTGGGTCATTCTAGATCTTGGTGCATGATTAAAATAACATTAACCAAATCTAGATCCACCTTTTATGGAATATTTTATTATATTTGTTGGAGGGAAAAATTATTTGACTTGGGTCAAATCCCTTTATTTGTGAATAATAAATAAATAAATGATTTATTTATCATTTTAAGGAAGTGGTTGAAGGATAATCAAATAAATAATGATTTATTTAATTATTTGTGGGTGATTTGGTCATATTTAACAAGGAATATTATCTAAATAAGATTTAAATAATTATTCCTAGAAATAATAAGATAAATAAAGGTTTATCTAATTAATTTCTTTGTTTTTGGGTTAAACATGACTGGGAATAATAATTAAATTATGGTTTAATTAATTATTCCATGAGGAAAATTAAATAAAATAGGTTTGTTTAATATTTCCTTTTGGGGTTTCCTGTTTAGACCATAAACAACCTAATAAATGTGGTTTATTAAGTTATTTTACATAGTGAAAGCAATTTTACTTAGGGTAAAATTGGTCTTACATGGTGTACTTGGGTCCATCTAATGATAATAGGTTAGATGACCAAAAAATGGTGTAACAGATTGCCCCCTAGCGTGCGAGTGTTAGGAGCAAATCGTATGACCGAAGTACGTTGTAAGAACTCAATCACCAGACATCAAGAGGGAAGTCAGAGAGAGAAATGTAAGGTAGACGAGTGTGCTGAAGAACTAGACCCTGAGGAGACGAGACTCGCAGGTGCAACAAGTCTCTGTTTATGAGAGGGTACCTGTGCTAAAGGCGGAGGGGGAGGCATACCTATGCCTGCCGAGACAAAGTACAAAAGAATAGTGTGTCCAATAAACAAGGGACCGAACCATAAAGTACAGCCAGCATAAACATGAGCCAGATAATAATACAATGAGGAATCCCACATACATGTTGGGACTGGGATAACAGCCAGGACTTATACAATAATATCTGAGTACATGAGATACAAATACAACCCAAATGCCCCCTATACACGGGGAAGGGCTCACAAGATCTGACTGATACATGAAAATCAAAGAGGTGCTGCAAGCGGCTAAGGATGACATCATCAAATATATGGAGCTGCATCGAAGGCTGCAATGAAGAGGTCATCTGGGCATGTGGGGGGCTACCGGTAGGGCCACCCCATCATGAGGGCTGAGAAATCTCACACACACCCGGGAATCACCAAGAGCTGCTGCTGCATCACTGAACCATCAAGTATACGGATCTCGATCATGCTGAAAGGAGCTGGAGTGGAGAAAAAATCAAGTCAAAGGGAATTGAGAGAGCCCTTTGCCTGATCCGAGGCACCGAACAAGAGTGGAAGCTGGAACCAAGGTACACTGCCCTCTAGACCTGTCTTCTGGAATGAAGGAGCTGATGTCGACAGAAGGAGGTCCGCCATAGGTGAGGCAATGAGAGATCCTCAACTAAGGCACGAGAGAAAATAGTAGAGCGACGGACAGACTAATACCAATGATGATGGTGAAATGGAAGGGACTGAGTAGCGAATGGACGACTTCCCTTGCTTAGAGCATAAAGGGCATGAATGACATGGCAGCGACTGACACAATATCATCAGGGATAAGGGACAGTGGGACTGAAGGCCATAATGTGCGACACAAGAGAGAAACCAAGCAATGAGGGATGGAGGACTATAGCGGGGTACAAAGGGACTCGGGATCGACTCCATGAATGCGATGATGACTCCACTTGGATGCTCTAAACAAGGGCGACTCGATGGTGCTGCCACACAGTAAAGGTCCAATGGGGGACCATGAAAACATGAGTACAAGATGGGAACTCACGACGAACATCAACATGAGCATGGATAAGTATGGAGGCCAAATGGTGCCCCTAGTATGAGTGTTGCAAGTGAAGAAATTCGATTTTGAGGAGGGTTATGGGTGAGGGGCATAGGTGCCCCCAAGCATGGTGTGGTCATGCCAAAATTTATTTAGAAAAAGGGGAATCTAAACACATTTTAATGATGTGGTGTGCCATTTTTTTTCGTTATGGTTATGCAGTTTGAGAAAGGAAATGGAGGATTACCAATCTCTTTTAGTACTGCATATATGAAGCAAATGGACTTTAATTTTTCGGGTTGGCATACCTGGTGTCACTATCCCAAAGAGAGGATTTGGAGATAATGAACTAATGCTCTCCTAGAAAACCCATAGGTTGGTCAACAACAATGTCTAAGAGATTGGGTTGTTGATGGAAGATGAGGGAACGATAAGGGGTATCATCCCTAGAGTGATCTGAAGTGATATGGGACTCTAGAGGTTCTTCTAAATGTGGAAGAATAATGGTACTAAAGTCAACACGACCAGATACACTAGGAGAGTTGTGGAGAATTTCTTCTCTTGGTCTCTCAAAGGTGGGTGCCCCCTTACCCAAACATTGGGTTTCAATGTAATGGCCACAAGGTGTATGTGGTGTGAACGCATGGGTTCGATGTAAGGGGGAATAGATAAAGTCAGGGGTGGGGATTTGTTCCATAATGTCGTCATCGTGATAGAAGATAGGGTGACTGGTGGAAGAAAGACCACCTGACGTGGCGAAGCGACCTGAATCATCATCATGAGAAGAGAGGTTCACATGTGTATCGTCACAAGTGGTGACAAAAGAGTAAGTAGATAAAGGATCTACCGATGTTGAGCCCAAGGTGATCGCTGAAGTAAGGTCAAGCGAAAAAATAGGGGAGGGTTCAGAGGGAATGTTCCTCGAGGGTCTCATGGATGATGATAGGTAGAAAATGCTGGACGAAGGCTCCGTCATCTCGACATCAGGAGGGGGGAAGTCAATGGGAGCAGTCATGTCTGGTAGTTTTGCCGAAGAAAAATGCGCAAATAGGGGAGAGGTGGACTCATTGCGCTTGGCTTCAAATTGGTGGACCGCAGCTAGAGAGGTGCGGAAGTCCTCGAGGTGGGGACAAAGATGGGTGTAATGGCCATGGAGATCACACAAAGCACAGGGGTGTTTGGTGTGAATAGTCTTTGGGTTCTAGATTGCGGTCGTGGAAGGAATAGAGGCTTCCGGGACAGTGGACTCAGGGAACGCGACATTAACCATGGGCTTGAGATGAAGCAACTCAGGACAGGTATGGGTGGCGTGGCCAAAAACATCACACAAAGCACATTGGATGGTATGCTTTGGAGGCTGAGGAGGGGCAGGGTTTGTCGGGGCAGCCTTGTCCTTTGATGCCCCCTTGTGAGCTTTTCCCTTCTTACCTGAAGCGGTTGCAACAGGAGGTGGTTCCTGTTGAGGTGACTGAGGCACTGTTGCAGTGGGAGAAGTTATGGGGACCGGTTGAACCAGGGTCAAAGCAATATAAGGTTTGGGTTGACCAGGTAGGGTTGCGGCTGGAGGATCATGGTACCAGACAGGAATCCCAAGGGTCAGGTTAGGAAGAGAGAGGGTGGCCATGACCGGTACCGTGTACACTCCTGGTGGGGGAGCTAGGAACGGTATCTGACCAGAGGGTGTGGCGGGTGGACTGACTCCCAAATGGATAATGCTTGGAGGAGCCAGTGCCGGGGAGGATAAAGAACTCCGACTGCCGGCTACGAGGTGAGGCTAGGGAGCGGGTTGCGGAGACGTGGTTGGCGACTAACCGAAGCGAGGTTGGCAGAGAGCAGCCCAAGACGGTGCATCATGCAAACATTCGATAAGCTGGGATCGGTGACAGGAGGAGGGGGAAGGTTAGGGAAAGTGCCAAGCAGGGAGGAATCTTTGTAAACACCGGGGGAGACACTGGTCAAGGAATCGATGGTTTTCTTGTTGGCTACAGAAGAGATGGTCGTCTCAGGGGAGGTCTGAGATTTTGGCTCATGATATGTCAGCTGGTCAATGGTGACTATCTTTCCATTATGGGGGAAAGACATCTTGCGAAAGACCGCGGATGGGACAACAGACATAGCATAGGTGTAGCTTCGCCCCAATAGAATGTTGTAATCTAGCGGGGCGTCGATGACTTCGACGTCAATGCAAACAGTCTTACCGGCGAGGGTGATAGGACAATTACGAAACAGGCCAATGGGCTAGGAGGCATGACCGTCCCACGCTCGAAGGGTGATCGTGGAAGGGGCCAGCTCAGGGGATCCGAGTTGCTTCCAAACCGAAGCGGACATCACGCAGGTGGATGCCCCCTCATCAATTATGCACCGGGACACGTTGGCGTTCCGGATCTTGACTGGGATTTGGAAGGCGACGGAAGGAGGAAGAGGAGGATGGTCCGATTGAGTGGCGTCGAAAACAATCATTTGGTCATCAGCAGGATCTACAGCGCCCACGGCAGATAGTAGAGCCTTCTTTTGGGAAGGGCACGATTGGAGGAGTTCCAATGTGGAAATGGCAGCAGGAGATTGCGCCAAATCATCTACTATGCTATACGAATGAGCAGCTCGACCAGAAGCAGCATTTCGACGTAATGGTCCCTTAGGAATCTTGGTATGAACCTCAAATTTGGGCTGAGGGATATGCAAGGGACCATTGGATGTCGAAAGAGGCTCTGTAGAACCTGAAGAAGGGGACTCGGGGGTAGACTGAGCGGAAGGTGTGGGGTACTGGCGAGACCGAGTTTGAAGGTTAAGGTCGACGGTTAGAGGTGGATCAGAGTTCATCATGAGGATCTGGTAATTGGAGGAACCATAAGGGGAAGGTTGAGTGGCCACCTGTCCGTCAGGTGGTTGGGTAGCCACGAATCCCTGCTGTGCATCCACCTGCGCTTGAGGGGGCGATGACTGCTGTTATAGGGGTGGAGAAGGTAAGGGAGGTGGAGGTGCTGATGCTGGAGGAGCTGGAGCACCAAACTGCGGATACGAATAATAAGGGTGTTGGGTAACAGTATGGTGAGCAAGAGGTTGGGCCAAAAGAGGAGGTATGTTGTATCCTAGATATGTGCTACCAGGAGGGGGACAAGTGTGGGAGGTGCTGCCCCCTCCCCCAGGAAAACCATAACCCATGGGAGGTTGGGCATATGGATGAGAGAGAGCTCCAACCATACCGTCGGCGGCATGAGGCGCCCCCTGTGCGTTGACACCACCGGGTCTGGGGAGATCAGGTAGAATGGTATAAACATAACCTGTCTAAGCATAGATCAAGTCATATTTTAACGCCAGTTGGAGGGCGGCTTCTTCGGTTTGGGGAAAATGTGACGCAACATCTTTCCCGATAGGAGGCAATAGAGACCTAAAAAACCAGTCCATGTAGACACGGTCTTCGAAAGTAGGGGATTGACATAGGCTCTTTCGTCTCCGCCATTCCTGGACATGATCGGATAGGTGGGTCGCAGATGATTGACAGAAAGAAGTCAAAAGTTCGATACCAGTGTCATAACGAAGGGGAAGCTGGAAGTAAGATAAAAAAGCCCGGGCAAGAGTCGCAAAGGTGGTATGAGAGGAAGTGGGTTGATCAACATACCACTTAGAAGCCGCGCCTGTAAGCGTTCGTTGGAACAACCGAAGACGGACAGAGTCATCGGTAATGGAGGTAGATGAACACCACATGTGGAAAGATCGAACATGATTTGAAGGATCTTCTCCAGCAAGGCCTTCAAACTTGGGGATGCCAGAAGGGAGCTTTGTTGGCATAGCAGGCCAACTAGCGTCATGGTGTATAGGGTCATTTGTCAACCGGTCCAAATCAGGGAGGCTGAGGCCTGCCATGAAGGGGAGCAAGGGTGCAGCCGAGGTAGTTCCTATGGCAGTTCCGCTAGTAGCAGTCCCGGCATTAGGGCCGGGATTACCGCTAGCATTAGGCCCTGGACCAGACATAGTGAAGGTGACAGGGGGAGAACCGGAAGTAAAAGGAGAACCCAATGAATCAGAAGAGGAGTCAGAGTGCGGACTCGAAGGAGGAATGGCTCGACGACGGCGGGACGGAGCAGGTCAATCGACCGGAAACTGAGGGTGAAGGCCGAGAAGTCTCCGGGAAGTGCGCCTTGGGGGCGCAATGATGACAACAAAAACATGGCACAAGGGGAAGAATAACGACCACAAGGGCAAGGAGGTGCAGAATCAAGTGATTATAATGTCGAAACAAGGGCAGATAGGTGCAGTGTCAATTGATTTTAAATTATTTGCCTGGCGGTGTAAACCAGGCTCTTCTTCGCTTAGGGTGAGTGTGTGGCATGCGTTAATTTTAATTTTTAAACCCTTTTCATTTTGAGAGCAAGAAAAAAAAGTGTGTTGCGTAACTGAAAATAAATCTGCAGAGAACAGTATATAATGCTGAAAAAACAGAAAAATAACAGCTACTATTGCATCAATGCAACCCAAGAAGGCGGGTCGCTCAAAACTGATCTAAAAAAGGGCAAAAATATAGTCAAAACAAACTTAAAAAGAGGCCAATAGATCTAGGGTCAAAAGGGACAGGGATCTAAAGGATAAAGCTGCTGAAAAGAGGTGCAGATCACAGCCAAGAGACAGAGGCAAGGTGGCTGGAAAAAATGAGGAAATCAGCAAAAAACGGAAAGGACATGGAGGAGGTCCTAAAGGGAGGTCCAAACAAAATGACAAGAGGTGATTTGAAAGGAAGAAAAGCTGATTTAAAGGGATCTGAGGAGGAGGTATCAGATCTGAAAGAGGGAAGGCTGAAACTCAGAAAAACAGATGGCTGAAATAGCTAAAAACTCTTCCACAAAAAGTGGAGGGTACTGAAGCCCTAGGGGGCTGTGTTCCCACTTAGATGAGTAAAAAAAGATCAGAACTAGGTCAAAGAGGGCTGAGACAGAGGCTGGAAAACCCTGACAGAAGCTTCAGCAAAACCCAGAAAAATTGTAGAAAAACCACTGAAAAATTGGCAGGTCGCAGGTTCTGACCTGTTTTCAGTGCAGGTTGCAGAAAAGAGGCTGAAAAGTGCAACCTAGAGGTCCAGGTCACAGTTTTTGGGCTGAAAAGTGCGACCTCCCATTCCGGTTGTCTCAGCGGTAGATTTTCGGAAAAGTTGTCGTCTCAGTTGCGGCTGATGTCGCTTACCTGCGCAATAGGGCCAGAAACACACGGAAGTTAGAAATTTTAATTTTTTATGGTTTTATGTGAGAAAAACAACATAAAAATAGGAAAAATAAACAGCTGAAAAGAAACCCTAGGGTCTGAAGTAGCTGGATATGCAGGAATATGAAAAACGACAGCGGTCGTAATTTAAAACCCGTGTGGATTCGCCATTTGTTAGTATGAATCCTTTGTCGAAGTGTACGAAAAAGGACCACTTTAGCTACGCATAACTAATAGCCCTAACAACAAAAGTGGCTGCCAATATCTTCAGATCTACGGTTAGTTGAACAAGAAAAGAGCTGCAAAAAACCAGATCTATGCATGGAAAGACATTAAGCAGTAAAAACAAGGGTTTGCTCCATATACCAATAGACAAGACAAGAACAATTTTGAAAGAATTTTTGTATTAATTGGGCACCTGGGAGGAAAACAAGAAGGCGTATCCAATTCTCCTCAGTGGGATGGGTTCTTGGAAGTCCTCAGCACTTCAGATCTAAGATTTCTCTCTCTTGTTGGTGTAGAAAACCCAATGCAAAGAATAGAGCTCAAAGGGAACTCACACAACAAATAATGGAAAAATGTGACCAAGTGTATAGATCCAGAGTGATCTAATAGGCAACAAAAGGTGAAGAATGGTAGGAAAAACCCTCCTATTTATAACAAAATGTTGGGTCATTCTAGATCTTGGTGCATGATTAAAATAATGTTAACCAAATCTAGATCCACCTTTTATGGAATATTTTATTATATTTGTTGGAGGGAAAAAGTATTTGACTTGGGTCAAATCCCTTTATTTATTAATAATAAATAAATAAATGATTTATTTATCTTTTTAAGGAAGTGGTTGAAGGATAATTAAATAAATAATGATTTATTTAATTATTTGTGGGTGATTTGGTCATATTTAACAAGGAATATTATCTAAATAAGATTTAAATAATTATTCCTAGAAAATAATAAGATAAATAAAGGTTTATCTAATTAATTTCTTTGTTTTTGAGTTAAACATGACTAGGAATAATAATTAAATTATGGTTTAATTAATTATTCCATGAGGAAAATTAAACAAAATAGGTTTGTTTAATATTTCCTTTTGGGGTTTCCTGTTTAAACCATAAACAACCTAATAAATGTGGTTTATTAAGTTATTTTACATAGTGAAAGCAATTTTACTTAGGGTAAAATTGGTCTTACATGGTGTACTTGGGTCCATCTAATGATAATAGGTTAGATGACCAAAAAATGGTGTAGCAGTTGGTTTGATATCCAAATCATATTCTTGGATTTTAGCAATCCATTTCCCTCTTTTCCCTTCAACATCACTCTGTACTAATACATCCTTTATAGCAGAATTAGGCACATATGATACAATTTGAGAATGAAGTATATAAGTTCTGAAAGCCTTCAATGATTTAACCAGAGCATATACTTGTTTCTCCAAGATATTATACTTCATTTCTGCATCTCGAAGCACTTTGCTAAAAAACACTACAAGTTGCTCCCTTCCTTCTTCATTTTTTTGTAGTAGCACAATAGTAATTGTATAAGAAGATGCAAATGAGAAAATTTGAAATGGGTTCAAGTAATCTAGACTGATTAAAACATGAGCTTCTTGGAGAGCTTCTTTAATTCTTCCAAAAGATTCCCTTGCATCTTTGTCCCACTTTACTTCAGCATCCTTTTTCAACATATTTGTTATTTTCCTAACAATCTCAACATAATTTGGAACAAATCTTCTCAGAAAATTGATTTTTCCAAGAAATATTCGAATATCCTTCTTACTTCGAGGTAGTGGGATTGTCTGTATGACTTCAACCCTTGCTGGATCAATCTTCACTCCTTGCTTTGAAACTATATGGCCCATCAATTTTCCTTCTTCTAGAGAAAACAAGGATTTTTTAGGATTCAATGATAATCCATATTTCCTGCATTTTAAAAAGGCTTTCTACAAATTCCGTAGGTGTTCATCATCAAAACTTGAAAAAATTGTAACATCATCAAGATAAATAACTACAAATTTTTCCCCTACAAATGCAATATCCATTGCCCTTTGGAAAGTAGCTCCTACGTTCATGAGGTCGAATGGCATCCTGGCATACATGAATGTTCCCTAGGGTGTAGTGAAAGCATTTTTCTTTTGATCTTCCTTCTCCACAACAAACTGATTATACCCGTAAAAACCATCAACCATGGATAAACTGTATGCTCCAGTTACTTTCTGCAAGACAAAGTCCATCTTTGGCAAAGGATAATTATCCTTCAGTGAAGCTCTGTTCAAGTTTATAAAATCAACACATAGTCTTATCTCTCCATTTTTCTTTCTGACCGGTACAAGATTGGAAACCCAATCTGAATATCTTAGAGGAACTATAATCTTTTCTTGTAAAAGTTTCTTTACCTCTTTTTCAATTGGAGCCAATAATAATGGGTTAATTTGTATGAGCTTCTGTCTATGAGGCTTAATCCCATATTTCAATGGGATTTTATGTTGAATAATACTTTTATCATAAGTTTTCAGATCTTCATTTGACCATGCAAATACATCCATAAACTTCTTGAAAATATCTACATACCTCTCTTTATATTCCTTTGGAACTCCTTTGAACAGTTTGACTATTTTAGGCTCATTTTGAGTTCCTAAATTGCAGTCCTCCATTTCTCCATCTTGGGATACCTTTTTTTGGTTTACTGCCACATCATCAACATCAAACTGTCTTTCAAGAGGTACCAAACCTGTGGGAAAAATATTATCTTTCAACTGAATTATCTTCTGGCCTCCAATTGTCTACTTCAAATTTTTAGACATTTCACCTTGATCACTTTCACTCACTTCTAAATCAATTTGAATGTCTTCAAAATTTCCAATCATCGTCAAGAACTGATTAATCTACTCATCATCCTCAAATACCTGCCAATGCTTTACATTATCATGAACTGAAGGCCTGTGTCTCAACTCAATCTCATACCTCAACCTTGGAATGATTGGTGGTTTGAATGTACTAGCTGCAACTGCTAATGAATCTGCCATTCTATTCTCCTCTCTTGCAATAAACTGTAATTTAAAGGCCCCAAAATAATTTTCAACTAGATCCCATACCTCATTTCTATAGGACCTTAATTTGTGATGTTTAGTCTGACACCAATTTTTAATTTGCCTTATAATCAATTCAGAATCACCAAAAACAGAGATAGACTGAATTCCCATCTATTTAGCTGTTTGCAGACTTAAAATCAATGCTTCATATTCAACTATATTATTAGTGGATTCGAATTCCAGTTTGAAAGAAAAAGGTACAAGGTTACCTTCAGGTGATATAAATATGAATCCAGCTCCAGTGCCCTCCTTAGAATATGCACCATTGAAATAACACTTCCAAAGCTTATTTGAATGCAACTCCTTATGTGCAATGGCTAAAGGGAGCTTCTTCTGTGAATCTTTAGAAAATTATGCATCTTCATGCAGCATGAAACAGGAGAGATCCTCCTTCTCTTCACCATAAATGGGGGAATTACCTGCATCTTTTTTGGTAGTAGTCTTCAAAAATCTGGTTTCTCAGTATAACCTCCTTTCCTCCCCATTAAAAATAGGAATTATGGCATATGTGAAATATAATTTCAAAACCCCTCCAATTTTTGCCCCCCAATATTTGAACAACAACATACCAAATCTAGCTGGAATATCTGCTACTACCACATCCATCGTAATACTCTTAGCTAGAATTTGAGCTAAGGAAACAACCATATCTTTGATAAGACCAACACAATTTACCCTTTTTGAATCAAAGGAATAAAGGTCTCTATATGGCTTGGTAATTTTCAAATTTAACTCTTTCATCACAGACAGTGGCATTAGATTATGTGATGCACTAGAATCTAGCATACAATTATGTAAAATGAAATCATGCAACAGAACTGATATATAAAAAGGTGGAACAGAAGAATCTACCTCTTCAACATGAGGTCCAAATGTAACCACTGGTTTCTCTTCTTGCAGATTCACTATATCATCCACTTCATCAGACTGAGATAAATTAATAAACTCCGCAATTTCCTTCTTATAACCAGGTGTTTTGATCGACTCAAGAAGTGGCACTTGAATTTTTACTTTTTCTCATTCTTTAGAAAAACTAAAGATTTGATTCTATTTTGTAAGTTTCTCAGGCTATTCTTGATTTTTATTTGAATTTGCATGTTGATCAGGAACAATAACAATTTTCTCCAAAATATTAGGGTCATTAGATTTCATTCGAGGAGTTTCAGCTTGTTGTTTTTCTTTTTCTTTTTCTTGATTCATGGGATGTTTCCCCTTGTCTGATTTCTTAATTTGGTTTTTCTATAGTGGAGTCGCCATTGGAGTAGTTACTAATTCTGATTCTTGTCCTTCATTATCCTGAGTTCTCAACCTCTTTTTGGACCTCAAATCATATTTCTTATGCAACTCTGCCTGCATAAAATCAGTAAATTGTTTGCAATAATCATCCATTTCTTCCTGATCAAATGAAATATCAGCTTCTTTACATTCTTCTGCATATTATTTCTCACTCTCTTCTTCTATTTCATCACCTTGCATATACACAGCAGAAATTTGATCTTCATATTCTTTCTGATCATTATCAGCAGAATGTGATGGGGCTGTTTCTATATATAAAGGTGCTTGGACTTGATCTTGATCTTTCCTTTCCTTCTGTAAAATTTGAAGGGGATGTTTTCTGAATTGGGGATTGAAAACCCCTCTGTTTTGTTGTGCAGGTTTCTTGTTATCTATTTCCAGCTTTACCAATTTATTTGACAAATTTTCAATGACCTTTTTCATATCATCTATCCTCTGATCTTGAGATGAAGCTGCTTCTTTATCTTGAACTTTCTCAATACTAGACATATTTGCCTCAATCTCTAAGGCATCAGTTTGAATCTGTTCAAGAGTGGGGGATCTTCTTTCTCTCAATGTAAAACTAAAATCCATCTCAAATGCTCCAGTAAAAACAACCCTTGCTCCAATAGGAGGAGGTTTCATTTCCATAGGCAGACTATTGTACAACTTATTAAATATTTTGACAAAATCACTCATACTTTCATTTGATTTTTTCTTTATAGCATTAAATTCTGTTAAACAATAACCATGGTCTCTTTTCTCACCCCATATCTGGATGAATTTTCTTTCTAATTCATCCCAATCATTGATTGAACCATTGGGTAATCCTTTAAACCATTTTCTTTCCTCTCCACTTAGAGACTGTACAAAAAGTCTCATTACCACATCAAGATGTTCTACATTAAAATTTTCAGCAAATGTGCAGAACAAGGGCAAGTGTTGTTCTGTAGTTATTTCATCTTCACCAGTAAATCTAGGGAGAAACATGAGATACTCCTGAGGCATTGCATTCATTCGTTGGGGTAGATTTAATGGTGCATATCTATTCATCAAGAAAGCAGGGGCTGCCATGTTTATGCCTTGATTGACTACTCCTTGAGCGGGGGTAAGAAGGATACCAGTTGTAGGTGGGGATGAATGAGGTGGAACAACTGATATAGGGATAGGTGTATGAACAATAGCAGAAGAACTGACAACTGTATGAGGTTGACTTTCTATCAAAGGAAATGATACAAACTCAAAATATTGTTCTTCTAACGTTGGTTCTTGGAAATGAATGGGTGAAGGTGAGGATTATTTTTTTGGGAAAATGAGTTTCCAAGAAATATCCTTGGATGAAAATGTGTGTGAAATGCTGCCTGGTGCAAGCAGTGTGGCATTAAAATATTTTTGTTTTCTGGCCCTTCCTTGAAACTAGCTTTTCTGGATCAAACAAAATAGGAGCTTTTTGCTGAGAGCTATGTGACCTCATGTGAGGCTTTGTAGGAGCTAGAATTATTTTAAAGAAGCATAGCTTAGTATTTCCTCCTCTCTGAACAACCAGAGGAAATATGAAAAAAACCCAGGGAAAACTTCGAATCTTCGGTCCCCGGCAACGGTGCCAATTAATGTTGTACCTTAAGAGACAATCCCTTAGTTGTGATAAGGAATCAATGCTTAAGACATTTTATAATTATGTCACAAATTTTTTATGTCTTTGCTTTATTAACCCTCAGGTATTTATAATCACACCCTTAAATATCAAATATTATGAATGCTTTGCAATGCTACCATCTGTTAATGTTGAAAGAAATGACTGGAAGAAAATGTAAGGAGAATTCCAAACTGATATGTTGTTTTATACAAAAAATACCATTCCAAAATTTGGAAGAAACATGTGAAAGAAATAGTTAAAACAAAGGAGCGCCAATTAAGGTTTTTAACTCTTATACACATAAGTAAGAAGAGACTTGTTGCTCATAACCTTTTTTTTTTCATAGAAGGAAATACATAATGAAAACTAAAATACATTTCAACATAAACAAATTTCCAGAAACTTGCTTACTCATTCATTAATCTTTGAATCTTTGAGTACAAAAATATTTTTCCAGGAGGTCCAAAACTCAGAACCTTCCTTCCTCTTGGAAATTACATTAAATACAATAAAAATTAGTTTGGAACTGCTGTAACCAATTCTAACTACCAAAACTACTTCATGACTTCGAAGGTTGTCTATCACATGCCTTGAAAATGTCTTTTTACAATTACATTGACTTCAGAAAATAACATAAAGTAAATATCCTAATATATAGGAATTGCTGATGAAGTGACTTCTTTTCCTTGATCAACTGATTTGTATTTCTTTGTTGCTGATCCCTTTGGCAAGTCAATAGTCCAAGCTCTACACTTTTTCCATATTTATACCTTCGTCTTGGATGAATGTGTCAGATTGCAATACTCCAATCTGAATGCAGTAATTCGGTCATAAGATGGCCTTTTAGAGAAAAGAGTTTTTACCATCCACAAGAGTTGAAAATGTCTTTGCAAGAAGTTGACCATTGTCTCTCCTTTAAGTACCTAAGTCTTCTCATGCCTGTTGTCAATCTTGATTTTTGTCATCACCGGTAAATTCTCATAAGAGCTCCATGGTAGAAGATTCCCCTCAGCTTCCCAACATGATGGCAGGCCTACCCTTGTCATTTTATCAAAATATTTATCAAATTCACTTACTGCTTCTTTTATTTCTATTCATTTATTTTCTGTAGCCTTTCTGAGATCATTCCTGATAATCATTTTATTAATTTCCACTGCATACAACATTCTATCCTGCATATCATTCTCCTCTAATTCCTGATCTAATTTGGAATTGATATAATCAATAAATATTCTAGCCCAAATTTCTCTATTAATCCCTTTCTTCTTATTAGACATAATCGGTTCTTCACACTCCACAATAAGGCTTTTTTCTTTTGCAATAATCATCAGGAAGCACCAATTGGACTTCATTTCTAAGATGATATCAGTCCAAATGATATCCTTAGCTTGAATTAATGACACATTACCTTTCATCTGTTCTTTGAGATTCTTGATCTCAGCTTCAGCATTTCTGAGATCCATTTTGTACTTATCTGCTTCTTTTTTTAGACCTTCATCAATTTTGTAGCAGTCTCCAAATATGTTTGAGCCTTCTTTCTATCTCTTTCAGCCATCTGCAACTTAGTATTTAATTGAATAATTTTTGCTTGAGGAGCTGCATCACCTGTAGGAAAAACAAAAGTACAGTTATGATTATCAATGTGATTTTGTAAAGAAATTGTAGTCTGCTTCACTTTGGAAAGTTCTTCATCCTTCTGCATAAGTTGTTGCAACAACTTCTCTTTTTCCTTCTCTACCTATGCAACCTCTATAGCCATTGAGTGTTCACCATTAGGTAACCTCAATTTCTTCCTTAATGTAGATATCTCTACTTTAGCACTTTGCAAGAATTTCTGCACAGCAGTCTTGTCACTAGGGTCTACACCAATCTTAACAATAATCTTCTTCATCTCTTCATTTTGGACTGTTAAGGCTCTTGAATTGGCCTTTTCCAGCTTCAATTTTTTGATAACTTTCCCTAACATATTTTTAGCTTTAACTGCCATTGCATTTGTCTTTGTGAGATCATTAACAATCAATTGCCCGATCTACATATGCAAATTCATTTTGTCCATTAGTGGAATATTTTTAACATCCATAGTCATATTTATAGTATTAAAACTGTTTGAGGACCTAATTGACATTCCTGTGGGATGTGATAGAGCAATCCTAAATTTATATTTTTCAAGATCAATTATAGTCAACAGCCTTGTTTGATTGGTAGTAACCTGATGTTCTACTTGGGCCTCCATGCTGGCCTTCATTCTTTGATTTCTCTCCTCAATTTGCGAAAACACATGTTTGAATAAGGGTACTTGTTCATGAGAGGATTCATGACCTCCATGGGAAGAGGGAGAATTCTTCTCTTCACCCAAATGTAAGGAAAATCCAGGTGAATTAGAGGAATGATCCTCAGCAAATTTTTTCCTCTTCTCACCTCTCGGTGCCTCATCATCTAAGTCAATAACAACTCCTTTACCTCTTTTATTTTTTTTCTCAGTTACAACAGGAGTTTGAATGCTTGTATTTACTGAACTTATTTCACCTTTTTTTGCTACCTTTTCCTGCTCAAGTCTACTTTCATGAATGAAAGCTAAGTATCTGTTCTCAATTCTTCTCCGTGAAATTATACCATGGGGATCATAAGCCCATTTTTCTCCTAGTAGCATATGTGTTTCCTCCAACAATTTTGTTACTTCCTCAAATGCATGCCTCATATTAACTATGAAAGGTCCCACACTCATAGGAAATTTATACATATGACCCTTTTTCATAGGGACAAAGTGCACATGATCAACATTCAGGCTCTGTCTGATAAATTCTAAGGTGAAAAGCCTCATTGGTACAAACGTTGGGAGCCTGTAAGGCTCAACATTTGCTCCATACAACCTTATTTTTTAATATTCTTGAAATACAAACCAGTCGCCAAATTTATAGCTAGTTCCTAAATGTAGAAATTCCTGGGCTTTGGGTAAAAAACAAGGGGGATGAACTCCATTCAATATTTTATATGCAATGGGCATATACTGACTAGAAAAATCAAATAACCCCTCTTCATTTTGCTCGCTTCTGATTATATCTATCCAGAGTAAAATTGATTGTCTTTGCTTGTTTACATCCATTATATTTAGATCTAACTGCATGAGTTCTTCAACATTTTGGTATAAAAATAAGTAGACAATCAGTGAGGGAAAATTAAAATAACCTGTCAGTGAAAGACTCATCAACTGTGAGTTGACTGCTTCTTGCCAAAAGGATGGAACATCTAGGACCATTCCTGGCTTCATCATCATGGAGAACATTCCTAGGACTGACCTGTCCACTGTAACTTCATCTTCTTTGCCCAATATTTTAGCAATAGTGCTTAATACGGGTCGAGTGTCTTCGTTGAAAACTCCCATAGCAAATTCTCCACATTCTGGCTGAAACTGCTTCATATTAGGCTTCAAATGGAACATAAACTGATTGAATTCTTCTCCTGCAAGGCTTTCATAGTAAGTAAGCAGTGAATCTTCTGAAAATTGAACTGATGATTCAGCTTGAGGAAAACACAAGGCTTGGCGGATTAATTGGGTAGACACCTGGAGAACATTTTCCCCTTGGGAATTCATCACGAAACATTTTCCATGACACAATGCAGAAACCAACCAATAGATAAACTCTAGGAATAAATGTGTCTTCGGGATGCATGCAGAAATAACCCTGGATTTTTTCATGGTGGAATAGACAGGGGAATTATCATTATTCAATACAACTTGTTGATAGAATGGAAGATGAATTACTAAAGACACAGTATCTTGAATGTCTCTCTCATTATCCAAGAGAGGAATGTGGCTCGATGAGCCAGACAAAGAAGACCTTTTAGACATGATTAGAAAAGGTGTTGAAGGAATACTCTTGCAAGGTGACTAAAATAGAAAGGTGATGGGAGAACGCAATATGTCAAAACAAAACAAACTATAAAGTATTTTGAAAACGAAATGAAAAACACCCCTAAATAGATGGCGCGTCTTTTGTGTTAAATGCCTACACAACGTGTCACTTAACCATTGGACTGATTTGACATGAAAAATAGTTGTTCTCCATTCAACATATGACATCACTACGGGGGGTCTCAAGGTACGGCTGGTACCCCCGCAGTCGATATCCACCATTGATCTTCATCACCTCCACAGTCAAACCAGTCAACTGCGGAGGCGCCCTTTCCATTAATTCTCGTGTTATTAGTGCCCACGGGTTGGGTCATCTAGTTTATATTTTTAATATCAGCACTCTCCACCAGTTAAATTAATCGACATTTAATCTTCGGATATAAAACCCACTTGTATAAAGTTTTAAAAAATTAAACTTTAATACATCAGAAAAAGCATTTCCTTTTTATGCCAAAGTATAAGACTATAATACTTTAACATATTTAACATATTTTCTTTTATTTCAATTTCATATTTTTTTGTATTTTTAATATAAAATTAAAAGGATATGCAGATGATCCACAACACCCAGCCTGAGGGCTGGGGTCACCACCAACATAAGGTCCTGCACTAGACATGGTGAAGGTGTAAGGGGGAGAACCTAAGGTGGAACGAGAAGGAGAACCTGAAGGACCAGAAGAAGAGTCGGTGTGCAGACTCGGTGGAGGACTAACTCGAATCCTATGCGGAGGATTAAGTCTTCCTACTGGAAACTGAGGATGAAGGCCAAGAAGTCTCCGGGATAAATGCCTTGGTGGCGCAATGGTGATGGCAAAAACACGACACAAAGGAAAAAGATACTGACAAGGGCAGGGAGGTGCAGGATCAACTGATTACAATGTCGAAACAAGGGCAGAAAGGTGCAGGATCAATTGATTTCAATGTTTTAGAGTCTTTGCTTGGCGGTGTTAACCAAACCCTTTTTCGCTTAGGGTGTGTGTGTAAAAGTGTGTAAATTTTAATTTTTAAACCCAGACATTTGTAGAGAAAAAGAGAAAGTGTGTTGTATGTATGGCTGTAAATAAACCTGCAAATGACATTATATAGGCCTACAAAAACAGAAAATAAACAGCTAATAATGCAATAATCTAAACCTGAGGAGGTGGGCCTCTCAACAACTAGTCTATAGGTGAGCAAAAAACTAATCAAAACACACTAAAACAAAAAATAATAGATCTAAGGTCAAGAGGGACAGGGATCTAAAAGACAAAATTTGCTGGAAAGTGGTGCAGAAAACAACAAGAAATCAGAGAAAAAATTACTATAAAAATGGTGGCGAAAGGCCAGCTCCTAAAGGGAAACATAGTGAACCCTAGAGGAAAACACAAACAAAGCTAGATGAGGTGATTCAGATGGATAACAAGCCGATCTAAAGTGGATCTGAAGGTGAGGTATCAAATCTAAAAAGTGGCTGAAGACTCTGAAATTTCAGACAACCTGCAACAGCAAAAACTCTTCCACAAAAAGTGGAGGGCACTGAAGCCCTAGTGTGCTAGGTTCCCACTTAGTTGAGTGAAACAGAAAAAGTACAGGTGCAAAATGGGTGGAGACGGAGGTCAGACAACCCTGAACAAAGAATCATACAAACCCAGAAAACTTTTAGAAAAATCCCTGCAAAAAGTCCAGGTCACAGTTTCTGACCTGTTTTCAGCAGAGGTCACACTTTTTGGGCAGTAAAGTGCACCCTGGAGGTCCAGGTCATAGGTTTTGGGCTGAAAAGTGCGACTTGCACTTCTGGCACTCTCAGTGGCAAATTTCAAAAAAAATTCCATCTCAACTGCGGCTGATGTCTGTCACCTGCGCAATAGGTCCGAAAGGACACGGAAGTTAGAATTTTTATCGTTTTAGGGTTTTATGGGTTAAAAAAAACATCAAGAAGAGAAAAAACAAGGGGCTAAAGAGAAATATTAGGGTTTGAAGTAGATGGATATGCAAGGATCGGGAATATGACAGCGGTCGTAATCGTAAACCCGTGTGGAGTCGCCAGTTGTTAGTATGAATCTTGATTCGAGGTGTACGAAAAAATACCACTTTAGCTGCGCATAACAAACAGCCCTAACAACAGAAATGACTGCTAATTTCTTCAGATCTGTAGTTAGATGATCAAGAAAAATGCTGCAAAAATCTAGATCTATGCGTTAGAAGACATTAAATAGTAGAAAAATAAGATTTACTCCATAGATCCAATAGACAAGACAAGAATATATCCAAAGAAATTTTTATTAATGGCATCTGGGAGGAGAACGCAAGAGGGTGTTCCCTGTTCTCCTCAATGGGATGGATTCTTGTAAGTCCGCAGCACTTCAGATTTAGAATTCCTATCTCTTGATGGTTTAGAAAACCCAGAAAAAAATGGAAAAAAATGGCTATGATAATGGATCAATAGCCAGACCAAGAGTTGAGATCCAGAGTGATCTTTAGGCAACAAAAGGTGACAAATGAATGGGAAAACCCTTCTATTTATAACAAAATATTGAGTTAGTCTAGATATTGGTGCATAATTAAAATGTTATTAACCAAATCAAGATCCAACTTTTATGGAATATTTTATTATATTTGTTGGAGGGAAAAGGAATTTGACTTGAGTCAAATCCCCTTATTTGTAAATAATAAATAAATAAATGATTTATTTATCATTTTAAGGATGTGATTAAGTAATAATAAATAAATAAATGATTTATTTGTCATTTTAAGGATGTGATTAAGTAATAATAAATAAATGAATGATTTATTTATCATTTTAAGTATGTGGTTAAAAAATAATAAATAAATAAATGATTTATTTATCATTTTAAGGATATGGTTGAGTCATAACCAAATAAATAATGATTTATTTAATTATTTAAGGGAGATTTAGTCATATTTAACAAAGAATATTGTTTAAGTAATGTTTAAATAATTATTCTTAGAAAATAATAAGATAAATAATGATTTATCTAATTAATTTCCTTGTTTTGGGTTAAATATAACCATGAATATTAATTAAACTGTTGTTTAGCTAATTATTCCTTGAGGAAAATCAAACAAATATGGATTTATTTAATGTTTCCCCATGGGGTTTCCTGTTTAGACCATAAACAACTTAATAAAGTTGGTTTACTAAGTTATTTTTCATAGTGAATGCGATTTTACTTGGGGTAAAATTGGTCTTACTTGGTGTACTTGGGTCCATCTAATAACAATGGATTAGATGACCAAAAAATGGTGTAACAATGGATATGAAATTTGTTGGAGAGTGGGATAAATCTGTAGTAATCTATCTAGATGACATAATTGTTTTAACTAAATAATGTCAAGAGCACCTCAAGCACTTGTAGCTCACTTTTCAAAATGCAGAAGGTATGGTTTGTCCTTAAACACCAAGGAATAAAAAATTTCTTTAAGTAAAGGGAAGTTATTGGGACACATTGTGGCAAAGGAAGGAGTAAAGATTGATCTCAAAAGGGTGGAGGCTATTAATAATATTCCATTACCAAGGAATAAACAATAAATTCAATTTTTAGAGGGTGGGATAATGTTTTTAATACGATTTTTACCAAATTATGTTGAAATTGTCAAAGAAATCACAGAAATGTTGAAAAAGGATAAGGAGGTCAAGTGGACTATAGAAACCTGGGAGTAATTCTCTAGAAGATTTATTTATTTATTTATTTATTTATTTATTAATTTATTTATTATTATTTTTTTTTCAGAATCCTCAGTCTTAGATAGCCCATATTTTTATAGGTAATTCCTCATTTTATCTTTTTCCTCTCCCAACACGATGGCAATGATTTTATTGCAGAAAAATGATGAAGGAAAAGAACAACCAATTTTTTTTTTTAGCCACATGTTGCGAGATTCATAAATGTAGTATAATATCTTAGAGAAACATGCTTATTCCTTGGTCAAAGCTCTAAAGGCCTTTCAAATTTATTTCCTATAGTCAAACATAATACCTTAAGTTCCTACAGCTACTGTGAAAGACATTCTCATGCAGGATGACAATGCAAGTAAGAGAGGAAAGTGGATTTCAAATATTCAAGAATATGATATGGATATCGAACCCACTAAGCTTGTTATGCAACTAGCTCACAAAAAAATAAAATAGATCAACGACTTAAAAAATATCCTCTTTGAGGGGAACCTCCTTTACATTACACAAAAGAACAATTCTAGGATGATTCAAATGACAAAACCTCCTTTCTATATATAGGAGTCTAAGGGGTCAACATATAATCAGAGGCTACAAAACAATAATAATGTAAGGGAACAACAATACCAATAGTAGGCTTCTATGGGGCATAATAATAATAATATGGGGACTACATGGGCACACCAATAAAATAAGGGGCTACACTAGTATTATAGGGACCTAACATGCCCCTCTTCTTCAAAAAAGAGTTTTCCTCGACACTTGAGTAGTTCTAGATGCTTCTGTATAAAATTGTCATCCTCCCATGTGGAATATTGAGTGGGTAAGTTCTTCCACTTGATGAGATACTTTGAAATTGATCGATTTCATAGTTGTTAAGCTCTTGTTTCTCTGACTCCTTCATGTTCCAATATTAAATTTACTTCCTCTACAAGTTCTAGTAATATTTTTTGAACTGGGATCTTGTCACTTATAACCTTCTATAAGCATGAAACATGAAAAACTAGGCGCACTTGGTAAGATGCAGGAAGCTCCAATTTGTATTCCATAGTACCAATATTTTGCAACACCTTGTAATAACCATAGTACACTGGTGATAATTTATTATCCTTCTTATATTTCTTGAAGGAAATTTTTTTGTATGGTTGTAGATGTAAAAATACTCGTTCTCCTACATTAATTTTTTTTTTGTTGCAATCTTGATTTTCATGTTGTTTCATTCAGTTTTGCACCAAAGTGAGGTTATCCTTTAAGAGTTTGAGAACTTGTTTTTGATGCTCGATGTGATATTCCAATACTTTAACCTTATAATTTTCTCTTAAAGATGATGTGATGGACGGTGAATGATATCTATAAAGTGCCATATATGGGGTCATTTTTGCTGTAGTATGGAAGTGTTATTGCACCATTCAGCCAAAGGTAACCACTTGAACCATTATGTTTTTTTATCAGATAAAAACCAACAAAGATATCCTTCCAAAAATGTGTTCACTATCTCAATTTTCCCATCATATTGAGGATGATAAGATGATATTGAGCTAATTGAGTAGCCAGACAAGAAAATAATTTCGTCCAAAAATTTCTGTCAAAATGGGATCTCTTTCAGTTACAATAATATTTGGGTCTCCATGTAGCTTTTGAATTGTTTCCATAAATTCATTAGCAACTATACTGGCTTTAAATGGATGAGATAATGCACAAAAGTGTGCATACTTTGTAACTTTATCAACTACCACCATGATGAAACTATTTCCTCCAGACTTGGGTAAAACTATGATAAAATCAATTGAAACCTCATCCCAACATTGACTTGGAATGGATAAAGGTTGTAACAGAGTTGTGGTATTAGTTGTCTCAACATTTTTTTGTTGGAAAACCAAACATTCCACCCGAATCTTTTGATATAAATGGCACAAAGCAATGCTTCCACATTCTCATCCTTTCTTAAGAGTGCATATGAAACAATGTTTTTCTTCCCTTTTTTGTAGATGATATCAAATTCGTAACCCAAAATCTTTGTGACCCATTTTTTCTTCTCTTCTGAAGATAATATTTGTTCTAAAAGCTAATTAAGACTATCATGATCTATTTTTACCTTGAAGTGTCTTCCCATTAGGTAAGGTTTCCATTGCTTTAGTGAATGTAGTGTTTCCAACACTTACTTCTCATAAATAGGTTTGTTTAAATACTTTCCTTTGATTGGACAAATTTCAAAATAAATGGGTCTTCCTTCTTGCATTAAAACAACACCAATTCCATTTCTTGAGGCATCACATTTCACAATAAATGTATTTGTGAAGTCTGGTGTAGCTAATACTAGTGCTTGGTGGATTTCCTCTTTAAGATGTTCAAAGGCCTTAATTTCTTCTAGAGTCCAAGAAAATGAATATTTCCTCAGTAATGTGTTTATAGGTGTTTCTATTCTCCCATAATTCTTAAAAAACTTGCGATAATACCCTATCAAACCTAAGAAATCCTTGAAGATGCTTTATGGTTGTGGGGATTTTCCATTCCTTAATGGGTTTAATTTTGTTAGGGTCTACCTTAACACCCTCTTGAGATACAATATGATCAAGATATTACACCTACTATAATCCAAAGAAAAATTTGGGGGGTTTTGAGTATAATTTTTTTTCCTCCAATAGTTTGAGCCCCCCGTCAACATGTTGAACATGATCCTTCTAAGAGTTTTTGTAGATTATTATATCATCAAAAATTACTAACAATATTTTTTTAAGGGTTTGAAAATGGAATTCATCAAACCTTGAAATGTAGAAGGTGCATTAGTAAGACCAAAAGTCATGACCAAAAATTCATAATGACCCTCATGAGCTCAAAATGTTGTTTTTGGAATGAATTCAGTATTAATTATAATTTTATGATATCCTAAACGAATATCCAACTTGGTGAATTAATTTTCTCCATGTAATTCATCAATGATAGGAATGGGAAATTTACCTTTAATAGTGAGCTTGTTGAGCTCCCTATAATCCAGACACATGTGCCATGATCCATCCTTCTCGTGCACCAATACTATTGGAGCATAGAAATAACTTTGGCTAGGTTTAATTATAAGAGCCTCTAGCGTTTCTACAACCATACAATAAATTTCCCTCTTTCGGGAATAAGGATATCTGTAAGGCCTGATGCTTGGAGGAAAAATTCCCATAATCAAATGAATAGCATGAGCATGATCACGAATAGGTGGGAGGCATTTGGGAGTCTCAAATATCTTAGAATGATTGTCCAGGAATTTTTGGAGATCTGGAGAAATATATTATTCAATGTTTGAACCTCTAGTGAGCATAATTTTGCAATTACATTGTGTTGTTCTTTGTTTAGAATATTTTCCATGCCATTAGATATTATTATCTTTCCTGGTTTCCCTGCGATACCCCTTAATTCAAATTCCTTTCCTTTCCAACAAAAATTCAAGAAAAGTTCTTGAAAATTAAAAGTTATCATACCCAAATATTGTAACCATTCGATTCCTAGTACAATACCAACACCACCGACTGGAATGGAAAGATTTGGAATATTCAATACATATTCCCCCATGGTTAGCCTGATATTATGGAACTTTCCCATAGAAATTTATAGTTACTCCATTTTAAACCATCACTTTACACTCTGGTGTTGGATATAGGAAGAAATTCAATTCCTTGGCTATCTTACAATGAATAAAATTATGGGTACTACCTGATAATCACCATCATTAGGTATATTCGAAGGGGTTAATTGTTACTCTTTTAGCTTAATCACTATCTCTCTCTGACACATTTAATTTCATTTTGTCATATTTTTCTTAGTGAGAATGGTGTATTAAGGGTTGTCATGATTTGAGTCCTAATGTGGCTTAAATTCATGAAAATCAAAGGAATAATGCCATTTTTGAGAAATATTACATAATCAGGGCTAAGAGCAGACAACAAGGAGTGATTTTAGGAGGGTTGACAACTTTCTAAACTCATAAAGGTCGCCAATATCTCTTCAATATTCTCCTCCAACAACTCGAAATCAAAGGCAACCAAGCAAGTCAATGATCAAAGGGAGCCAAGCTCCACTTCTCTCGAGTTCCAAGGGAACAAAGACCTTGTTTTTAGGGAGTTGTCGGTAGCTACCATATAACATAAATAGGCCAAATAAAGAGCTCATTAGGATTTGAATTTTGGATGTAGCTAGAATAATATTGGCTTGTGTATTAGACATTTCTTACTTTCAATTTTCATGTAAAATATTGGTTATGAAAATAAGATGAGAATTTGGTTTATTCTCCACTGAGTTAATTTTAGGGAGCTGATCTTGTGAGCTAGGACCAATCCATTGACCTCAGTCTCTCTTGTGTACATGTGATTTTCTTTTATGTTGCATTAGTTGATTTATTTCATTCCATGTTTGGTAGCAAATAAAAAAATAAAGCTGTGTCCTAAGTCTCCCTCTCCCACCTCTTCTATTGGAGCTTGAGGAGGAAGATGTTCCACCACAAACAAAATATATTTTCAGTTTATGATTTCCTGGAAAAGTTAGATAGTTTTACTTTTGTTATCATGAACATGTTGTAGGTTTAGAGGTAGATTTATGTTTCAATTGCATAGGTATGTTTATTTAAATTCAACTCACCATCTTTATGATAAGTGTGTCAATGCTGAATGCATGAAAAAGTATCTTGAATGTAGGTTTGGATAGAAAATAATTGAAGGACCCCTTAAGCACCATCATCTTTAGTCTTCACCCTTCATCAACCACCTTCCATCCAAGTCACCTACAACCCTGTTTTTGAGGTCATCATTGCATTAGCGAGAGAAACCATGAGGGTGCAAGATAGGATTTTTGAAGAGTTCTGAGTTTGGCCAAGGGGTTGGCTGCCCTTCATCTACCAAGATCCACCTTTCACCCACCTCTCCTAACCTTTTTCTCATAATTTCTAGCCTCAAACTCCACTCGACCTATTTCCTGTAGTTTTTCATGACAGCCTATAGCACTACGGGAAATCCTATAACAGCTTCCTAGAATAGTGTCAAAAACCCTCTCCTTCAGCCCAAAATCATTCTTCCACCTCATCTAAGGCTAGCCAAGCCAAAAATATACCTTCAACTCTGAACCTTTGGTCCAGGGACCCTCTTAGACCACCAAAACACCTCCTTCCTTTTCTGCAAAACAGAGTCATTTTGAAGTGTGATTAGTCCATTACAATATGCATAATTAAACATAGTAGTTAAGCATAAGTTAGATAGGAATTAGTTATTCATTGATTCAACAAGTGTGCGCTAGATTAATTTCCTTTTTTGAAATTAAATTTAGTAATATAGACTATGAATGCTAGTTAGTGTAATTTCCTTTTCTTTCATTAGCATACCTGTGAATCTTACTTTCTTGAAAATAGATAGATGAGTCAATATCATCTAGAGTAGTTTCTTTCCTTATTGATGGAATCATGGTTATGATCTATTTCTAGTCTTGGATTGCATTTAGAAGTGTGACAAACATCATTTCCTAGAAGTAACCCTAGCATTGGCACCTCATTATAGAACTAAGATGAGGATGGCATGAGTAGAGCTCGACTCTTGTGCATATATCACTGTCACCTCCAAGTTTGTTTGAACCTCGGGTTGATAAAGTAAAGTTGAGCAGCCTCTGGGAGTTGCAACATTGTTGGTGCAATACTAGGGCTCACCACTTTTTTGTGCTGTTGCTGGGAGTTGTCTAAGTATATTTTTGTTTCTTCTTTAGCATTATTTTCTTCTTTGTATTTTAAATTTAGTTCTGAAATATTTAAAAATAGAAAAATAGTTTGAATTTCATGCCTCATAGTAGGGACAGCCAAGGAAAATTCTTACCATAAAGCCCCATATCCCCACACAATCACCCTTCACTCTTATTCAATGATTGTGTGGTAGAACATCTTATAGGTGAACCACTTTAAAAATTTGAAGAACCTATTGGGGAAGAAGACGAACTTGCTTCACTTGAGGAGTCTTCTTCACAAATTCAAGCCATGGCTGAAACTAGGGCCTAAGATTCTTTTCCATTAGAGAAACTAATGGGGAAAATAGAATGAAAAACATCAACCCCTCAACCCTTCCACATTTCCATGGCCTCACTTCTGAGGATCCTAACATCTTCATGTTTGACTTTCCTATTGTCTGCATGACTTATGACTATGCCTCAGATGAGAAAATGATAAATTATTCCCATCCACCCTCAAGGATGCTGCCTTGCGCTGGTGCATTGGTATGTTTGGGAAAAATATCACTACCTGCACATAGATGCAAGAGTGCTTCATCAAAAAATATAGAGACTATTGCAGGTCCAAAGAGACAAAAGAGGAGATTTTTATGATGAATCCCTAGAAGATTATGAAGAAAGGTTCCAGCTAAACTATAAAAGAGCCAACTGCAGCCTTGATCCTGGATCACTTGAATTGTTACTTATCCAAGGGATCAGGTAAGAGGTGATAGAAACTGTTCTACCAATTTTTGGTCATCTAACCTGTTACTATTTGATGGACCAAAGTACACAATTTAAGACCAATTCTACACTAGTATAATTTATTTCACTATGAAAAATAACTTAGTAATCTTTAATTTATTAAGTTGCTTATGTTCTAAATAGGAAACTGTAATATTCCAAAAATTTAGCCTTCAGCTAAATGGAATATTATAGTCTGTTTTATCACTAGGTAGGTGAATAAGTGGGTAGGGAGGCCCATAAACCTCTTTGGAAGGAATAATAACACTCTTAATGTGAAAGGAGGAAAAATAATCAACTAGATTAAGCACCTTTGGGTGTGAATTGGAGGGAATACATGTTGAATAGGTCAACTTTGACAAAGTCAACAGCGTTGTCATGGAGGAGTGGCATTCATGATGAGACAACGCAGTTTTAATGGAGGAAAAATTGCATGAGCTTAGTGGAAAGTATGGATGGGACCCAATGTGAGAAGCTCATCCATTATATAATGGAGGGAATGGAAGTCATCATTATTCATGTTTTGGTTTATCATTTTGATATTTGTCTGTTTAGACTTTTCATCCTTTAGCTATTTAGCGGGGTTTGTTGTGTTGTTTAGCACAAGGGTGTTCCTGATTGAGAATCCGTACCTCATCCTCAAGGAAGGAGAGGTTCTTTGGACTAAATTTCCTCATTCTAGAATTTTGGCCAAGCTACCTCCTTCAGCTACAGCGCAAATTCTATTTAGAGCTGGGTTGTGTTGCAGGGTGCAGCAAAGGAGGATCACATAGAGCCAATCCTAGGCTTGTTTTTCAATGGAGAGGTAACCTATCGATTGGGGGATCAACAAGGAGGGATCCGGGGAATATTTCTATATATTTAGCATCAGGCCAACCATCTACCATCCCTCATAGTGCATTTACAAACCATATCTGCGTTATTTTCAGAGGCAGTTGTTGGGAGGGTTCGTTGAGCTCATCAGGAGGGTATATTTCTGAATAGAAGGATCAGCCTTCTATTGTGAAATACCATTGGAGGAGGAAATTATCATTTCAGATCTGTCATAGCCTCATTCTATTTAGTTCGAGTTTGCAATGACATATTAACACCAGGGTTATTTGTCACGTTGTATATTTCTTGGTATTTCTAGCAATCTTTCTCGGGTTGGCTAGAAATCATGTATTATAGCCCTTATCTTCTTTTCTGGGAATTTATTTTGTATCTATCAGCCATTTTCCATTTTTATAGAAGCAAATACACTTATATAGACAATGATATCACTTCTTTCTGGCATTCTATACAGTAGCAACAACTCATGTGCTTACTGTTCTGATCATTGGAGGCTTGTTCTTATTGCTTGAGTGGCTTGACCCTCAAGATATTTTTGTATATTTTTGCTGATATATCAATAAAATGATGGTTGCATATTGATCCCTCTTATTACATGTTCATATTTTTTGTGTTTTACATTATTATGTCTTATATTGCTTCTATTTCCATTTTGGAATATTACAGTGGTATCAGAGCATAATCTTGGCTCAGCCTGTGCATTCAAGACATTATTCCATTAGGAGGAGAGGCTTATCATAGAAAGGAGAAGTTATACAGAAGAAATAAAGGCATGAATCCATTATTTGAAGAAATGAAGGAAGAGAGGATCTCCCAGCTTCTTTTCCAAACTGTGAAAAATATCAAGGAAGATCTCAAGAAAATGAAAGGGGAGAGGTGTAGAGAATTTCCAAGAGGGTTCGAAATTGAAGCAAGCCCTATATTTTCACATGATGGGTGTGGAAATTCAGCCACACATGCATATCCACAGTGCAGTTTATTTCCAACATTCACTGCAAGAAGGATGGTGGAAGAAGATGCAACAAGGGAGGATACCTTGAGTGACTATCTTCAAGAGTATGAGTCTCAATGATGGAGATTCAAAAAGCACTTGGACTTCCAAGGGTTTTTCCACTCAAGGAAGACAAAAGATCCAACAACCATAATAGAAGCAAGAGAGGTAGAATCTTTCTATCTAACTTTTATGGATCAACAAAGTGCACAACCAAGGCTTGGGTGAAGGAGCTAGATTCCTATCTTCAGCTACACCGAGTCTCAGAAAAGGAGGCCATTAGAGTAGCAGCGCTGCACCTCAAAGGTATGGCCCATGATTGGTGGTTTTATAGTTCTACTTCATTTCATCATGCAAGTGTAAATACTGATGCAGGTTTCACTAAGAAATTAGTGAAAAGATTTGATATTAAAAATTGTGAAACATCTTCTGTTGAACCCAAAAACTCAAAACCTTTGCATGAGTTGGAGTGATCTATTTTACCAACTCCACTCCATATTTCTATTGAAGGGGATGAAAAAATGCATAATACCTTTCCAAGGGAAAGATACCAATTTCTTTAAGAGACCTCTTCTATAGATGAAGACATGGAGATTCCTCCTTCAAGGGAAGACCAAGATCAAGGATCTTTCATTGATGATGAGGTATTATCAAATATTGATGAAGAGGATGAGAAAAGAAGAGCTAACAACACTGTACCATAAGGAGAAGATCCATCATTGCATGGAGGTGGAAAGGGAGCCATTGCTTCCATTAGAGGAGCCCTTGTGTCTTTGCAAGGAGTTCCAAATGATCCAACATGTGGGAACCAAAGCACAATTCTGGAGAAGCATGTATCAGTTTTTGTGGATTGTGAGATGGGAGGAGAAGAAGAGAAGAAGGATAAACATCAAGGGATGATGAGCATTCACCCTTATCTATTTTAGGAGGTTTCTAAATAGAATAAGGAGACTGTATTGCACAGTGAAGGGAGGGACAAACTAGTCCACTCATATATACATTCTGCTTTAGATATTGATGTCTCACTAAATGGGGGCATTCCACCTGGGAGGCCACTAGATTTAGAAGTGGTGAGGGAAATCTTACCCTTTGGTTCACCACTCTTAGATCTCGGAGAGGTGGATACTTTGGAGGGGTCTAGTACAGCGCAGAGAGTCTAGGATAGACTCAAGGAGGAGGGAGACATTCTCCTATTTTCAGCATTACCCACTCTCACCACATATTCTGCGCTGACAGAAGTTGCTGCAGTGATGGAGGATGGCACCACCATGGTGCAAGGGAGCTACTCCATGGAATTGGAGAAAGTGAGGGTACTTAATTTGAGGAAGGAATCCTCCATACATTGGAGTAAATGGAGGCCACTCATGCTTACATTGGCCAAGATCAGGAGGTTCTTTTTGGATGGTAGCTTCTCATGGGAGGCCAACTTCCAAAGACCACCATTTCTACTTGAGCATGAGTAGCTACATGATGGGCATATCAGCACTTTGGAGGATGACTTTGGAATGAGGGATGCCAAAGGAAAGGACAAAAACATGTGGGGAGCTTCAAATTTTATATCTTCAATGTTGTCTCTGAGGAGGGTTGATCCATATTGGAGGGCTCAACTTTTGGTAGAATACTCCAAGGATCTTGGTGCCTGCATGATTCTTTATGAACCGAAGGGAGATGATAGATACATGGTGGATGATGAAGTCATCTATTCTTATGGTAGAGTCTTCTTGACTAGAGCTTATGAGCTCAAGGAGAAGCTGCTACATGCAGCACATGTGGACCTTCTTTCCATGCACTTTGATGCATATCATTCCTTGATGGAGGATTTCACTTGGGAGGGAATCCAACATGATGTATATTATCAAATGGAGAGATGAATAGCCCAAATGATGATGGAGGGGTTGGCACAACCACTTCCCTACTCATTGAAAGTGAGGGAGAACTTACAGTTGAGCCATTTCAGCTCAATGACCAAGGTACATAGTAGAGGATGTACATTTATGCATGATGAATTGTACTTATTTAATTTTTGTGAGAAGAATGTTGTACCAAGGAGGATTATTCTTTCTTGTATATGGTATTGTGATGTACTTGAGGCCATTTGTAACGTTGATGTTTGCCATGCTATTGGTGGTTTGTGGGGGAGGCCACATGATTCTTGTTGTGCACCATTGGCACCACATTTACTTTTATGATCCTATCTTGTAGGATGATTGTGGCAGAAAACAAGTGGCTAAAAAGACACTTTTTATTATTTTTTTTGAGGCAAGAAGGGGATGCACTTTTTTGGTTCCATATGTGGAACTATGATCCACCACCCGGTTGTCATATGGCAACTTGTTTTTATTTGTTTTTGCTCACATATATTTATGATGTTCTTATGTTTATGGGAAGCTTTGTTGGGAGGGTAGCACAAGAGTTGAGGGTGCCCATTGGGAATAAGATTCTCCATAATTTATATATTGCATGTTTCAGGAGAAACCATTGGCAAACCATGATTTCCACACTACATCTCTTGTCTTCATGTGGGAGGAGCCATTTGGAGAACTTGAGTTTTTGGGAGAGGAACTTCATGGATTTTTTGTTTGGTGGGGTGACTTGGGTCATTATTGGAGGCCATAATATTTCAGCCCAAGGTTAGAAGCAGCCCCATACATACCATAAATGGAGAGAGAAACAACTTGGGTGGAAAAATCTAATCTCTCCATGCAGCCCCAATACATTGCATAAACCGGGGGTTGAATATTTCTTTGATGAGCTACCTAGAATGACTCATTTCATTTGGATGATAGCATGGGTATGGGAGTCTCTCAATGGAAATGAGATACCCTATGTTTGTCATCACTCATACCTTGAGGAGGCCATTAGATAGCAAGAAGTTTTCCACTTACACCTTCCACTTTCTCATGATGTGAGCCATTTGGTTTGGCATACTTGGAAGGAACCATTGGAGGGCAGATTTATTGCAGATTATTTTGAGTAGTGGTGGGAACTATTGATGAGGAGGCCACAAGAGGAGGAAGGGAGGAATTTTCTCCACCTTTACAGTTGCTTGAGGACAAGAAACATTTTGAAGGGCAGGACTGTATTATTCCAAAACTTTAGCCTTCATCTAAATGGAATATTATAGTTTTTTTTATCACTAGGTAGGTGAATAAGTGGGTAGGGAGGCCCATAAACCTCTTTGGAAGGAATAATAACACTCCTAATGTTAAAGAAGGAAGAATAAGTAGTTGTATTAAGCACCTTTGGGTGTGAATTTTAGGGAATACATGTTGAATAGGTCAACTTTGACCAAGTCAACAGCGTTATCATGGAGGAGTGGCGCTCAAGATGAGACAATGCGGTTTTAATGGAGGACAACTTGCATGAGCTTAGTGGCAAGTATGGATGGGACCCAATGTGAGAAGATCATCAAATTATATAATGGAGGGAATGGCAACCACTGTTATTCATGTTTTAGTTTATCATTTTGATATTGGTCTGTTTAGACTTTGCCTCCTTTAGTTTTTTAGCGGGGTTTGTTGTGCTTTTTAGCACAAGGGTGTTCCTGATAGGGAATCCCTATCTCATCCTCAAGGAAGGAGAGTTTCTTTGTACTAAATTTCCTCAGTTCGACTTTCTGGCCAAGCTACCTTCAGCTACATCACAGTTTCTCTTTAGATCTGGGTTGTGTTGCAGGGTGCAGCATAGGAGGATCACACAGAGCCAATTCTCGGCTTGTTTTTTAGTGGAGAGGTACCCTATCCATTGGGGGATCAACAAGGAGGGATCCTAGGAATATTTCTATATCTTTGGCATCATGCCAAACATCTACCATCCTTCACAGCACAGTTACAAACTAGATCTACATTACTTTCAGAGGCAGTTGCTGGGAGGGTTCATTGAGCTCATTAGGGGGGTCTATTTCTTAATAGAGGGATCAGTCTTCTATTGAGAAATACCATTGGAGGAGGACATTATCATTTCATATCTATCATCACCTCATTCTATTCAGTTCTAGTTTTCAGTGACATATTAACCCCAGGGTTATTTGTCACATTGTATATTTCTTGTTGTTTCTAACAATATTTCCCGGGTTGGCTAGAAATCATGTATTAGAGCCCTTATCTTCTTTTCTAGGCATTTCTTTTGCATCTATCAGCCATATTCCATTTTTAAAGCAGCAGCTACACTAATATAGATAGTTTTGTCACTGATTTCCATCATTCTATACAATAGCAACAACTATTGTGCTTATTGTTCTGATCATTGGAGGCTTGTTCGTATTGCTTGAGTGGCTTGACCCTCAATATATTTTTGTATATTGTTGCTGATATATGAATAAAATTATGGCTGCATATTGATCCCGTGTATGACATGTTCATAGCTATTGTGTTTAACATTACTATGTCTTATATTGTTGCTATTTCCATTTTGGAATATTATAGAAACCCCATCAGGAATAATTGAATAAATGCCTTTTTTTTTAATTTTCCCTTATTTATAATTAGTTAAAAAATAATTTAATTAATATTCCTGGTCATATTTAACCCAAAGTAGGAAAATTAATTAGATAAATCATTATTTGCCTTATTATTCTTTAGGAATAATATTTAAAACATTATTTGAATAATATTCTTTGTTAAATTTGACTAAATCATTTATAAATAATTGAATAAATCACTATTTATTTAATTATTACTCAACCGGATTCTTAAAATAATAAATAGATCATTTATTTATTTATTATTTACAAATAAAGGGATTTGACCAAATTCAAATTATTTTTCCCTCCAACAAATATAATAAAATAATCCATAAAAGTTGGATCTAGATTTGGTTAATAATAATTTAATTATGCACTAATATCTAGACTAACTCAATATTTTGTTATAAATAGAAGGGTTTTTCCATTCATTCACTACCTTTTGTTGCCTAAAGATCACTCTGGATCTATACTTTTGGTCTGACTTTGATCCTCCATCATTGTCATATTTTTCTACCATTTTTCTTGTGAGCTCCCTTTGAGTTCCATTTTTGCCTGGTTTTTCTACACCATCAAGAGAGAGAGATCTTAGATCTGACGTGCTGAGAACATACTAGAACCCATCCCATTGAGGGGGATGAGTAACATCTGTGTTTCTGGGCCTATTTCACAGGTGACAGGTATCAGTCACAGTTGAAACGACAAATTTTTCTGAAACCTGCTCCCAAGAGTGTTGGAAGTGCAGGTCACACTTTTTTGGCCAAAACCTACAACGTCAACCTTCAGGGCACAAAAAATAGCCAAAAAATTGCAACCTCTACTGAAAATAGGTTAGAAACTATGACCTATACTTTTTGTGGGAATTTTTCTGTGATTTTTTTGGGTTTTTCTAGGCTACCATTCAGGGTTGTCTGACCTTTGTCTCCACATATTTTGAACCTGTGCTTGCTCTATTTTACTCGTCGAAGTAGGAACCTAGCCCTCTGGGGCTTCAGTATGCTTCCACCTTTATAGAAGGAGTTTAGTTGAAGCAGGTCATCCGAGATTTCAGTGTGTTCAGCCTTTTTTTAGATTTGATCCTATACTTTTAGATCCATTTCAAATTAGTTATTCATCCATCCAAAACACCACTTTTCAGTTTTTTTTGATCCTCCTCTAGGGTCCCCTCCATTTCCCTTCAGGTTGTAGCCTTTTGCCACCTCATTTGGAACACTTCTCCCTCTCATGTTTTGTTGTTTTGTGTGTTTTGACTAGATTTTTCCCACCCAAAGACTAGTTGTTGGGAAGCCTACCTCCTTGGGTTTATATTGATGCATCTTTAGCTGTTTATTTTCTGTCATATTCAATTTACTTTACTGTTATTTGCATATTTATTTACAGTTATACAACACCCTTTTTCTTTTTTCTCTACACATGTCTAGGTTTAAAAATGAAAATCAATACACTTAACATGCACACCCTAAGTGAAGAGTTCCTGGTTTACACTACCAGGCCAAGACTATAACATTGTAATCATTTGATCTCACACCTCTTTGCCCTTGTTCCGATTTTGTAATCATTTGATCCTGCACCTCATTTCCCTTGTTGGTGTCTCTTACTTCTATGATTCATGTCTGTTTTTCCATCATTGTGCCCCCAAGGCATTTATCCCGAGACTTCTTGGCCTTCATCCTTAGTTTCCATTTAGGAAGAATTACTCCTTCACGTAGGTTTCGAGTTAGTCCTCCACTGAGTCCTCATTCTGACTCTTCTTCTGGTTCATCGGGTTCCCCTTTTGGTTCTATCCCCAGTCCTCCTCCTGTCACCTTCACCATGTCTGGTTCAAGACCTAACACTGGTGGTAGCCCCGACCCTAATGCTGGGAATACTACTAGTGGGACCGCAACAGGAACTATCGCAATTACTCCCTTGCTCATATGGCAGAACTCTTTCTTCCCTATTTTAACTAGTTGATCAATGACCCCATACACCATGATCCTGGCTAGCCTGCTATACCAACCAAGCTCCCTTTCGACATCCCCAAGTTCGAACGTCTTGCTGGACAGGATCCTACAAACCATGTTCGATATTTCCACATGTGGTGTTTGTCTAACTCCATCACCGATGACTCTGTCCATCTTCGGTTGTTCCAGTGCACTAGTAAATTTGGCAGAAATTCTGACACTTTGGTTCTGATACTTTTGACCAAATGTCGGAAATTTCCCCAAAATTTATCAAATTTTCAAATCCCACCCGCAACTGTCACTATATCGACGTTTGGAGACAAGTGTCGGTATTGTGACACATAGAAGTTAGTGTCGGTCTTGCGATGTTTGTAGCAAAGCGTCGGAATTGTGACGGATTAGAGCCATGTGTCGCTATTGCGACGTTTGGAGGAAAACGTCGCTATTGCGACAGTTTGGGCAAAAGCGTCGCTATTGTGATAGTTTCAGAACAATCATCGCTATTGCGATAGTCTGGGCTAAGTGTCGCTCTTGCGAAAATTTGGGCTAAGTGTCGCTATAGTGACGGTTTGTAAATTGATTTTGTTGGCCTCTCCTTTAATAAATAATAATCTAACTTTGGTCCCCTTTTTGAATGGTTGGAGCAACATAATAAGATATCTTTAGTTGACATATCACATTGTGATGAAGATGGAAGGTGGTTATGATGGGACTTCTAAGGAGTTTCATAAAATATTAAAGACGTGATGCGCTCACTCCTTGGTTCACTTTTAATGTGTGCCCCCAACCATGGTTGGGCGTGCCGTGTCACGCAGTGTGAGGTCGCCCAACCAGGGGGTTCAGGTTGGGCCATTTCGTTCGAGGGCACCCATATCAGTTTTGCTAAGTTGTGACTGCCCGGGTGCCTTGTGCACGTTTGGGTGGCCCGTTTTCTATTTGCTCCCTTGTGGCGTCATTCGTTCGAGCGTGCCATGTGAAGTTTCCCAACTGGACATGTTCGGGTCGGGCCGTTCCGTTCGAGGGTGCCCGTATCAGTTTTGCTAAGTTCTGACCACCGGACGCGTTTGGGTCGGCCCGTTTCGTTTGAGGGTGCCCGTATCAGTTTTGCTAAGTTGTGACAGCCCGAGACCCTTGTGCATGTTCGGGCAGCCCGTTTGTCGTTTGCTCCCTTATGGCATCGTTCGATCGGGCGCGCCGTGTCGCGCCGTGTGAGTTCGCCCAACTGGGCTCATTTGGGTTGTGTCGGGCCGTTTTGTTTGAGGATGCATGTATTAGTTTTGCTAAGTTGTGACCGCCTGGGTGCCTTGTGCATGTTCGGGTGGCCCGTTTGCCATTTTCTCCCTTGTGGCATTGTTCGATCAGGCGCGCCATGTCGCGTCGTGTGAGGTCACCCAACCGAGCGTGTTCAGGTCAGGTCATTTTGTTTGAGGGTGCCCGTATCAGTTTTGCTAAGTTATGACCGCCCAGGTGCCTCGTGCACATTCGGCTAGCCCATTTTCTGTTTGCTCCCTTGTGGCATCGTTCGGTCAGGTGCGTCGTGTGATGCCGCCCGACTGGGCGCATTCGAGTCGGGTCGGGCCATTTCATTCGAGGGCGCCTGTATCAATTTTGCTAAGTTGTGACCGGCCAGGTGCCTTGTGCATGTTTGGGTGGCCCGTTTTCCGTTTTCTCCCTTGTGGCATCATTCGTTTGGGCGCGCCGTGTCGCGCTGTGTGAGGTCGCCTGACCAAGCGCGTTCGGGTCGAGCCATTTCGTTCATCGGTGCCCGTATCAATTTTGCTAAGTTGTGACCGCCCGGGTCCCTTGTGCACATTTGAGCGGCCCATTTTCCATTTTCTCCCTTGTGGCATCGTTCGGTCGGGTGTGTCGTGTTGCGCTGTGTGAGGTCGCTTGATCGAGTGCGTTATGGTCACGTCAGGCCATTTCGTTCAAGGGCACATGTATTAGTTTTGCTAAGTTGTGACCACCTGAGTGCCTTGTGCACATTCAGGCGGCCCATTTGCCATTTTCTCCCTTGTGGCATCGTTCGGTCGGGCGCGCCATGTCGCGCCATGTGAGGTCGCCCGACCAGGCGTGTTCAGGTCAGGTCATTTCATTTGAGGACGCCCGTATCATTTTTGCTAAATTATGATTGCCCGAGTGCCTTGTGCATGTTCATGTTGCCTATTTTCCTTTTGCTCCCTTGTGGCATCGTTCGGTCTGGCGCGCCGTATTGCGGTGTGTGAGGTCGCCCGACTGGGCGCGTTTGGGTCAGGTCGGGCTATTTCGTTCGAGGGCGCCCGTATCAGTTTTGCTAAGTTGTGACTACCTAGGTGCCTTGTGCATGTTCAGGTGGCCCATTTTTTGTTTTCTCCATTGTGGCATCATTCATTCAGGCGCGCCATGTCACGCCGTGTGAGGTTGCCCAACCGGGCACGTTCGGGTCGGGCCGTTTCGTTCGAGGGTGCCCGTATCATTTTTGCTAAGTTATGACCACCCAGGTCCCTTGTGCACATTCGGGTGGCCTATTTTTTTTTTCTCCCTTATGGCATCATTCGATCGGGCGCGTTGTGTTGCGTCGTGTGAGGTCTCCCGACCGGGCGTGTTCGGGTCGTGTCGGGCCATTTCATTCGACGGCGCACGTATTAGTTTTGCTAAGTTGTGACCGCCCGGGTGCCTTGTGCACGTTTGGGTGTCTCATTTTCCATTTTCTCCTTTGTAGCATCATTCGGTCGGGTGCGCCATGTCACACTGTCTGAGGTCGCCCGACCAAGCGCGTTCAGGTCGGGTCGTTTCGTTCGAGGGTGCCCGTATCAGTTTTTGTAAGTTATGACTGCCCAGGTGCCTTGTGCACGTTTGGGTGGTATGTTTTCCGTTTGATCCCTTGTGGCATCGTTTGGTCGGGTGTGCCATGTCGCGCCGTGTGAGGTTGCCCGACTGGGCACGTTCGGGTCAGGTCGGGTTGTTTCATTTGAGGGCGCCCGTATCAGTTTTGCTAAGTTTTGACCGCCGTGGTGCCTTGTGCAGATTTGGATAGCTTGTTTGCTGTTTTCTCCCTTGTGGCATCGACGTTCGTTCAAGCATGTCGTGTCGCGCTGTGTGAGGTTGGCGCCCGACCAGTCGGCGTGTTCCAGTCAAGTCGTTTCGTTCGAGGGTGCCCATATTAGTTTTGCTAAGTTGTGACCACCTGGGTCCCTTGTGCACATTCGGGTGGCCTATTTTCCACTTGCTCCCTTGTGGCATCATTAGGTCGGGTGAGCCGTGTCTGTTGGCGAGAAGTCAGGTCTCGCGGACAAGACCCAGGTTCAAGAGTTGTGGCCAACAAAGGGGTCCGGTGTAGTCTAGGAACACGCCGGACATTTTCACCCTGCTCCAGAGAGCAGTGCGTCTCACCCGACGCGTGCCGCAACCACATGCAGAAGGGGATGAGATCAGTTGCAAGGAACAAACCCGCAACTAAAGAAGGACAGTGCATCCATTACATATACAAAGCTATATGCAAGATCACTTAATAAGCATTCAGACATTCACAAATAAAATTTTAAACTAGCATAAACACATTACAAGCCCATGAACATCTTATTGAGACAACAACCTTCCATTGTATTAATCTCTTGGCAAAACACATGATTACATGGCATCCTCACTGATAGCTCACAAATCTGATACAGATGAATTTCGGAACAGAAAAGTAGAATAGAGAAGATAAGAAACCATATGAGGAAGATGCATGATTCCTCCGCAGCTGCTCTGCGCGTCTTTCCCTGTCTCTAGCCTCGCAACCTCTTCAGCATCTATTCAACTCTCTCTTCTTTTCGGCCGGGTGACTATTATTTATTCACCCGCTCTTGCGACTATCAGTTCCTCTGTGGCTTTACTTCAGCTTCTACTGGCTTCTCTCCTATTATCTGCGTGTTCCACTTCCTGTCTTCTGCTGTGTTTCCTTCATCTGCACTTGTCCCTATTCTATCTCTAGCTATCGTATGCTTTCGCACCGCCTTGGTAGCTCCGCAACTCCTGGTAGTTGCGGCGCGGTTGCGGTTGCCATGTGTATTTATTCCGCAACTCAAAAAGGGTCAAAATTCAAAATGTCTTAGCCAAGATTTCAAAACTAAACAAAAACAAGGGCCCCAACAGGCCCCGACCACAATTCCTTGACTCGTCCGCGAGTCAATCACAAATAACAGTTTCTACTTCCATTCCCCCGCTAGCTCCCGTGCTCTGTTCTGCTGTGCCTTCACCCTGCGCCCTTTCCTGTTGTGCTCCGCCACTTGGTTGTTCAAACAAGGGCCCCAACTCTGGGACTCGGCGGAGCGCTGTATCTCGAAGCTCGGTGAAGTCCGCCACCGCTTGCTGCCATTCTTGCACAAGCAAGTCGGCTTCTTGAGAGATCCGGGTGGCAGCGGCTTCGTCTATGGTCATCGGGGCATCCCCGAACAGCGTGGCAAGCTGGGCTTTGGCCTTGGCATCCAGCTGGTGCATGGCGTCAGCATTGGCGCGAAGGGGCGGACGAATTTCCCGGAGGACGTGTTTGGCCGCAGTCGAGTCAGCCTCAGTCTGTTGCAGTTGAAGTTCGAGCTCGTCCGCCTGGGCGTAGAGCTGATCTAACCTTGCTGGGTCCGCGGTCGCCTGAATGTCACGGGAAATTTGTTGCAGCTGGGTAGCGATAGGTTGCGTCTTGACAGTTAGAGCGAGTGAGCACTCCTGCAGACTTCGCAGAAGGGCAGAAGCCGCGGCCGCAATGGAATGGAGAGTTGCCTGCATACTAACTGCCTGATTCTGCTTGGCAGTCACCTGTTCTGAATGGACACTCGGTGGATCTGGAAGGGTAGGCCATGCGGCTAACGCCGCTTGGAGTTCCTCGTTCTCTCTGCAAACAACATGGAAAACAGTCCTGAGGTGGTGAGCCTGGAGTGCTATACTATCCTCCGCTATAGTGGCAGGAAGTGGGGCATAATGAGCCCTTGCAGCGGGCCATAAGTTGGAGAGCACCTGAGTAGCAATGTTGACCTGCTCCTATAGGTTGGTCTTCTCCCTAATCAGCTGATTGCACTGTTCAGTAAGCGCCATGATCTTATTACGCTGCTCGGTACACTGCTGCTATAGCTCTGTGTGAATCTGCTCGGCCTTGAGGGCTGCCCGCTGAATGAGTAGGTACAACTGTGCTGGGCTCCATGGTTCTGCGTTGGTCGTGCTGGGTGCACCCTGCTCTGGCACCCGCTCCTGCGAAGGTTGGTTGCTGGCCACTGGTCAGCTTGAAGTCTCTGGAGGATGGACCGGCGTCTGCTGCTGCACTGAAGTGGCCATCTTGGACTCCGGCCGGTCTTGCTGCGTGGTCTGATCTGTGGGAGGGGCAGCCGAATCAGCCCCACCATTCATTAGCCTGGTAGATATAGTAGAAGGAGGATCCTGGGCTGTGGCCACGGGGTCAACCGGCGGTACCACGTCTGCAGTACTGGAGGTGACTTCCACCCCGTGGTCACCTCCGAAAAGTTCCCGGATGAGAGAATCTGACACAGTGGCTGATGAATTGGATGGATTGGAGGAGGTGGCAGGTGGTCGGCCGGTGGAGGGAGCGGTGGACGGAGTGAAAGAAGTGTGAGGGAGGCGAATTTTGAGGAACTCTGACGGATCGATCAGAGGTTCCTCTGGAATCAAAGTCGCTGTGGGTGGAGTGGCTGGTGGATCATCGTCAGTAAGATCCACCACTGGATCTGTGACAGCAATGCGGGCCCTCTTGGATGGAGGTGGGTCTGATGAATCGGGTTCGGGGCCCGGTTCGCCCATCGGTGTGATGATAAGGGTGGCAGAGGTGAACAGGTTAGTGGGAATGGGAGAAATGAGGGGGCCGGTATTGGAGGGAACACGAGACCGACCGATATGAAATTCAGCAAAGGAGGGAAATATAGGGGCACTACTTGAAGCAACTTGGGTTGCCACGTTAAGTCGGCGTACTTGGTCATTGAGGTGCTCGACGATGGGGACCAGCGATTCGGGCAGGTCCGGTGCGGTCTCAGCTGCATCCTGTGGAGGTTCTGCCACAACC